>CM071836.1:38539831-38802726 GCA_036507285.1 Trichosanthes cucumerina | reverse complement strand
GAGACTCGCTCTGGGTTAATTTACGTAGACTCACGCTCTTGCGACACTCTTAGTCATATTTTTGACTTAAACCTAAGTTAAATCCCAAAAATGTCAGAAAACTTTCGGTTTCTCATGAGCTCTACCAAGCAATTTATCGTTTCAGGACTCTCCGCCTTCGTTATCGCTTAAGGTTTTTCTCTAACCTCAAAGTTTCGATGATTTTGTTCCAAAAAAACAGAGGTAGTGGGTTCTTCTTCTGCATTGCCCCAAGATCAATCTAAAATAGGAAACTTCCAAAGCGGTATATAATATATTGATTTCTTTATATAGCATTACTTACTCCTACAGATCGCCATCTACGATATACCTACATACTGAATTAAGTTAGATGTTATTCTATATCTCATTTGATCATATATCACGTAGACATAAGTATATCGGAGTTGGGAGATATTCGTGATTAAATGTATAGTCAACGATTCACTTTAATATTATAGTTTAAGCCATCCTCTACAATACGTGTTTTGCAAATGGCACCATTATACCGAAATCAATGTATGTCATAAACTTTCTTAGACAAGGCACTTGCCTCATCACACATCAACATCACAACTTAGCTGGATTGTGAAGAGGGAGACTTCGGCGATCTGCATGAGCTAGATTTGTTACGAGGAGAGACTGACCATATTTGAGTCCCACTTTGCCAGATTTGAATATGATTGTTTAACAACCCTCTCCCCGGTGCATAGTACATATCGCTAAGGGAAGTGGTGGATGTGATATAAACAGTAAAAAGATGAGGCCTTTGGTGAGGGCATACAATTTTACATAACATTCTCCAAGGATTAGTTTCTCCTCATGGTAGATCGTGCAAAGCATACACTCTACCTAAAATAGGCGTAGGGATGATCTACTGTTGTAAAATACTCAAGATCTTACAAAAAAATTCATCTTTCCCGAAGCCTGTTCTAACACTAAATTGTGAGTTGCACATATACACCTTTGAGGTGTAGATACAAAGAGATTGTCTTCTAGGAGTGACGTATGATGCAAAGAAGATAACATGTGTACTATCATCGATATGACAATGCTTTAGCTATAGAAAGAAAGACATTGATGCAAGTGACTGGGCCATCCGAAAAACGCAGGGAGGTATGAGTAGTTAGATCTAGCAACTGTCGACTAGATTGAGGAACAAGATAACTGGAGAGGACTTTGAAAGCCTCCAAATTGCCCTAAAGGGGTAAGGGTGAAGTATATAGGAAGAAGGTAATGTATAACCAGATATGTTACTTAAGATAGTTTAATACGTTCCTACATGGGTTCTAGGTAAATTTGTGCGAGTTATCCATGCATTTTCTGTTATATCTTGATTATCAGCCACCACAATGACGCATACAACCTGAGACTCTTGCCAAGCTTTGAAAATATGAGATATTCAGTATGGGTTTCAAAATCATCCAACATCACCGCTTATCTTGAATAATCTCTCAAGTCATACAACTTACCACCTAAATCTGGTTTTAGCATCATTCTAGTATGAATGACCCATCCAACGCCCCAAACCAGCTTGTAACTCTTGTACATGGCCAAATGCGAAACAACCATATACTTCTTCCTCATCTTCATCTTTAATCTCTTTTCTTCATCATCATCATCACTATCTTAACTATATTCTTCATTTCTTGTTCTTCTCCCTCAACTAACCTACGTATTCTTCCTCTATGGGATCATCTTCATCGTCAGCATTAAAGGTTGTATGTTTGGATCATAAGCGGAATCATCATTGTACTTCGGGGTTGTATTAGGTCTTTGCGTGAGAATCATCATCTTCCTTAGGGGTTGTGATGCTCAACATAAGTAGAATCATCATCTTCCTCGGACCCAAGTATGCGTTACACTTATTCCTGTTTTTGAGGAACTTGGGAAACTCTTGTGCAAACACGGATGGTTCATCAAAAATCAGAACATCTCGATTATTTTATTCCATATACTGGTGGTGAGAGAGATTCCATATTGGATTTAACTCTCATTTCAATTTACATACTGTGACTCGGGAGTTTATGTAACACCATATACCTCGACCTAAATTCTTGAAGGTAATCATTTGTAGCAAATACATTATCTATCAATTCCACTCTCTAATATAATCACTTGAGCCCTCTATTTCAAACTTACAACTACTTGATTGAAAAATACCCTTATTATTTCCATACTTAATAGCCAACACCAAACAAAAAAATAATTGAAAGTTCATCTGGTGAAAGAACAATCTTGGTTCATAATGTTTGATATCATTTGGCTCCGGTGCAACGCCAATTATTGTCAAATTTAATAATTGTGCTAAACGTTAAAAACCAGGTTGATTGTATGTTTAAATAAATTCTGATGGTTGCTTTGGTTATAACTAATACTTTATTTCAATTGCACGCTTAGGCGTAACGTTAATCATTTAAAGCTCTCAATCTATTTCGCATATAATCGTAACATGTGTGATGTATGCGTGAAATGAAATAAATAACTCTAGAGCGAGTGTTGGAAAGGTTGGGAGAACGCTCATAAACAACCCAAGGCTTAGGAGCAAGAATCCACATGATCACTTTTAGTATTTATAAGTTAACGCTTTTAAAATGGAATGTTTCTTTGGAAACACTCATTATTAACTAACTTGAATTCGAACCAGCTTAAGTGTATTACTTTTAGTAAGGTACTACTACTTTCTCTTCAAATCGAAGGAGTTGGGGCCTCAACCCTCTATTTATTAAGCTCAAAAAGGGAAAGATCCTAGTCGGCCAAACAACCATAAAGTAACCTAAAATAGTTGAAAAGGTGCAACTCTAAAAATAGTCAAGACATAGTCTACAAGTAATTGAGAAATGAAAGACATGAAAATGCAATTAAAGTTTCAAGTTCAACCTGGATTCCCTACTCTTTCTACTAATGTTTTGAATATTTTATTTAATACTACTCAGGTTAGTCAATAATGGAGCTAAAAGTTTAGGACACGACATTTGTAATAATTCATGCAGAGTAAGAGAGGTTCTAATCTTAGCATCCATAATTCTAATTTTACCTTCCCTAGAATGAAAATCGAGGGATAATTAAAGTGGTCATTGCGGAATGCCTAAGTCAGAATTCTACCACTTTGACTTAGGGCTGTTGTTGGGAAAAAACCTCTCACTCTTTATCTATGAAGAAGAAACACAAAAATTTAAGTGTATAAGCTCCAAATCGGATAGAAAACCACAAACAAAAATAGATTGTACAATCGTAATTCTCTCTCCAACCCCAATTATTATTAAAACACCATCCAGAGGTTTATTATACCCCTCCTCATTTCTTTTTCCCACTCTTAAGCAAGTTATAAAGGAATTTAATGGAGTTAGTAAGGAGTTTTAACTGCGAATCATATATCACAGTTACAGTAGTTCTAATCTATGAGATGCTTTTGAAACCAAAGTCATAAAATCGTTTTATAGTTATTAAGCTTCTATCGATTACATCACTTCTAGTTCTATGTGCCTTTTGATTTTTGGTACAAGCTTTCATTTCTAATATATTGCATTTGATAATACATTGATTTTTTATTTCTAGTTTTAAAATTAAGTCTATAGGATATTAGTTCTGCATGAGTTTTTACATGTTTTGAAAATTAAAAAAAAAAGATTTTCTAAAGGTAGTTTTTGTTTTTAGAATTTGGCTAGAAATTAAATGTTTTTTTAAATAAAGATAGAAACTAGCCAAATTTCAAAAATAAAACACAAAAACAAGTTTTTATTTTTTTATGTTTTTAAAACTTTGTTTGTTTTTTAAAAAACATAATTTAAAAAGTAGATGACAAAGTAAGATAATCTAGAATGAGTAGTATTTTAAGTGTAATTTTAAAAACTAAGACCTGTTTGATAATATTTGGTTTTGAAAATTAAGTGTATAAATATTACTTCCATTCATAACTTTTCATATTTTCATATCTAGTTTTTAGATGTATTTTAAAAAATCAAGTTAAATTTGAAAACTAAAAAAATAACTTTAAAACTTATTTTTGTTTATTTAAGTTAGCTAAGAATTTGAAAATCATTATCTGAGAAAGAATTAAAACTATTATAGAGAAATAGTGAGAAAAGAAAGTACCATTTTTAAAACTTACAAAAAATAAAAAACCAAAATAGTTTTCAGAATAGCAGCAAGCAAGACTTTAATATTCAAATCCATAACTTCGGCTGAACTAAAAAAGAATAATATAAATATATATATACGTATTGAACTTTCTTTCTTGAAGGATTTGGATTTCTCTTTCTTCTTCTCTATTCCCCTATTTTTCCTCTGGCGAAGGCCTGATGCTCCTCTCACTTTCTTCTCCCATTCCTCTCCTTCTTTATGCCCAATTCATCGCTCAACATTCATTCCTCTACCGAAAGAAGAATAAACTTCATCGTGAAATGTTCACTGTTAAAGGATTAAATCTCCATGAATCTTTTTTTGTGGAGTAAGAAGTCTCACATCGGTTGGTATGAGGCGCAAAGTGGACAATATCAGCACTATTGTGGAAATATGTGGAGAGTCAGATTGTTCAACACTTTTGTAGACAAATCTTTGCTGTAAGATTTCAGGTGACATGGAAACTCTCGTTTTACTTTCACTTTCACTGCAGACAAAATCCCTAACATCCCAATTTACCCCAAATGTTGATTTTGCTGCTCCAGGTAGACCATAGGTTATATTATGATGATGTATAATTTTCTCTGTTTAACAATGAGGATTATTAAGACAACGATGGAAAACACTAAATTAGCTTGAATATTTTTTAGAATTTAGTTTGACACGGATACAACTTAGATTTCGACCTTAGTTTATAGCGTTTTTGGCAATATAATTAGAAGTAAAGATTGTCCAGGAAGTTGCACCAAATAAGTGATGGACTCTCGCTACTATGAATGGAACCTATAACTTTGGATTTTCTTATTTGAGGCGTGGAAAAAAAATTGTGATTGACAAAAAGTTTTAGGAGAGCGTTTTTATAATTCTCTGCGTCGGGAAAATAATTTATTATAACAAATTTTCACATAGTATAATTTCTTTCCATTCGTTGGCTTTTTCTCAGGAGTTTAGAATTTTTCCACGCCAAGTTCTTGTAAGTTTTTATTTTATTTGTTTTCTTTTCATTTGCTCAATTGTACTTCTTATTTGTAGTAGTGGGGTTTTTTTCTAACCAGTTTCAAGTCATTGCCCTTAGGGCACCACGAGATATATTTACTGTTTCCTTAGTTTTTTTTTAACTTTCCCTGCCCAATCAATATTCTTGAAATTATTGCATTTTTCATTCATGTTATTGTTGAGAATACGATTTCTATGAACCCATCCTATTGTTTATGTTAGTAAGGTTGCACCCACTTATTCGTTCTTTCTCTATATATAAATTTGTCTCTATATACTAGAAAAACTATTTATTAAAATGTTGAGACAAATCACGTGGATTAAAGTCAAGAACAAAATGTAAATTATATAGAGAAATTAGTTGTTGAGAATCTAAAAAAAGAAGACTGAGATTGATTAGGTTAAATAATTAGTGGGAGATAATATATGTGGGAAGAAGTGTATTTGTAGATAGTTAATAACTTTCTCTGTCTATTTTAATGAATGAAATTGCTAAGCCATTTTTGTTTTTAATAGCTTTTGATTTATCTACTTTGTATGGCTTTATTATTTGCTATTCTTCATAGTTTGCTTCACAATAATCAATTCTGATAAACTAATTAAGAAAAACCAACCCGTATAGAAAGGGTGTCTTTATTACCACATTATTTCCACTAATACCTTTTGTAGTGTCTCTCAAAAAAAAAAAAAAAAAAAAAAAACTTTTATAAGGGGTAAATATAATTAATATATTTGACTGTTTTAGTGCATGAAATATTAACTTGAGTTATTTTTATTTTTTTCATATCTTTTTTTATTTTGAAAAATTTAATTTTGCAAAACACTACGAGTTAACTATAAGACTACTCAAGAAAAAATCAAAATCATTACTTAAAATACTCTCTTTTTTATTATGTAAAACTTCCCACTGCCTCTATTATCAAGTTGCTTTATCTTCACTCTCCTGCTTTGCCTTAATTTTGTGCACTTGCTTGCCTGATTTCAATAATGCATAATTTTTAGTTTCTTCTTATTTTGTCCATTTTAATGAATGCATTTTTGTGGAGTATATTGATATATATATATATATATATATTTATGATTCATTTTTCATGTCAAATATTTTTCTTTTGGGTGTTTAAAATTTATAATGATTTGTTTTACCATAAATTATTTTGAGTTATTTTATTTTTACATATGGACTAAAACTTCTTTGGACACTATATTTATGTTTAGTAATTTTTCAAATAAAAGTCAGTACTATAATGCAATCACATAGAAAACCAATCCACAAACCCTAAGACATTATTTTAAAAAACAATCCCATACAAACTTAGGGCTAATTTGATGATTTTTTCCCCTTTTTCTTTTCACTCTCTCTCATAAGATGTTCCATACCAAACTTTAATGTAATATTAAAAATTAGTCTGAAAAGTTCAATTCTCAGAAACCTAGGTAAAATTATCTGATTTTTCTTTTATAGTTTTAGAATAAAATTATTATCACAATAGATTCTCATAATAAATACTTAGGGTATTTAATTTAGATACATGTTAAATCACCACCATGCCTAAAATTTAAGTTTATAGCATAGGTCCTATGGGAAATATGCTGACATTTGTTTAGCTTCCTAGTTAGGTTTTTGGTTTGTTCATGTGTATTGTATTGTAAACTTTATTTTTACTTTCACCTTTCTCAAGTATAGTCTTACTTTTTATTTAGATATTTAATTCTCTGATCGTGCATGCATGTAATAATGTTAGCTATTTCTACTTCTTTTTTTTTTTTTTCTTTTAGAAACGTTTATGAAATTAGTAATTTCTTTCTTTTTGGCTTATACATTACTAGACATTAAAAAAATCGCCTAGTAATTTTAATATTATTTTTGTAAAATGTATTTTCTAATGCAACTTTAATCTTTTTATTAACATTTTTAGAGAAAAATAATTTAGAAATAATTATCCACGAGTCTTTATTTCTTTTATTTTAATTAAAAATGATTGAATAACAATAAGCAAGAAATAATTACTCAACCTTTTATCTCTCTATTTGAAAAAAAAAAAAGGAAAAGGAAAAATACTTAGTATCTTATGAAAGGTGAATCTCTCATCAAGATACGTAGGTGTAGTTTTGAATTTTCTCAAAAAAAAGACATATACTCTTTTCACTTTGTCCACATTCTCCTTCTATTCTCAAAAGATACTTTTATTTAAATCATTATCATTATTTTTTTCAGTACAATTGGAGGTGAGAGAATCTAGGCTACAGACTTCATGGTTGTTAACACACTTATCCATACTAATTCAGTTATGCTCTATTTGACAAATCATTACATTATTATGTTGCAACAAAACACAAAGTTGAGTGAGAATTTTGATTATTATTATTTTCTTAAAATAAAAAATACTGAGCCCTTTTTCTTTTTCTGTACTGTTATAAATTACATAGACCTGCAATCACTTTCTGGAGAATATTGTTGAACTTAATTTTATTTTCTCTGTTTCATTTGTAATATTATGTATTCCTTGAAAGTATTATGTATATATTTAAATATAGTATAACTTTGCTGATTGCTCCTTTTTCCATTTTAGTATCCAGGGGCTTCTTGAGAGGCATAGTAGTGTCCATTCAGAGAACCTTCCCAATTTGAATGAACCATCGGTTGAGTTGCAGGTAAGATCTATTCACTTCAAATCTAGATTATATTTTCAAATATAGAGTGATTATTTCCTAAAAACATTTTGATTTAACAAATAAGATTGTTGCAGCAGCTTTGGTTTCAGATCTATTTAGGCAAAATTGTACTTACGTATGAAAAAAACCCTAATTTTTTTGAATAAGAATGTTGAATTTCTGTGTAAAAATAGAGAATTAATTAATATTAATGGAAATGATATATTATTAAATATAAGACCGCCTTCTTTAAAATAAAGGAACTGATTCTTGGTTATGGAAGGTCTTCTTGAAAATTTTGGAAATGCTGGTGTAAAGCGTGTGGATAGACTGACTTGGGATCATTATCCCATCATCCTCTTTATGGGTATGCTTCAAATGAGGGCCGACACGTTTCTGTTTGAAAATATGTGGTTAGATCATCAATTTTCTTACTCACAGTCAAGTATTAGTGGAGCAATACGCCACTCAGAGACTGACCAGGACATGGATTTATATCATTAAATTGAAAGGCTTCAGGAGACGTACTTAAAGAAAGGAGCAAAGACACTTTTAGTTGTGTTGCTACCAAAAGAGTTACTGACTGAAATAACTCTTCTTGACTAAATGGAGAGGCTGGAACCATTTCCCCTTGACCACGCTCCAATTGTCCTATCTTCGAAATGGCTTCCTAGTACAAATGCTTTATTCTCCACAAAATCCTTTATGAGTGTCATGGGAGACAAATCATCCTTGAACCCACATTAGTCAAAGGAATCTAGAAAGATAGAGGTACCCAAAGAGGTAAAAATTTTTTATTTGGGAAGTTGCTCACAAAGCCATCAATACGAAGAATGCCTCCTTATTTGGCTTTTTGTCCTAAGCCGATGTCCTCTGCGTAAGACCAACGAAGTGAATAATCTCACAATCATCTTTTAATACACTGCCCATATGCTTGCAGCTTCTGGAACAAAATTCTTCAGGCCTTAGGATTATTTCAATTTTTCTTGGGAGGTAAAAAAGATTTCATACTTAAAATTTTGGCACACCACTCCTTCTAGGATGTTAAAGCTTTGCCATGGAAGAATCTCATCACAACTTTCTTTTCGATGCTTTGGAAAGAGGCTCTAACCAAGGAGCATTCTCATGCCAGAATTTTGTATCTCGTTATTTACCATGTTATTCTTGGTGTAATTTGTCAACTAACTTTGATTTCTATAGCTATGCCTCCCTCTTGACCAATTAAAAAAAGTCTCTTGTAATCCCCATAGATTAACATTTCTTTTTGTAAATTTCATACATCAAAAATAATAATGAATAAAAGAACTAGAATGAATGAAAAAAGAAGAAGAAAATTAAATAATCATTTTGAATGGTTATATATTTTTAAAACATCTTTACTTCTTTTAAGTAGTTGTAGGCTCAAATCACCTACCTCACATTTGTTGGAGGCAATAAAAAGAAAGTAGAAGAGAAACTACTTTTGATTGAGTATTAAGGCACTTTGCCCTATTGGAGCTTAGTTTGTGATTTGCTTACAAGGTTGAGAACACTTTATAGGTGTTTTAGTGAAGATTCTAGATAGCCAACATAAATGTCCTCAGAATTATTTATCTAGAAAAATACATGGACTCAAACTCAATGAGTGTTTACATATTCCAATGAGACTCCTAAAATGACACAAAGTCATTTCATTTCGTAACAAGTTTCCATTCAATTAACATGGAAAATTACAAATTATCTTTCTAACACACGTGGTGTAATATTTTTTTAAAAATATCAATTTCTTTGACGACGTTTCTTATTATTATATTGTGTTTTTAACAGCTTGAGAGTAATATTCGAGCCAGTTGAATGAAGAAGTTGATAAGAAGACGAATAGAACTGGAGGTGAGTGCAAAATCACTGAGGCGTTTTTCATGCCCTGAAAAAAAAAAAAAAAGAAAAAAGAACATTGTTATTCATAGAAGCAAGCCATTGTAACAGGCAAATGAGGGGAGAGAAGCTTCAGGATTGGGTCTGGAGGAACTTAAGAAATTAGAGAAGTCGCTTCCAAGGAGGACTCGGCCGTGTAACAGAAATGATGGTTAATTCTATCACGTACTTTTTGGCTGAAATATTCATATAAGTTAGTAAATAAATTTGATTGGAACTCTTTATATATGTTTCAGGATGGAAGAAATAGTGAATTGATCAATGATATTGGGAGGAAGGTAACCGTTAATATTATGTATCCTGATATTAAATTCTAATTTGTGCGCCTCTAAATAAGATTTTTTCTATCATGATATGTTTTGAGCTCAATATTGTTTTAATATCTTCAAATTTATTGTATAATAAAAGAATTGAGAATTGATCTAGTTTAGTCAACAACCTGCTCCAACATGATGAATTTAGTGCTCACTAAAAGTAAAACTATCATGTGTAATTTTTAATTGTTGGGTGTTCACATTATTTCGTGGAATAACTACTCAACTTCTTAAAAAAATTGTCTTCATAATACTATACGGTTAGTTTTTCTCTTAATATTTAATATAACTTTTAGGTGATCGACAGAATTTGAACCTTGGCATTAACGATGCTAAAAAGTGTAGAATTATAATATCGGGTATTATCATTTGAAATTTACTTAGTAATAGATGAAAAGTAGTATGCCAGCTAAGATAGAAGATTAATTTCGAAAAATCAGGTTTACAATGCTTACAGCTAGTTAATCATTTCTTGTTGATTTCTGTATTTGTATTGTTTGCATGATTATTCCTTTGATAGCTCCTTGATTTCTCATAGGAATATAGGATTATGATACTAGATAGTTTCGTTTATTGTTAATTGCTGGTTGTTGATGATAAGAGAGAGAGAAAACTTTATTGGGATTGAAGCTTCTTAATGGATTGAAGCTTCTTAATGGATTGCCCCATTTCAACTGGAAAATCCCTTCTAAAGTTCTTGTCAAAAAATGGTCCCAACTTTTTATGCAAATAAAATGCCCAAAATCAAAGGATATTCAAGAGCTCCCTAGCTCCCAGGTGTTAAATAACCAATCAACCCAAAACTCAGCCGGATGGTTTATAGTAAATTTAATTATATCAACATTCTAATACTCCCACTTACACACCTTGAGCTTAGAACTTTGGTGAAAAAACCAAACAAGTAGAAGTCAATATTAATTGTGGAGGGAAATGACTTCACAGTGAGTTTCAACACAAGACACATTACTATGATATCATGTTTAAATCACCATTCAACCCAAAAGATAGGTTATAAGTAAATTTGATTATATCAACACTCACTCATAGCACTCAAATACGAGAATTACTAGCTGATACCAAAAACATGCCCTACCCCCTCAACACGAATCACACGCCACCATCTAGAACATTGAAGAAGTTTTAGCTTAGATCAGGATCTAAACGCCTTGAAAAAGACTCAAGATGAAATAACAATGGGAAGTAATAGTTGTTTTTGCTTTTGAAGACTATAAAATTGGACATATTATCAAAAAAGAAAAAACTAGAACATGAAAATCAAAAAACAAATTCAAGACAAGCATGAAAAGGAAATATATATCCGATCTTGAGCCTAAGGCTTTGATACCAAATAGTAAGTAATCAAAGAAGATTGAATCTAACAACCTTGCTAACAAACAAGACCTTTAGATCTCAAATCCAAAACTCAAAATCTAGATTATTTCAATGAAGAATATAGAAATGGATTTACCTTGATGATCAAGATCAAGAGTAAAGATAACTTGTTTCTAAACTCAAGGTTGAATCACTCCACAAGTATTTTGATCAACACTACATGAATGATCCTAGCATGCAAATCTAAACAAAGATATGCAAAAAAAAAAAAAAAAATTGTTCATGGCCCCTTAGGCTCAAAAGACTCAATTTCATTGAAATTTTATCAAAAACCAATATGCTTCTAAAGAAATATGGATGGCTAATTATAGTATTGGAATTGGAACTAACCTTAGAGTAACCTAAGGTCAATCGAAAGAGTTGTAACTCTCATGTCCATCAATACCATGATGACTACTACCTCAATTATAACTTAAAAGATTGAAATAGAAACTTTAAAATTGAAATTACATGTAAATGAGCCTTAAATTCGAGTTTTGTAACCTCTCAAGGTGTAAATGAAGCTCCATTTGAAGTAAGTTGAAGTGTGGTCCCACCCTTTAGTACTTAACTTACATTAAATGAAACTTGATATGCATTTGAGTTCATTTTAATGTAACTTGAGTTCATCATAAATAAGAAAGAACCTTAGTACATTTAATGCAACTCCATTGTAAGCTATTCTTTAGTCTTGACTAGCGTCATTAGGATTCATATTTAGCTGCCCCCCTTCCTCTTACTTATGCATATAGAACTTGGTGACTTTGAGTCGATCACTATCCTGCCCTAAAAAGAGTCACCTTGTCCTCAAGGTGGACATTTAGAATCTGTGAAGAAATAGATACATCTGGTTCAAGCAATTCCTCCTTCATTTTGAGAGATGCGTAAGGATCAACACCTCTATGGGTCGCAATTGGAAGCCTTAAATGTGGTATTTGAGAAGGATAAAACGTGCGTACTTGAAAGACGATCAGAGTTAAAAAAAAAAGAAAGAAAGGATATCCTTTTACATTGAGTAGCCTGCTTGAGATTTTTTCACTTTTTCACTTTTTTTCACTTTTTTTCACTTTTACATTGGGTAGCCTGCTTGATTATGATACTTTTTACTATGGTTTGAATTGGCGATTCTTTTGATGTTCTATTCTAGTTGTTGCTTACATACTTAGCCATCGATGGAGTATTTTTTCAAAAAAAAAATGTTGCACATTTACATTAGCAAACACATTTATAGATCCATTTCCGATTTAAAAGAACCAAGGATATCAAGGAAACATGCTTAAAAATGTAAGATGAGCATTTATTTTATAGAATTATATAAGTTAAATCACTATTTTAGTTTGTTTTGATTTCAATTTTAGTCCATATAGTTTTAAAATTTTCATTCTAATCTCTATGGTTTGATTAAATCTTATCAAATGTTTTTATTATTAGATATTAACAATATTTTTAAATTGTTAATTTTCTTAGACGTGGCATAGAAAATGAGTGACTTTTGGGGCTGAGGATTTTTAAGTTGTCCAACACACACACAGCTTTTTACACAACTTATTTCCTTCTAAACTACCTGAAACTCACATTTCCTTTGTAATCTACTCAACTTAAGTTTTAATACAATAAGTCATTTTAACTTCCATAAATACCTTATACCTTACATGGAATGCCAATTCATCACCTTTCTCCATTACGTGCAAAAAGAGAAGAATGGCCTATAAGAAAGTTGTTTACATTAGTTGATAGAGACATTTGATGAAAGATTTCACTAATTTATTGTGACTATACTGAATCTTCTAAAACTATGTATATGAGATAGGGAAGCAATTCAAAGTCTATACTATTTTATCTAAAACTGCATTATCCAGGTGTTGTACTTTTGAACGTGTTCAAAGCCTATATTATTATAATTAATACTTTACTTCAGCATGTCAATAGTATACAACTTTTATGATTTTTATACAAAATGTAAATTTAATATTTCATTTTATAAAACAACTTAATTCATGTTAATTTAATATTTCACTATATAAGAATTTGACCCATTATTGAGTTAGAAATTTATTATGTAAATCACCTTAATTTATGCATCTAGTTTAATTTTGATACATAAATTAAGTTCATTATTACTAATTTATTTCTGGAAATAATTTTTACCAGTAAAATAAATACAGACTAATTTACTAAAATAAATCAAGCACACATTGTAAATTAATTTTGGCTGAATCCTAAAAAGGATAAATGTGTAAAATTGATGCCATAACGTGAGACTTTTAATAACCCCACCATCATGAGCAACCGAACGGGCTCATGTGCCTTTTGGATAGGCATCTAATAGTCTCTACAACTTTAAAAGTCAAATTAGAATCATTAATAATAGTGAATCATATTACATGAATATATATCCAAGTCGTATATATATCTGTCCATCTGCCCTTTATAATAGGTTTCGCCCACGACATCAAACCAATGATCTCCATTGGCCTCTTTAGAACCAATGCACCAAAGGTAGGGTTTGAACGCCCATGACAAGGATATTTGAATCCCCATGAATCAGGAAAGATCCCAAATTGTTGACTTTGAAGAATCTTTGTCATATATCTTCTATGGTGTCTTTAATTAGTGATCACAGCAACTTTTTCCTAAAAGTGTTTAGAAGAAGTCTTAACTTGAGACAACAAACTCCTATATCTTTCTTAGACCGAGCAATGTCATTTCCCTCTGCAGGTCTAATTTGATGAGGTGTTTTTCTCATCGCTAGATGTCTTTCTTATTCCTTCTTTCTGCAATTCAGGTTGAGCTTGTGACTTGGGAACTTGAGTCATTGTCAGCTTTTTGTTTGTTAGTTCTCAACTAAGGCAGCTCATTCTTAGGTTCCTAACAATGTAACGGTACTAATAGGAGAGTAGCATGAGGTTAATAAGAGCATAAAGGGAATTAGAGTTAGGGAGTTAGTTAAAGCTTTTGGGTTATAAATAGAAGGAGAGGATTGAGAGAGAAGGAGGCATTTGTTGAGTGGTTTTAGGGCTTGGGTTAGCATACTCAAAGAGGGAGGTTCAAGTGCCTTATACATGGTTTATCTTGTAGTTTTTATCTTTCACATTACAATATATTTCAGTTCTTAGTTCTTGGTATTTGGGTTCTAACATTTGGTATCAAGAGCATCTCATCACGGGAGATGGATGAGAAGCAAATCGAGGAGGAAGCTTGATGTGATGGACAAGAGAGATGATAGAGATTAAATTTGTGATGGGAGACATCCAAGAGAAGGTTTGGAGGTTACACCCCAATCAGGAAAACTTAGCATCAACTGTCAAAGTCTTTAGGAATGATAGTAAGCAGAGTTAGAAAGCCGTGCTATGCTCTCAATCAACATCTTCAAAAAGTTATGGAAAGCCGGAGAACAATAGCAAAATATAATAGAAGATCTTGGAGAGGAATCGAGGATGTTTGTATTGAAGATAAAATGAAGGAAATAGAGGAGAAGATCGTGAAGGAAGCGGTAGAACCTCCGAGAAAAGCAAAGAAAAATCCTTCAAAGAAATTACAAGAAAGCGATTTCGATACAAGGAATCGTCGTAACATGAATGAGAAGATCAATCTCTCAAATCCGGAGCATGGGTAGACGGAGCCGAGGAGATAAAGGGCAACAATGGTGCGAACAACATCAAGGTTGGAAGATGAAGCTCGTGCGACAATTGAGAAACAAAGTAATCCAAGAAAAGCAATCGATCGGGAGGCGGATATGATTACTGCTGAGGTTTGAAGACCGTTGTTAAGAAGGGGATGGAAGGAAATTTAGTATGTTGAATCGTCCCGACCATTAAGGGAAAATATCATCTTACTAGTCGCGAGTCCGAAAGAAAAGAAGAAAAAAGGTCGATGGAGATGGTGGTTGACAATGCTTGCCACAGTGGTGGCGAGATGGAGAAGTACCAACTCAAGGCAGCGGAGAAGTGGGGAAATCAAAAGTAGAGGGTCATGAAGAGAGAAGAGAAGAAGACCAGCGCTATGGGATGGAGGCGGCATCGGTGAAAAGAGCCATGCGCGAGAGATTAGAGAGCCCAACGCAACATTGCAAGAGAAGAAGAAATCGAGGGAGGAAGTTGTTGCATTACGTGGTTTATCGGAAAAGAAGGTAGGAAGCATGTTGGTGACTCTTGGGCATAGCCATAATAATCTATTTTGGAATGGGCCACAATTGAATAAATGGTAATGGGAATTATTGGGAGTGGGTTGGTCTTGAATAGAACTAGGTGAAGGTTGTGTTGGGTTTTGTGTGGAGACAAAATAAAGGCCAATGGGCAATTTGCCCATTTGGATATTGGGATTTTTGTAAACACACATATATATATGATCTTTGTGTGTAGCCACCAACATAGAGAGGAAAAGCTGGGTGTGACCAAAATAGCATTTGTGAGAGAAAAAAAAGTTTTTCTAAAGGTGGGGTTGAAGTTTTCTTAGTTATCCCAAGCTATCGGGTTGTGATATTCTTGAAGTCAATAGCCATTGTTGGGCTATTGAGGGTTAGTTTGTGCATTTGAATTGAGAGCTCTTTTGTAATCTCCATTATAGTAGAACTGCGATAGCTGCGAGAAGACGGGCGTAGTCAAGTTTAAGAGGCGAAGGCAAGTATAAATTCCAGTGTCGTTCTCTTTTCCTATCTCGTTATATTTAATATTTTTGTGACTCTAGTTTATTGGTTGGCTTATCTCAGTGGAAGGGGAGATTTAATATTATAATAATTTTATTGTGATTATTATTATCATTATTTTTCTCCCAAAAAGTGGTATCGAGGCTTTTGGTTTGAGTCATGGGATAAATGGAGCCAACAAGTTTTGATGGAGTCATGAAGTTTAATGGGGACAATTTTGAATATTGGAAGATGATGGTCAAAGACTACTTGATTGTTAAAAATTTAGGTAAGGCTTTGAAAAAGAGAGCCAGGAAGGAATGAGAGATGGAGATTGGGAGATTCTTGATGAAAGCGATTCTTGCAATCGAATCAATGCATCGATAGGCGTGGCGATCAGTAGCCAATGAGACAAGCTGCATGATTGAGTTAATAGAAAGCGCTTTGCAAGCTTGGTATGGAAAAACCACTGCACAAATAATAAGATCTATCTCCGCTTAGGAAGTTTTTCAATATGCGTATGCACGAGGATGCTTATGTGAATTCCTATATAAATGAGGTAACCACTTTGATAAATCGGGTTGAAATCGAGTTAGAATAGAGTTCATGATCGATGAAGTAAATGCTATTCTAATATTAACCTCTTTGATAATTGGGAAACCATGAAGGCAATGCAGTGTGTAATTCAAGATGGTGAAAATACTCTACACTTTTTAAAGTGTTTGTAATTTAGCCATAAGTTTGAGGAAATTAGTAGAAAAAGATAGTAGTAAAAGGAGTCTACACTATAGGATCTGCTCACGGTTGTGACTAAGGAAAAGAGAAGATTAATGAGGAAAATACATCGAGTAGCGGTAGGAAGAAGTGGAATAATAGGAATAAAAGAGATAGAATGTTTTTCTTTGTCACAAGAAAGGTCACTTTAAGAGTCGGTGTAGAAAATTGAAAGAGGATCTGGGAGGAGACAAAATCAAGAGGCAAATGTAAGTACTTGATGCATGTGTATGCATGTTGGGAGTAATTGAGAGAGTAGTAATAGTTCATCTGAGTGGATTTTAGGCAGTGACGCATCGCTATTCACATAGCTTGAGATAAGAGTTTGTTAACATCCTTCACGGAGAGGTCATCATGGTTTAGTGAGGATGGGGAATGGTGAAATATCCAAGACCAATGGGATTGAGAGGTTAGTCTGGAGATAGAATGTGGGAATAATTTGAGTACTGCGAGATGTCGATTTGTGCCATGTCAAGATGAATCTTATCTCTTGGCAAGTTGGCGGATGATATGGCTACATTTGTGAGTTTGGCGAAGAAGCGAGTGTAAACTCAGTCGAGATCGAGTAGTGTGGCAATTGTACAGGGGAAATCTACATTATCTGAGATGCCAGTTAAATGTTGCCAAGAAAAGTTTGAAGGAATGATGGATGCGATTAAAGGCGCAGATGGTTATAGTAGAAATCTGATTGGAGCCAGCAATGATGAATGCCAAGTTTGATCGGTCGAATCAGGATCCTTGATTCGAGAACAATTAGGAAGTCCAAGAGAGAAAATTGATAGCTATCATGAACCCCCAATTGCTCAGGTGGATGAATTGAATTGAAGAAGTCGCCAGGCGAGTGGAGAGCATCAAAGTGGAAGCCAAAGCAGTTGTTGGGTCAAAGGTAAAGTCTCTAAATTGGCGACAAGCTTGAATAGAGGATTCAAGCCCTTCTCGAGAGATGTATCTTCTTCAGGAACATGATTGAGGTTGAAAGAAGATGTTAGTTGGTAATACACTTAATTGAAGTGGGGAGTGCGTATCTGTCTTTTTAAATGAGGAAGCAGATCACGTAGTGAAGCCCATACCTCGGGGCAAACACGGATGCACTACGGTTATATATTACGATGGTACTTTGGTTTTTATGAGTTTATTGTGTTTTCGTGTATCTTTTATTTGAGCCTTGAGGTTTGCAGAAGATCGTGAAATAACAGTTGTAGTGGGAGTTGTGCCTTGGAGTTTACCAAGGTGATCAAAAAGCTTTGTTGCGAGTTATGAGACAAGATTGAAGTTTTCTGAGTATGAGGTAAGATTGAAGTTTTGTATCCAAGTGGGAGATTGTTGGGTTTTGTGTGGAGACAAAATAAAGGCCAATGGGTCAAGGCCCATTTGGATATTAGGTTTTTGTAAACACACATATATATATGATGTTTTGTGTGTAGCCATCAACATAGAGAGGAAAAAAGCAGGTGTGACCAAAATAGCATTTGTGAGAGAAAAAGAGTTTTTCTCACCAGTGGGGTTGAAGGTTTTTCTTGATTATCCCAAGCTATGGGGTTGTGATACTTGGAAGTCAATAGCCATTGTTGGGCTAGTGAGGTTATGTAATGTATTTGGGTGAGAAGCTCTTTTGTAATCTCCCATTATAGTAGAACACTGCGATTCTGCAGAAGAGGTGGAGCGTAGTCCCAAGTTTAGAGGTGAAGCAGTATAAATTAGAAGTGTCGATTTCTCTTTTCCTATCTCGTTATATTTAATATTTTGTGACTTTAGTTTATTGGTTCAGCTTATCACTGTGGAAAGGAGATTTAATATTATAATAATTTATTGTGATTATTATTATCATTATTTTTCTCTCCCAACGAGTTGTGGGGTTGATGGAGGTTGAATATTTTTTTCCCCTTAGGCGATAGGTTATAAGTTCATAAAAAAAAGGTATTGTATTGATCATTATTTTTTTTTTGTGTTGAGTCTTATAAGCACACCTTGAGGACAAAGGTGTTTTGAAGGGCCCGATAATATAAGGGTACTAATAGGAGTAGTATGGGGTCAATAAGGGCATCTGAGAATTAGTTAAGGAATTAGTTAAGGAGTTAGTTTGTGCTTTGGAGTTATAAATAAAGGAGTGGGGATTGAGGGAAAGGAGGCATTTGTTAGTGGTTTTAGGACTTGGGGTTACCATATTCAAGAGGAGTTTCCAAGTGCCTTATACTTAGTTTATCCAGTAGTTTTATCTTTCACATTACATTATATTTCAGTTTTTTAATTCTTGGTATTTGGGTTCCTAACAGATTTAGTTTCATCTTTTTGCTTGATGGTATGGATCTACTTGGATCAGGCTCCAAAACTCATCTTAATTACTTGGGAGAGCCACAGTGTCCTACTTTTGTAGGAATGCTGCTGAGGATGTTGACCATCAATGAGAGTTGAGTTTTTTTTTTTTTTCGGTTTGCAGCTGGTTCTTTGAGGTGTTTTGTTTTTCCATGTAGCCCTGCCTAGAGGTTGTTGTTCAATAGTTGAGGAGCTTCTCTTGTTTCGTCGGTGAAAAATGGTTATTATTGTGATTTATTGGGGCTTGTGCAATTTTGTGGATTCTTTAGATTAAGATGAACAATAAATTTTTTTAGTGGAGGTGTGAAGGGATTTGAGTGGGCCCTTATGAAAGAACAATAGAATTTTTAGAGCCATAATGTTGTATCTCCATAGGAGTGCTACTAAGGATCTTGACCATCTTATGAGGAGTTAGCAATTTTACTTTTGGTTTACAGTTTGCTTTTTGGGGTATTTTGTTTCCATGTAGCTCTACCTAGAGATTGTTGTTCAATAGTCTGAGGAGCTTCTCTTGCATCATCTATGAAAATGAGTGTTTTTGTGGTTTGTTGAAGTTTGTGCAATTTTTGTGGAGTTTTTGGATTAAGAGGACATTAAATTTGCAGAGAGGATTGAAAGGTCTATGGAGATGTTGTGAGGAACCATAGAATTTGTAGAGCCACAGTGTTGTATCACCATAGGAGTGCTGCTGAAAATCTTGACCAACTTATAAGAAGTTGCAATTTTTCTTTTCAGTTTGTGAGTTGCTTCTTTGAGAGGTGTTTTGTATTCATGTAGCTCTGCTTAGAGATCGTTATTCAATATAGCGGAGGGAGCTTCCCTTGCATCATCTGTGAAATAGGTGGTTTTGTGGTTTGTTGGGGTTTGTGTAATTTTGTGGAGTTTTTGGATGAAGAGGAACAATATAATTTTTAGAGGATTGAGAGGTCCAGGGAAATGTGTGAGCCTTTGTGAAGTTCCATATCGATGTTTAAGGTTTTGTAGTCATCTTTTGTTAGATTATCTTGATATAATTAAATTCTACCTAACTATCAGAACTCTTTTAGTTTGATTGGTGATTTAAGATGGCGTCGAGTAGGTGGTCCAGGAGGTCATGCGTTGCCCTGCAAAGTCAATTTCCTCCCCAATTAATATTGATTCCACTTGTTTGACTTTTTATCAAATTTCCAAGTTTCCAAGTCCACAAAGTGAAGAGAGTGTTAGATTATCTTGATATAATTAAATTTACCCTAACTTTCAGTTTAAGCATTTAGTTTGATTGGTGATTTAAGATCTTTTAAATCTCATTTGACTTGATTTGTTGTTTTAGTTTGGCTCCTTTTATTTAAAGCTTTACTTTTTGTGTGCCTCTCTGTATTACTTCATTTTTCTCAATGAGAATACAGATTTTTATTTAAAAATAAAATTGAAGATGCTCAAGAAACATCATGCTCCAGCAAGAAATGTTACAAGTATTAACATAGATCCTCTTCTTCACTAATTTCAGAAGTTCAATCTCTATCATGGAGGTTTTCCATGATTTTAGGGAATCAAGATGGATTCAGAGATTCTCCAAAATATTTATTATTGTATAAATAAAAACAAAAAAAAAAATTAATGACATAGTAATAAAGATGTTAAAATTGCAGACTTTTAGGACAAAAATAGTGAAAAAAGATTTTTTTTGTTTAAATCAATAATTTTATGAATAGCTAGGGTTTAATAAATATCTTTAGAATAATTAAAATTTTGAGGTTAATACAGTGTCAGATTCAGGGAAGATGCATATTCTCAACCCTGTTGAGGTTGGATCCTCAGTGGTCCTCTTCTAAACTATAGGATGGTTGGATTTTTGAAATGTATGTTGATTCATAGGCTCCCATTTTCATATTTCCAAGCTGTCATTGTTTTGGCTACTCAATAAGATCCTTTTTATTACCTATGTGGCCAATTGCCAGTCCACAGGAGGGTGAGATCTTTTACCAATCATCCTCTCATCCTATCAAGCTCATGTCATTTAGAATTTGAATGCCATTATATTTGTGACTTTCCTGCCAAAGGTGGTCAGTAAAGTCTCATTCTACCAACGTTTAGGAAAGATTTTTAGAACAGTCCATTTTAATTCGTTTTCATTTTACTTCTACGTACAACTAACGACTACCAGATCAGCCTTCCAAAATCTTTAATTTCAACTTTAAAAAACTTGATAATTTAAAATCCTTATTACCTCATAGAGCTGGCCTTAGAGTGGACGAAACCTATTGAGAAACAAGTGATATGGGTTAAATTAGGAACACAATGCAAGAAGTGGTCCTAATATCCTAATTATCATAAAAAGAAAAACAATGCAATAAATTAGGAACATTAGAACCTTTGTTGTTGATCCTTGGGAAGGAGATTTTAAATTTGCAAGTAATCAGAGAGAAAAAGAGTTTTTTCTTTTTTTTCAAAAAATAAATAGCCTGCAAAAGTTTTCCTTTTAACATGTCTGGTCTGTTCTCATGCATGATTGCTTATCTTGAACTCTTAACTTCTATTATTTCACTTTTAATTATGATTTTAATTATTTCTTAACATTTATGCATGTACATATGCACTCCTCTGTATTACATCCTGAATGTTCAGGTTGATTTGCTGATGCAAAGAGAACCAGAGATTGAACCAGCTTGTGAGTAATATAAATGAATTCTCTCTCTCTCTCTCTCTTCTTTATTCTTGTCTTTCTTTTCATAATTTGTTTTGTATAGATTTGAACTTTCTTTTTCCATCTTGAGCTGCTGTTTCTTTGCAATGATGGGAATTAGGAGAACTGTTTATTGAGTTTCTTTCCTTCTTTGCTTGCAGGAGGTGGAGAATAATGACAGACCAAATGCAGAACATGCAAGGAAACTCTTCTGAGTCTATAGTCAATAATTCCACCTCATCAAGCCCTTCTCAAGATTATGACAGCTCTGACACTTCTCTCAAATTGGGGTTAGCTTTTCAACTTCTACATTCTCCTTAAGGACTTGTTTCACTGATACACTTTTTTTTTAATCTTAGATTAAGGACGTAGAATCTGCTCTAATCAGGTTTAAAACCTATTTTCTGCTCCTAAAGTTTTCTTCTTTCCTTTTCTTTTCTCATTTTACTTTTTAAGATTATGTCTCAGTCCCCAACTTTCTAATATTATGTTTTAGTTTTCAACTTTGCACAACACATTTATTTTAGTCTTTATTGTTAATATTTTGTGTGTGTGTGTGTATATTATATAAATCTCAATATATTTTGAAGTTCAACATATAACCTCTACTACTATACTGCATGTGACTTCCTTATTTATTCAGATAGATATTTACTTACTATTAAGTAAGTTTTTGCTAAACAATTTATAAATGAAAAAGATTTGGCCAGGAATATTAAACAGAATATTTAAGGTGTACAATGAGCTAAGCTTATAGACCAAAATAGGGTTTAAACTAAACTATTATTTGAAAAATTATCAAATGCTTTTTTTTTTTAATTAAACAAATAATTAACAAACCAAACTATCAAAGAAAAGTCATCCATGTCAATTGGATCAGGCCTAATACTTATATATAGAGCCCCAAATTTTCCTTGTTAACTGTGTTGCTAACAGCCTTCTGAAAATGTTTTTGCAGATTGCCACTTCTTGAGTATTGAATTTTATTGCTTCAGATTGACACCTGAATCAACCCAAAGATCTGCAAATTTCTTTTAGAAAAGAGTGCATTAAAAAAGCTAAAAAAGTTGAAAATAATAATAATAATAATATGGTAGCTTAAGTGTGCATGTATATGATTTATGCAATAAATAGGTTGTATGAATTTCTGCAGTCTGGCACACATGAAAAAAATTATTGCCTTTCAAGCACCTATATGGTAGTACTAAGAGACTGTCAATATAATTTAATTTCTACTGTTGCACCTAATCAGTTAACTAAAAATAGGTTAAAAGTGAATGACTGAGTATTTTTATTAGACTTTCTTGTTTGGACTATAAATTAAAAAGTTAAGAATATATATATATATTTTTAACTTTAATTAATTAATTAATATTTTTGCATCTTCACATCATCTGACAACATGATTTATAAACTCTTGAACTGAAAATGGCAATTATATAACAGCAAATACAGAGTGGTATCTTATATAAATAAATATCTAATTCAAGTATTGTAGATCAAAGTTATATATATAGTTTGAAAATTTCAAGTGTGGCTTTGGGAGAAAAGGAAGACATTTTGAGGTAATTTTTCAAGGTGCTTACTAAAAGGTGTGACAATTTGAGAAGAATTTCTAGTCCTATCAAAGTAGCTAGGACAACTACAATAGTACTAGAAATTTTTAAACAATTTGAGGAATTAAGTAGTTAGGACAACTTGTTAAGCTCAAATCAAGATAATTATGATAACTGATAATTTTTATAGGGTGGAAGATAAGGGAAGTAGAAGCAAAGAAGCGATACAACTTTTGGAAGCTCGAGTTCTAACAATTTGGGCAACTTGACCCTGTTTGATAAACCATTGAGTTATTTGTTTTTGTTTTTGGAAATTTAAACCTCTAAATACTACTTCCACCCATGGTTTTTCATATTATTTTATCTAATGTTTACTCTTGTTTTAAAAATCAAGCCTAGCTTTGAAAACTAAAAAAAAATAGTTTTCAAAAACTTATATTTGTTTTTGACATTTAGTTTAAAATTAAAGTGTTTTCTTGAAAAAGATGAGAGATATTATAGGGAAGATGAAAATCAGTGTAGGGAAATGTTGAGAAACAAGTATCTGATTTTTATTTTCAAAATAAAAAAAAAGCAGTCAAAACTTATCCATTTGAAAGTAAACAGTATAATTGGGAGCGTAAAGGTAAGGAAATTATTGAGACTAGCCATCTTTTCAGTAGATCAACTTAAAATTACTATTAATTATTTTAGCAAAATAAAGAAAAAGAATTGGAGGCTTCTTTCACCAATTGAGAGTATTTGATAAAACCACCATAAGCTACTATTTATAGGCTAAACGATGCTAAGGACGATGCTGATAAATTCCGACACTCAAGATTTGTAAGTAATACTCACAAGCAAGGAGTCGCTATGTGGATGGGTAGCAGAAATGCATGTGGAAATGGGTGCATTTATACTTGCTTGTTTATAATACTCCCTTTAAATGTCTATTTTTATATAAAATATGTCTCTAAAACCTTTACTATGAAAAAATCTAACGTAGATAAAAATCCTATCGCTCGGGGAAAAAAGAGACATATTTTATATAATACATCTACTTCCCCTCATGAAAGCTTTATCATTGAGATCTCCGAGTCAAGTCAGATCCCAATACTTTGAACCAATTTCTCTAAATGTTGTAGCCTGTGAATGCCTTGTGAATATGTCCGCTGGTTATCTCTCTAACAAATCTGGTTGGACTAAGCATGTCGCCATTTTCTTCTGGCCGCCACGAGCGTAGGGTTAGTTTTTTAGAGATATGTTTCGCTTTCTATCTCTTTTTGATATATCCTCCTTTGATTGGAGCTTATACATGCCAGTGGTTGTTTCAGATAATATCAGTTAAAGAGGTTTGCTCAAGATAAGCCACATGTCTCACTTAATGTGTTGTGTCATCGATCTTAAAGCCATACACAATCTCGATTTGCCTCGTGAATGCATGCAAGGATTTCAGTGATGATTCAAGAAGTGGTCGTGATAGTCCTGTTTCACCGATCGCCATGATATAGCAAGTTAGGCCTCCTCCACATGAAATAGATAACTCATCCGAGATCTAGCTTTCATGCGGATGGGGCCATATAACCTTAACTGATAACCAACTGTATCAAACCTGGATTTGTTAGAATAAAATAAACCCATATCAATCATTCCTCAAGATATTTCCTGAGTATATGCTTAACTCGCCTCTAACGTCTTTTTGTATTGATATGAACTATATCTAGCTAATAAATTTACCGAAATGCAATATCCTGGTCTTGTGTTATTAGCCAAATACATTAATGTACTCAATTGCACCAAGATATTTGTGACTCGTGACTAAATAGCTTCTTCATTTTCATCTCGAGGTCGAAATATATCTTCTTTACATCCAGTTGAAGGAACCTCCATTCGAATGTTTCAACTGATTGTGCTTTTATCCATATAAAATCTTTTAAGATTTTCTCCTCAGATAAGGTTGATCATTTAACAAATATCTCATCCGCTAAATGCTCAATTTGCAAAACTAAGACAAAATTTTGTTTTTCCAAGATCTTTCATCTCTAATTCTTTCTTAAGATATTCTATCGCTTCGATAATCTCTTCAAGAGTTCCAATTATATTTAAGTCATCAACATATAAAGCTTATAATAAAGAAATCCTCGAATCGTGGCATTTCTTTATAAAAACACATTGACATACTCTGATTATTTTGATATCCCTTTTCAATACAGATATTCACTCACTTTGCGATTATACCACATCTGGTCTCCGAGTTTTAATCCATATAATGATCTCTCAGAATTTATTGAATACAATTCCTGAGAACTTGATTTATATGTTTCGTATTTTAAATCCTTCCTGTGATTTTTATATAAATGTCATTATCTGCAGATCCATATAAATACGCTGGACCACATCCATTGATGCATATCGTTTTTCTATATACAATTTACTCCATCAAATATCTTAACGTTATCGTGATCCACCACGCGAATAATATGTCTCTCATAATCAATACTGTGCCTTTGCGAGAATCCTCGCGGCAACAAGTCTCGCTTTATATCTTGTGGACTTCATTCTTTCATTTCTTTCCTTACAAACATCCATTTGTATCCCACAGTGCTCTGACATCTTCCGCAAGTTAGGGACTCATCGTCCAAAAAACCTCATGTTTTGAAAGCTGAGCTCTAACTCGCTGATTGATTTCTTTCTCACTTTGGCCAATCCTTTCTAACGCTGACATTCTCTCGATAGATTTTGGATCAAAATCGCCACTTTCATGAATAATATCGTGAGCAACATTATAAGCAAAAATGTTGTCAACAATGATATCATTTCTGGCTTCCATCTCTTTCTCGCTGAATAACATAGTTTATGTAAATTTCCATTATTATCCTCAAGCCGCTTGATTTTCATCAATACTTTTCGAGTAGTTGTATTCTAGATTTCTTCCTGAATATCCATACCTTTATCAATCATTTTGATTCTCAACTACTTTTCTTTTTCGGCGATTTTTATCTTTCGAACCTATTGGTCTACCACGCTTTCGGGCAAAGGCTCCACTCATTATCGATAACTTGTTCCTCGTGAATATCAATTTTTGATGGGAGCATTTGCCTCGCAGTATATATGATTTAGTCACTCTTTTAAAGCATCTCGTGGGAATGCATCTCTGGAATTGATTTGCTATATTTTGCAAACGCACTATCTTTTGAACTTCAAGTTCGCATTGATCTCTACGAGGATCTAAATGAGATAATAATGATGCATTTCATGTGATTTCTTTTCCAACTTCTTAATTCCTCCCACCTAACGCTGGAAAATTTGTTTAATTAAAATGACAATCAAGAAATCGTGGCAAGAAATACATCACCCGTTAGAGGTTCAAGATATTTAATAATCGATGGGGAATCATATCCAACATATATTCTTTAACCTCCTTCGAGGACCCATCTTAAGACGCTGTGCAGGAGAATTGGAACATATAACGCGACATCCAAAAATTCTGGTGTGGATACATTTGGTCGTGCTCGCCATAAGCCAATTGCATGAGGGAATATTTATTATAAGCTACCGCCTAATACGTACTATAATGATCCAACGCAAAATAGCATGACCCTCGCATCGATGTAGGAGTTTAGCTCTGCATAGCAATGGTCTTGCAATTAATTGCAGACGCTTTATAAATGATTCTCGCTAGACCATTTTGTGTATGTAACATGAGCTACAAGATGCTCAACACTTATCCCAATTGATATACATAATTATTAAAAGTTTGGGATGTAAATTCACCAAAGATTAATGCTCGAATCAGCTTTAATTGTATAATCAGGAAATTGTGCTCTTAACTTAATTATTTCGAGCAAGAACTCGCAAAATGCAAGATTTCGACTTCTGATAATAAAGATACATGCCACTATCCGCTTGACGCAATAATTAATACCATAAAATATCTAAATGGACCACTTGCTGGTTAATAGTATCACAAATATCACCTTAATTCGCTTCTAAAATGCAAAGCTTCAATGCCCACTTTAAATGGGTGATGGTCTAATAATTAATTTTCCCTAGAGCAAGCATCACATGACAACTCACGTGATTGAAGAATCTTCCTGCTCTTTAAGCGACGCCTATGTGAATTCACATTACTTTTCTTTATCATTATCGGATCCTCGATGACCCTACCGGGATCATGCCAAACACTAAATATTTCCTGGATTCATGCAGAACTTCCTGGTCATTGTTGCATAATTTTCGATTACTCAGATATGAGTATAATATAATCCGTATGAAAAACCTACAGTTGTTTCCAATATACGCTTTTTCATGTGAAACAATGATAAGATATATAGATACTCTATATTATTTTTATTTATCAGCTTCTGCTAACATGATAATCATTATTACTTATATCTTTGAAACTCAATAAATTTCTTTTAATTTGCTAGAGAACAAAACATTATTACTGAAAATTTTTGTTCCTCTGTGCAAAGATAAAACTTGCTTTCCAAAACCTTCAATCAGTCCAGTAACTCCGATATAGTAGATTGATTTTTGCTTCTAGCATCGCCAATTTAGAAAAATATTTTCTCGCTTATGAGTATCATGCTAGAGTTGTGCAATGGGCACCATGTACATAAATCCTCATTGCTCATTTTCGGGTTACTTTCAACATATCAAATCGCCATATATTTCTTCATACTGATAAGAAAAGAAAAACGATTTCAAAAAGTCCTAAATATATATACAAAACAAATAAAACATACAATAATTATAAGCTAAAGATTTAATTATATATCTTCATACAAAGATTTCATTTGTTTCATTGCATCAATTTTTCTCCAGAGATTCAAAATAATCACCACATCAAGATGCACTATATTCGGCGGATCAAACACATCATCTTCTTTGGAATGACAAGATTCACCTCCACATTCTTCCCTTTTCCTTTTTCCTTCAGTAGCTTCGATAGAGATCAACAAGGTGTTTTGACGCACATACGGTGTATTGCTGCCACGTGATGACTCAACCTCGCCTCACCATTCCAAGATCGAAACATTTATGTTCATCACCTTTGAACTCCTATCTTGTGAAGTCTTGTGCTTTATGATCATCTCTCTCGCTGCTTGGCTTTAAAATTATAATGCCCACCACGAAAATAAGTATTTCTTCTCACCGCCTGCCTCACTCCAATTACCTAATTACTCACTCTACTTACGCACTGACACGTAATTTCACCCACACCACGATCATTGAAATCTACAAAGATTCACTTCAGTGAATGGTGTTGCTTCGAGCTGGTTGAGATTCATGATTTTTATTAATAGCTCCTATTTTGTCTCACCCACTAGAAGACATAAAATTAGTTCTCCGAATATTTTTAAAGTCTTTTTCTCTCGAGACATTGCATCATGCAGTGAGCATATTCGAGACATGAAAAGTGGAGAATGTCTTCTAACATATCAATATCGTGAATTTTTTTTCCGCATAATTTTAATTCTTGAACTAATTCGAATAGTGTGGAATTATATTCACTTATCGAGCCTGGGAAGTCCCGCAACCTCAAAGCAACCAATCATAACGAGCTTTTAAAGAATAAATCGCTTTTTTGATGATCATAATTTTCTTTTCAAGTCTTGCCATAGAATGTAAGGATCTTTTTATCGTAAGATACTCCATTTTCAATCCATCGTGAAGATGATGGCACATGAAAATCAAGTGGCTTTTGCTTTTTCTCATGACGAATGCATCATTTCCTTCTTTAATTGCTTTCTCCAAGATTCACTGAAATTAAATGGATCTCAAAGATTGCGACTCCATGACAAGTAGCTTATTTCATTAATATCCACAGGTACGTAAATTCTAATTTTGCAAGATTTGCCATAGTAATACTATATAAAAATAATTTGCATTTACATTAGGAAATCAATTAAACATGCAAAATAACATTTTATATTAAAAAGAAATGACTTGACTTTGAGGGCCTACCTTAGTGAAAACCTACAGCTTCATGTCGATAACGTGTTGTGGAAACAGATAGAAAACCTAGTATAATTTTATCAATATTTAAATACTAATATAATATATTTATAATAATAATAATAATTCAAGTATTTGAAAATTAGAATTAGAATATATATATATATATAATATAAACAAAAAGATAGTAAAAATTTATGAGAAATTAAATAAGAAATAAACTGTAAAGAGAAAGTGGAGAGAGAAGAAAAGAATTGGAGGCTTCTTCACCAATTGTGAGTATTTGATAAAACCACCATGTTCTACTATTTATGCGCTTAAATGACAAGAAGCATGACAAGATAACCTGACACTCAAATATCAAAGCGAGAAATCGACACATACTGTTTACACGCTGGAGGAGTAGCCAGTGTGATGGGTAAAAATGTACGTGGAATGACATTTATACTTGTTTTGTTTATAATAAAAATAAAATTTTCATCGGTTCACATATGGCTTTTTGTAATAAAAGAGTATTCAAAAGAGCTTTTGTAGAAAAACAGACGGTTAGTTCAACTTCATCACCTGCAAATAATATCTGCAAGGTTGCTTAACGCAATTTGTTTTATTTGAATTTCTCTCCTTTGACCTTCTTCATATAATCAAAGCTGCTATACCATTGTTTCTTCCACTATTGCCAATAAATTAAAGTCGATCATGTATCGAACAAAATCTAAACACGTTTTTGGTATGTGGAAAAAATGTAATGTATAATGTGATTTAGATTTATAACTTTTACAAATTACAAATTTTAATTAAATAATTTTCAAAACAAATTATTGGCACCAACTTGATATTCATGATATTATTTAAGAATTTTGATCTAAGTTTTTTTTTTTTAATGATTAGTGTTATATATATATCTATATCTATATATAGATATAGATAAAGTTTTAATATCCGATTTTGCTTCCTCATTTTTTTTACAACAATATATAATATAATTGATACAAATAGTGGTTTTGATATCTTAGGCTACCCGAGTTACCAAACGTGTCACCACCCAAAATTCTCTAAATTACTTAAATTGCCAACACTTTCGGGAAGGGGAAACTTCTATCTTGTCGCTCAAACCGCTTATACGTAGTCATCTCTAATTCTGAGCACAATTAGCTACGATCTACTCATATTCTTGAATTAAATGTATATTTGAATTCACAATGGTTTTTTGAGTTTTAGCAAGTTCTAATTAGTGTATGGTATGTTATGTCTGTCGTTATTTCTATAGTTGTGATTTTATTATGAAAGTGTTTCCAAATACCACATGACGCTAGTATTACATACATAGAAATTGTTATAACCAACTTTCTTGATTTTTCTAGTCTTAATGATACAAACCTTATATTTTTTTCAAGAACAAATAGAAGAAAAAAATTATACTTTAACACTATCATTAATAAACTTTTCAAACAAAATATAATTTCCATATTTTTAAAATGTCAAGTGAGAGGAAGAGTAGCTACTGAAAAATAAAAACGGTTCTTAAATGGTCGTGAATTTTTTTTAAAGGATAAATTAATATGAAAAAGAGATAGAGTAAAAATGACACTAACATTTTTACCTGCTTATTAATTTTAGTGTTATATATCACTTTAAATACCATGGTAAAATGATAAATTAGATTGAAATTACAATAGACAAAAAGAATCAGAACTCAAACATAGTTTAATTCTATATAAATACATGTGTTATTGATCAAGAAGTCAAGATTCTAATCTTATTATATTGTTGAACTCAAAATAGAATGGAAAAAGAAAACAATGTGTTGTAATGTATACAAAAGAATCAAAAAGAACTCAAAACATAGTTTAATTTTTGCTGTGTTCGCATTATTTTTAAGCATGGATGAATAAAAGTATTTTTAAATTCAATTTTCAACCTTTGGTAACTAATACAACTCACTCTTAAGAAAATCAAATTAGTTTTTAAATATATAATTTTTAAGCAATACTAAAATGCTCAAGGTCTAATAAAGGATTGATCAAGAATCACTTTAAAATGATTAATGATAATTTTATACTTGTAGAAACATTTTTAGGTGTAGTGCAAGTCTACTTAATTTTATTAATATTGTAGTTTTCAAAACTTATAATAAAATATAGTATTTTTCAAACTATTTATATTAATATTATAGTTTTTATTAATCTGAACTAAAGTCATTTTAAAAGACGACTTTGTATTAGTGGTGACCAAGGTCGCTTTCACAGAAAGAGACGAACTTTCACTTGTGTAGAAGAAGGTTGAAAAAATGAGTGTATATATCGTCTCGATCTTATATGTATTTAGAGTGCTTAGGTTCAATTCTCACTGATTATTATTGTTTTACTTGTTAATTTCTTTTGAAAAGAAATACTACCAATTAGGGATGTTCATGGGTTGAGCCTGGCCTGTCGTGACTGGGGGACTGGATCTGGGCTGAGACACTTTCTTAGACTCCAAACCCAATTGTCTCTGTTGTAAATTTATTCAATCCAAACAACTCTTATTAAATAATGAACTCAATCCAACCTAAACCTCAAATGAGTTTATTAAATTTATATTATGAAAAAAATTACATCTGTAAAAGACTTAAAAATGTATTTTTAAGAGTTATTAAAGAATAAATAGTTATGAAATTAAATAAAAATAGATTAAATACATGTATATATAATTGTATGGTAGGTAAAAATAATCTTTTAAAAATCTTACCATCTTAAAAAAGCACTAAAGGGAAAAAATCATTTTTAAAGCATTTTGTCCAAGTTTTTTCATTGTATAATTCCATAGATGTCCCTCTTATTTACTTATTTAGTTTTGATATATTTCCAAAATATATTTTTTCACTCTTGAATTACTCTCCTCTCCTCTTCAAATCTCACTTTTCTCTCCAACTAATTCTCTCTTATTAAATTTTTCTAATCCTCTTCCATATTTATATCTCCTCTCCCACATTTATCACTCTCTTAAAAATTAAAAATCAACAAAAAACATAAATTTAAACGATCAAGTATGAAAAGTTGAATCAATTTTGTGCCAAAGAATTCGGCACTTCTCATTTACAAGTTAATCAGTAATGGTTGAATTTTTATTATTTATTTATTTATTATTATTATTATTGTTGAATTTTAATTTTAAAAGAATAAATAAAAACATAAATTTATCAATTTGTGACGCCTTGTGAATTTGTAAATTTATTTATTTTTTTATGAAACAAACCTTGCTCGCTTTAGTTTGGAATTTTGGGGCCGTGGAGGTTAATTGGTTGATCTCATGTGACCAAACAACTAAACCTCACCCTTAAATTGGATTGTCCGCTCCTCGCTTTCTTATATCGAGCTTTCGCTTAGAGGAGGAGTCGAGGTAAACACTCTCATTTTTCCTTTTTTTTTTTCCTCTTATCTTTCTCCTCTTTCTTTTCTTTTTTATTATTTTTCTTTTCCTATTTCTCCTCTTTTCTTTTTTTTTCTTTTCTTTCTTCTTCTTCCTTCTCCTTCCCTTCCTTCCTCCTCGCAAGTGCATCGCGCCCAAGCAACTCCCAACTCATCTGAGCTATCGATTTAACGCCACGAACTAGCCACCACCGCCGCCACCCATCATTCTCGAACGCAACACGCCGCCGATCCTCACACGCAGCACGCCATCATTCCTCGCACGCAGCACACTACCCATCGACCAAGCGCGACACGTGAAGCGCACCGAACACAACTTCCTCCATCGGCGAGCCGCTCGCGATTCGATTTCTACCTCTCCGCGCCGACATAAGAGGTGTTCATTGGTGAGTTTTCGCTTTCAAAGAAACCCATGATTTTGGTTCACCGATTCAAGTAGTTTTAATTCCGCTTCTTGTTGTGGAGGTTGGTTTGAAATACCAGATCGACCAACGGGTTTCCGTCGAAACGGTCTCACTCACGACACGCGCCACCGCCGTGACGATCAATACCGGAGAAGGTTCAACCGCAACAGCCAAGGCCCAAGCCTGCTTTCTGGGCCTCCGCTGTAGGTAACTCCGCTATTAATGACAATTTACTTTAGCTAGCCTTTAAAGACTTTGTCTTGATTGATATTTTGTTAAATAGGACTCAATTGTACCTGCAAGAAAGTTACTTTAAGGAGCACACATTCAATTTTCAACCCAAGCATCATCGCGTAAGAAGTCATTTGGTTTAACGCCGAACTCCTAAGCCGTATGGGTACGCGACACGACGATGAATACATTTCTTTGTTATGATCTCTGAGATGTGGTTATTATCGAATCTTAGTGATAGTTTTCTTAAAGTTCTTTCGAGTTTCGAAGCATGCTTCTTATGAGTTAATCCTGATATGATTGTATGGATATTGTCTTGGGTTTGTAGAATCATATTTGAATTTGCTTTACCATGTTTACATAGTTTATGTATCCTCGTTATGTGCAGTTATGTGAGCAGGGGGTCGACATTGTTCAGTCGTGTCGCCAGCGCTCTCTAATAGGTGTGCGGTTTGAGTTAAAACTCGCTGGTTCGAGAACCCAGTTGGAATTGGAGAGCCTCTGACCTGGTCGAGGACGTTAGGAACTCCTGGCTGGCTTGAGAGAACCCAGTTGGAATTGAGAGCCTTGGACGGGTCGAGGACGTTAGGGAATGCCTTGGAGATGGGGACCCCTAGTCACCTTGTTAATAAAGCCCGAGAAATGATACAATACTCTACTAAACCTTCAGCAGGAGTTGCGCCAGTGGTCTGAACCTTTAGCCGGGACGTTATATGATAGGCATCTGAGATTTGGGGTGCATCCTCGCGAGATCTGGAGTGGTTGTTTTCCATTATCCCGCACTCAGCTTAGGGGCGATTCCCCAATGGGCGTGTTGGTTACGTGACCACCGCATCTGGCGCGCAGCGCAGTTATGTTAAGAGAGCCTCTGGGGTACGCCTTCGTGAGGAGTGGTTGCTTTCCATTATCCCGTGGCCGGCTTAGTGTGGCCATTCCTCATGTAGGCGATGATAGGGATACATACCGCCTCCGCTTCTAAGTGCCTGCGGCAAGGGCGTGAGAGTTGCTTTTCTCTTATTGCATCGCTGCCAATCAAAGTTCCAGGACCGAAGGTAGGCTCGAGTTAGTCACCGCATGCAGGCTTAGGTGGTTGCAGTGGTGTCGTGGCGAGACCTGGCTTCGGTCGGAGCGAAAGTCTCGTAAGATGAGTCTAGTTGTTTTGGCCGAGATAGGTTTGGACGTGAAGCTGGCCGCTATCAAGGTATCTTTTATACTCATTGAACTAACATGCAAACTACACACCAGGATGTGCAAGTATACACAATGATTGTAGCAAGTAATAAAATAAAAAAGATTCGAGTGCACGTAGTATCATCTCCACAGGATTAGAGGCAAGATCTACCTAGTCTAAGCTACTTATAGTAATCTTTATGCAAAACACAAGTAAAGACAAATCAATGGTAGGGTTTAACCTAATTAATGCTAAAAACATAAAGGATGCAATGAACATGTAAATTATACTAACTATTCAATGATGTGATGAATTAATCTACTATGCTGGGATGTAATATGCAAATGCCGAAAACTACAATGGTAAATAGGATATGCCGAAAATGCTATGATAAATGAGATAGGCTCGGATTTGAGGGTTCCTTTATGTCCTTCTGGTTTCACATATCAAGTCATACATAATACTTTATTTGTGTTACACATGCTAACTCGAGTTTATTCTCATAATACCTAACATTTTCTAGTAATTAACTCTCATTAATTACCTTGTGAAGTTCCATGTTTTAGTACCCTAGGTGAATTGATTAATTCTAATCTTTTCACTTGCGTCTCGAGTATCCACCCTTTAGATAACCTAAGGTGATTACGGCACAGACTCCGCTATCTTCCTACTTCTCATATAAAAGAAAGCAATATGGACTTAGGTTGGCCAAGCATAAATCCAATAAACCATAAATTCAACCATAATCAATCACAAATAAGCATACTCTTCAATATGTGAAACTTTATTACATAAAGTATACTCAAATCCTTGCCTTCTAAAATTAGTTTATGCTTACAACAAAAGAAAATCTACAAACTAATCTAGAATGCATAATTACTACTAATTTACAAGGGAAGAGAAGGGAAATCAAGTAAACAAGGTGAGAGGAAAAGAATCCCCCTTTGTTGACAAGCTCCAATGGGTCTTCAATGTCCCTCCAAGCCTTGAGAACTCTTGATTTCTCTCACAAAGAATATGAAAATTTTGGTAAAACTTCTCCTCTCTCTCTCTCATTTTAGGCAATGGCTTGTTAAGGATGGCCAAATGGTTGAACTTGGAGAGCAAGTTTTGCTTAGCTTCTCCAACAAGCTCCCTTTTTAGCTTCTCCCACAAGCCATTCTTTATCTTCCAACAAAAGCCTCTCTTTGACTTCTTCCATAAGCCTCTTTGGTTTGCAACATGTGTAAAATCCTTCCAATTAATTGAGTTGAATTGTTGAATTAATCCACTTCCATAACAAAGTTAATTCATGCACCTAAATTCAATTAAAACCAAGGAAAAACTAATCAATTTCTCTAATTTTCACAATATGAGAAATTAAAGTTAACCTTTCTCAAATTTGGGAATTTAATACATAATTAGATTAATAAAGTGCAAGAATAACTTAATTACATGCCAAGATCAATTAATTGATAAGGGTTTTGAGCTCAATTTAGGTGAAAATAATTCTTTGATAAAGAGTTATCAAACCCCAAACTTGAACTACTCATTGTTCTCAATGAGTGAACTAAGGACAAAGAAAACTTCAACACTCAAACATTGATCAAAAACAAGAAAGTGAAGATTTTTCAACTCAAGACATGATCATGCTTCTAAACTTTTGCTTTTGCAAATCCAACAATTTAATCTACTTGAACATGCTTTTCCAATTCTCCAATTTAACACAAGCTAAGCAACACAAAAGCTCTCCTTAAACTCAACAATCTAAGATTCAGCATTCTTTTACTACTTTAACAAAGTTTTTGAGCAACACTTTTGAATAATCATTCTTTCATTTAATCAATAAGAAAAAGATAACATCTTCATTTCCTAGGAGCATTTTATAAGATCACCCCAATAGTTCCTAGCATGACAACATTTTGTGATGAAATCACCTAGGCAAACAAGGATCATATCTTAAGGCTTTTTCTTTTCTTCTTTTTTTTTTTTTCTCTTGAACTTCCCATAGTTCTTAAGAAGGCCACATGGTTAATGAAAGCCACTTAAGCAAAGGGACTAGAATTTCCATAGTTCTTGGGAAGGCCACATGGTTAATGAAAGCCACCCAAGCAAAGGAAACAATTTTTAACTTAATGTCTTCGCTTTAAATGCTAACATTGGTGATGAAAGCACCTAAAATCGAGCAAAAAGTTTAGACTTTTTCACAAGAGATCAAGATTTTTTTTTTTAATTACTTGCACTAAGCCTATTTTTAGCTCTATAGGAAATGAAACATGCTCTTTTTTCTTACTTTCAATTTAAAAACTTTCAAGGGAACTCCTTCCTCACCCCCAAACTTAAATCGCTCAATGTCCTCATTGAGTGAAAAGGAAGGGTAGAAAAACACTTTAGGTTCCCCCAAACTTAGAATAAGACATAAAAAGAATGAAACTATTATAACATGGTCTTTTGAAAATTATGGTAAAAGAATGTTATGAAGCTTAGTTTGAAGGAATACATGAGCATTTTGCTTAAGCTTTATCAAATATGGAGAATTGTTTAAGGCCATTTACATAAAGAAGCTCACACTTTCTAACATGCAAATGTTCAAGCAATTAACAATTAAAGGAAGTGCATAGGCATAAGTAAAGATACGCATAAAAGCTTCTTTTTTTTTTTTTTTTGCAATCCAACAAGCATTAAAAAGTTCAAAGAGGGTCTAGAAAGAAAACACAATAATCTTCATTAAAAGATAGAGTTAGAGGTTACAAAAGCAACACAACTAAAAATAAACCAACAAGAACAACAACAAGATAAAGTCAAAGCAAGGAAAGATTAAAGCACACCAACCAACAAGCCAAGATAACAAGAAGCCAAGATAACAAGTCAACAAACACACAAGTCCTCACCCTAGGACAAACAAAGCAACAACCTCCTTTCAACAAGCAAGCAAGACATAAAGAAGCAATAAGCACGGGAAATTCAAACCACCGCCTCAATCTTCATCTTCATCCAACAAATCATCATCTTCGCCCTCCTCTTTGTGCTCTTCGGCCTCCCAAGGGTTTAGAAGTTGCATAGGAAACTCTGGGAAACTAGGAGAAGGCCTAGAAAAGTTAGTGTTGAAGGCGTCCTCTATTGCAAAGTCCCGGTGTTGGGCATATTCCCAATAAGAGCGGTTATGAGATTCCGATGTGCTTAACATGCCCATCATCTTCTCATTTTGCTTCATGAGTTGGTTGATGCCACCGGCCAAGTCCTTGTCTTGGTTTGGACCACCATGACTAGGAAGAGTCACGGTCACGTCAAGAGGTTCCTTGGCACATACCTTTTCTTCCCATGCAAGATATGGAACTCCCGCCTTAACACAAAGGGTGGTAATGAGATTAGGAAAAAAGAGCTTACTGGCGTTCTTTCCTATGGCATCTCTAATCTCCAAAGAAATCATTTCTCCCAAGTCAATTCTCATGCCCGACATGATTCCATAAATCAATAAGACACGATCTCTAGACACCGTGGTGTCATGAGTCATAGGCATGATACTTGTATTGACGAAGGAAAGTCATATTCGCGCTTCGGGCCTTAGGTGGGATGCTTGCAAAGTTTGAATTCCCGTCTTGCTAACCTTCCATTGCGCATTCTCTACTCCATCACATCGAAGAGCATTAGATAAATGAGACTCGGAAGGAGCTCTAATGATCTCATTGATGGTGTTGCAATGAAAATGATACACGTCAAGGATGGCGGTAATCATTGCTCCATTTCATTCAACTTTTACTCCTCTCATCGTGGTAGTGAAGTGACTAGAGAAGAAAGAGTTGGCGTAAAACTCTTTTATAATGTTAGGAATAGCGGCTTCGGGCTCCTTGCAAAAATCCTTCCAACCCAAGTTCCAAATTGTCGAAGCGAGAAAAGAAGGAAGTTGAGAAAAAGAACCGGAGAATCCTCTTTCAAGCCACAAGGGTTTGGACTTGATCTCCTCAAACTTCATCTTTGCTTGATCGCAAATAAATCGTGAGGAGATTGTGAATTCAAAGTCTTCTTCTACAACTTTCTTTTTCCCTTTTCCTCTTTCTTTGTTGACTTCTTTACGAACAAGTGAAGAATGAGGAACTTCCACTTCTCCACTTCTTTCGCCCAAACTTTTGCCTTTGTCCTTGCGAGACTTGACATAGCTATCAAGAGGTTTGAATTCAACTTCAAAGGATGGTGGATTGTCGAGAGATTGGGCTTTGGACTTCCTTGGCATGTTGAGTTTACAAAGAGAAAAACGATGGAGAGCGACTTGAAGTTAGAGATAGACTTAGAAGAAAGTTGTGTAGGAACAAAGGGAGAATGTGGCTCTCGGTTTTGGCAAGAAAATGCACACACCCAAAGCTTCTCTTCTACTTCCCTTTTTAAAGACAACCTTCTACACTTTCATGGTTTCAAGCTATCCATTCATGTGAAGTCATATCTCCAAAGGACAAGTCCTTTCACTTAGGAAATGAAGACTTAACAAGAGAGTAAGAGTGTTGTCAACTTTTTAGCTTTCTAGCTAAGAGACAAATTCTCCTTATTTTACTCTCTTTTCAACACATGGAAAGCCTTGGAAACATGCACCCATGCTTTGTCAAATCTCAACTTACAAGTAGACAAAGAGATGAATGGATTTGGAACTCAAATAGAAGGTAAAAAATGCAAGGAAATTGGCTAGACTGCACATGCAGTTTTTGGCCAGCATGTTATTTTTTTAGGCAATGGGCTTTTGTCCTTAATGCACCAATGAGCCTATACTTTTCTAGATGATAGCATGTCCTTTAAGCTTTGAGAAAGCCTAAAAATGTGAATCAAAGACGAATTGTCTTGGGAGAAATAGACAAAAGTTTTGACAAGGTGCAGATTTTTTTTTAAAATAATTTCTGCCACAACTTCAACTCAATTGACACTTGGGAATCTTTTAAAAGATAACCATACTTGTCAACTAGCTAAAGGACAACTCTCACTAATGGTGGAGAGACATGGCCCACGAAATTGGGCAAGAAATTAAGCTTCCAAAATCATCTTGTCTTACATGACAACTCTGTCTCTTCCCAACACAAGATTCTTTAAGTTCCCAATACCTTCTTTTAGAATATTTGGAGTTCCAACACCTCTTTTGATAGACTTAAAGCATGCAAGATTCCTTACATGAATATCTATCAAGAATCTCCATCATTTCCAAACTCAACATTAAATGCTAAAGGGCTCCTAACCAAATTGGTTGGAAAGTAACTAGGTTACTTTTTTCTTCCTTACTCAACGAACTAAACTAACTAACTAACTAACTTGCTCAAAACAAACTAACTTTCCTAACTGAGGTTCATGTGGAACTAGAAAGGAATGGGTCAATCCCACAAAAAGGTCAACCTATGTACAACAAGCTAAAAGTTAACATATGTACAACAAGTCAATTAAAGAAATTCTCATTAAGCTTAGGCTTCTAAAATGTAGTCTCCCTCCCCTAAATTTCTCTAAGATTAAAAGAATTGATTCCTCTTTGAAATTCACTAGTCCAATAGTGCTTTAATCTATGGCCATTAACAGTGAATTGGGATCCATCCTTTTCATTTCTGATCTTAAATTGCACCACAGGGAAGAATTTCAATGATCGTGAAGGGTCCTGACCATTTGGATTTAAGCTTTCCTGGAAATAACTTAAGCCTAGAATTATACAAGAGAACTTGGTGACCAACTTCAAATTGTTTTGGCACTAGTCTTTTGTCATGCCAAGCTTTAGTTTTCTCCTTATACAACTTTGCATTCTCATAGGAAAATCTCCTAAATTCATCCATGTCATTCAATTGAAGTAATCTGAGATTTCCTGCAGCTTTTTAATCCAAATTCAACTCTTTCAAAGCCCAGAATGCTTTGTGTTCCAACTCTAAGAGTAAATGGCAAGCTTTACCAAACACAAGTTTGTAAGGTGACATTCCTATAGGGGTTTTAAAAACAGTTCTATAAGCCCATAAAGCTTCATCCAATCTGAAAGACTAGTCCTTCCTATTGGGCTTTACAACTTTTTCTAAGATTGCCTTGATTTCCCTATTAGAAATTTCAGCTTGACCATTGTCCTGAGGATGATATTGTGTAGAGACTTTATGCCTGATATTATATCTAGCCAACAGGGAGTTCATTGCCTTATTGACAAAGTGAGATTCTTCATCACTGATTAGAACTCTAGGAGTCCCAAATCTAGAAAATATGTGCTTATGCAAAAACTTCATGACAGTTTTGGCATCACTTGACTGGCAGGCAATTGCTTCAACCCATTTTGAGACATAATCTACAACCACTAGAATGTAGAGATTCCCTTTGGAAGGAGGAAAATGACCCATGAAGTCTATTCCCAAACATCAAAGAGTTCTACTTCCAGGATGTAGGTTAATGGCATTTCATCCTTTTTACCAATATTTCCTCTTCTTTGACAAGCATCACATGCTCAATGAAGAGATAAGCATCATAAAGATTGTAGGCCAAAAATAACCTGATTGGAAAACTTTAGTTGTTGTTCTTTGTCCTCCAAAATGGCCTCCATAAGCAGATGAGTGACAATGTTCCAGAATGGAAAGTATGCCTTCTTCAGCCACACATCTTCTCACGATTCCATCAACACAGTGTTTCTAAAGATAAGGATCATCCCAAAGATAGAACTTAGCCTCATGAAGAAACCTTTTTTTCTGTTGAGCGGATAAGTTAGGAGGAAGGATGTTACTGGCCTAATAATTTACAAAATCAGTGAACCAAGGGTCACTAGGTTCCTGAATCACATCAATGGAAAGAATTTGTTTATCTGGGAAGTCATCTCTAATGTCAAACTTTTGAACTAAGGGTTCAGGATTTTTAATTCTTGACAGGTGATCTGCAACTAGATTCTTAGAACCCTTTTTGTCCCTTATTTCCACTTCGAATTCTTGCAAAAGTAACAACCACCTAATCAATCTAGGCTTAGCATCCTTTTTAGCTAGGAGGTACTTAATAGCAGCATGGTATGTATAGACAACTACCTTAGTTCCCACTAGATAAGGTCTAAACTTTTCAAAAAAAGCAAACACTACCGCCAACAACTCTTTCTCTCATTTGTGGTGTAGTTAAGTCGAGCTTCATTCAAAGTTTTGCTAGCATAGTAGATTGGGTGTATAATTTTTTCTTCCTCCGCCTAATAAAACTCCAACAAAGATAGTCACACTGGCATCACACATCAACTCAAATGGCTCATGCCAATTTGGAGCAGACATAATGGGAGCAGTTACTAAAGTTGTTTTCATCCTATTAAAAGCTTCCATACAACTAGCAGTGAATTCAAAGGGTCTATTAACTTCCAGCAAAGAACAAAGAGGCTTTGAGATTTTGGAGAATTCCCTAATGAACCTTCTGTAAAAACCAGCATGTCCTAGGAAACTCCTCACTTCTTTTACATTAGCAGGAGGCTCCAACTTCTCAATTATCTTAATCTTCGCCTTATCAACTTCAATTCCTTTCTCTAAAATTTTTTGGTCTAACACAATTCCTTCTTTGACCATGAAATGGCACTTTTCCCAATTCAAGACCAGATTGGTCTCTTCACACCTTTTCAATACTTTCCCCAAATTTATCAAGGTGGTTTCAAAAGAATTCCCAAAAACTGAGAAATCATCCATGAAAACTTCCCTGATATCCTCCACTAAGTAAGAGAAAATAGCCAACATGCACCTTTGAAAGGTAGCAGGGGCATTACATAATCCAAATGGCATCCTTCTAAAAGCAAATGTACCATAGGGACAAGTAAAAGTGGTTTTCTCTTGATCATGGGGAGCAATGGTTATTTGATCATAACCACTGTATCCATCTAGAAAACAATAGAAAGCTTGACCAGCTAGCTTATACAACATTTGGTCAATGAATGGGAGAGGGAAATGGTCCTTTTTGGTGGCTTTATTAAGTCTCATGTAGTCCATACAAACTCTCCGACCATTCACTATCCTTGTAGGAATCAACTCATTGGCTTTGTTGGTTATTACCGTCATCCCTCCCTTTTTGGGAACACATTGGATAGGACTTACCCAAGTGCTATCTGAGATGGGGTAAATGATACCAAAGATCCAACCATTTGATGATTTCCTTTTTCACTACTCTTTCATAGTTGGATTTAACCTTCTTTGTTGCTCTAATGATTTGAAATTCCCCTCTTCCGCATTTATCTTATGCATACAATAGAAAGGTGATTCCTTTATATCGCTTAATGTCCATTTATGGCCTTTTGTGTTGCTTTAACATGTCAAGCAACATCTCTTCATCCTTAGGCGACAAACTTGATGATATAATAATAGGAAGGTCTCTTTGTCTCCTAAAAACGCATATTTAAGATGATCGGAAGGCGTTTCAATTCTAATGTGGGGGTTCTTGTCTTTGAAGGTAGCATTGGTGGAATGCACCTTTCACTCAAATCCAAAGCTTCAAAGCTTCTTTACGAAATGAGATACTTCAACCACTTCTTCCATCTTTGGCCTTAAATCACCTGAATTCCATTTCTTCTTCCTCCACGAGATTTTCATATTTGAGATCATGCATAGATTCCAACCCCAATTCAACCAACTCATCAATAGTTTCCTCAAATGCATGAATGGCGAGCGGTTCTCAAGATCATGCCCCGGATATTTCATTGAATCACCGATGTTGAATTCAACTTCTTGATCATTCATCCTTAACTTGATAGTTCCTTCATGCACATCTACTATAGTTCTCTGCTGTTTTGAGGAAAGGTCTACCCAAAATAATGGGTACATCCTTGTCAGCTTCATAATCCAGGATTATGAAGTCAGAAGGAAAAATAAATTTCCCAACCTAAACTAAAATGTCTTCAATTTTACCTTCAGAATGAGCTATGGACCTATCACCAGCTTAAGAGTTACTTGTGGTGGGTCTAGCTTCTCTAATGCCTAAGCCTTTGTAAATGGATAAAGGCATAAGATTAACACTAGCTCCTAAATCACAAAGAGCTCTTCCTATCTGTTTTCCTCCTATAGAAACAGGGAATAGTAAAGGATCCAGGATCTTTCTCTTTATCAGAACTCTGTTCCTAAACACAAAGACTACGCTCCACTTAAGGATACTACCTTGAATTCTTGAAATCTCTATTTCTCAGAACATATGTCCTTCTGAAATTTCATGTAATTGGGCATTTGTTTCAAGACATCAATGAGCGGAATATTGATGTGGATTTCTTTACACATGTCCAAAAATTTTCCATAATGAGCTTCCCTAGGTTTTGGTTTTTTCAATCTTTGAAGGAAGGGTGGTGGAGGTGGTTTGAACTCACAAACATTAGGGTTTGATTTTTCAGAGGTTTTTTCAAGCTTCTCACATGTCATTCTCCCTAATCTTTGGTTTCTCCTCACTGTCTTTTCTTCTTTTTTTCCTCTAGCTTGAACATTGACTTTGGCTTTGCTTTTCCTTATTCTCAACTTTATCCAAAGTCCTACCACTTCTCAATTCTATGGCCTGCACTTATTCTTTCCTTCTCTCCTTGGGTTTTCGGTGACGCAGGAGTGTTCCTATGGGTCTTGACCTTAAAGCAAGTAGCTAATTGGCTCACCCGCACCTCCAAGATTCTCATGGAAGCCTTAGTGGTGGCTATGAATTCTTTTAGGTCATCCCTCATAAACCGTGCATGATCTCATCACGCATACCTTTTGCCGATAACCTTGATTACCAAATCCTCGGTGGTTGATTCACCTTTTCTTTGAGAAGCATTGGAATTACTTCCTTGCCCTCCCAAGCAAAATTATGGTGATTTCTCCAACTGGATTATAGGTTTGAGAATAAGGATTGTTTCTTTGGTTTCTAAGTAACAAACCGAAGCAGATTGCAAGGACAAGATTCAAAGGAATGTCCTTCACCATAATAGCTACATGAATCAGCTATTCCTACACTCGGTGTACTTGAAGAAATTTGACTTACATTTCCCATTGTTAAATTTTTCAACATGGTGGCCATGGATGAGATTTGGGCATTAATGGCAGTTAAAGCATCTAATTCCATCACACCTTTGTTTTTCTTACCAGGATTGCTTTTCACATCAGCACACTGGCAATTGTTTGATGATATTCTTTCAAGAATTTCATGAACTTCATTATAGGTTTTTGATAGCAAAGCCCCATTAGCATAAGCATCAACTACTTGCTTCGTGGTTGTGTTCAATCCGTGATAAAAAGTTTCCATTTGAATACAATGAGGTAATCCATGGTGAGGACACTTTCTAAGTAACTCCTTAAATCGTTCCCAATCCTCACTTAGGGTTTCATCATCATATTGCTGGAAAGCAACTATTTCATTTCTGAATTTTGCATTTCTGGTGGGTGGAAAATATTTGATGTGAAATATTTCAGTAAGAGTGTTCCATGAATCAATTGCTCCAGGAGGAAGCGAATTTAACCAAGTCTTGGTTGCATCTCTAAGGGAGTAAGGAAACAAACTCAACCTTAGGGCATCCTTAGACACACCTGTCATAATGAACAAATCACTGACCCCCTAAGAAAGATTTTAAATGAAGATGAGGGTCTTCAGCGGATAATCCATGAAATTGACCTTTGGCCTGTAACATTTGGAACATTACAGGTTTAAGCTCAAAGGTATGGGCTTGAATTTCAGGTCTGATTATCCCTGGATTTAGTTCATCTATCAGAGGGTTTGCATAGGATCGGATTGCTCTTTCCCTATCGTCCGCTAACTCTATGACATTAGCAGTGGTACAACCTGATTAACTACTAAGGGTGGTCTAACTTCAGGAAATTGTGTTTGTCTATGTTCAGGCATCACAGGGTCTAAAGGATTCCTAGGAGGAAGTTGTTCAACCCTGATTTCTCGTTGCTCTCTTAACCTTCTCCAAATAGTCCTTTCTATCTCTGGGTCAAAGATAAATTCTAGCTGGCTTTTTGTTCATCCACAACACAAACTTCTAAAACAAGAAAATCAACCTTAGCAAGCTTAACTAATTTATACTGAACCGAAAATAAAAATAAAAGTAAACTTACTACAAACAACCTAAACAGATAAGAACCAAACTAAGCTAAAAATGATAATAAAAGAAAACTACTGCAAACAACTTAGACAAGATAAGATTCAAACAAATCCTCGGTAACGACGCCAAAAACATGATGTCAGTATGCAGTCATGGCAAAGAAACTAACATGCAAAAACATAAAGGATGCAATGAAGATGTAAATTATACTTATTATTCAATGATGTGATGAATTAATCTACTATGTCGGATGTAATATGCAAATGCAAAGAAAACTACAATGGTAAATAGGATATGCAGAAAATGCTATGATAAATGAGATAGGCTCGGATTTGAGGGTTCCTTTATGTCCTTCGGTTTTCACATATCAAGTCATACATAATACTTTATTTGTGTTACACATGCTAACTCGGGTTTATTCTCATAATACCCAACATTTTCTAGTAATTAACTCTCATTAATTACCTTGTGAAGTTCCATGTTTTAGTACCCTAGGTGAATTGATTAATTCTAATCTTTTCACTTGCGTCTCGAGTATCCACCCTTTAGATAACTAAGGTGATTACGACACTCCGCTATCTTCCTACTTCTCATATAAAAGAAAGCAATATGGACTTAGGTTGGCCAAGCATAAATCCAATAAACCATAAATTCAACCATAATCAATCACAAATAAGCATACTCTTAAATATGTGAAACTTTATTACATAAAGTATACTCAAATCCTTGCCTTCTAAAATTAGTTCATGCTTAAAACAAAAGAAAATCTACAAACTAAGCTAGAATGCATAATTACTACTAATTTACAAGGGAAGAGAAAGGAAATCAAGTAAACAAGGTGAAAGGAAAAGAATCCCCATTTGTTGACAAGCTTCAATGGGTCTCCAATGTCCCTCCAAGCCTTGAGAACTCTTGATTTCTCTCTACAAAGAATATGGAAATTTTGGTAAAACTTCTCCTCCTCTCTCTCTCATTTTCGGCAATGCCTTTTTAAGGATGGCCAAATGGTTGAACTTGGAGAGCAAGTTTTGCTTAGCTTCTCCAACAAGCTCCCTTTTTAGCTTCTCCCACAAGCCATTCTTTATCTTCCAACAAAAGCCTCTCTTTGACTTCTTCCATAAGCCTCTTTGGTTTGCAACATGTGTAAAAAGCCTTCCAATTAATTGAGTTGAATTGTTGAATTAATCCACTTCCATAACAAAGTTAATTCATGCACCTAAATTCAATTAAAACCAAGGAAAAATTAATCAATTTCTCTAATTTTCACAATATGAGAAATTAAAGTTAACCTTTCTCAAATTTGGCAATTTAATACATAATTAGATTAATAAAGTGCAAGAATAACTTAATTACATGCCAAGATCAATTAATTAATAAAGGTTTTGAGCTCCATTTAGGTGAAAATAACTCTTTGATAAAGAGTTATCAGCAACTTTTGGAAATTTTTAGTCCCAGGAAGTCCCTTAACTCATCTGTCATTGATAGGCAACCATGATCGATGAGCTTGACGAGAAGTCAAGAACAAACGCATTATGAAACATGCAATTCAGGTGAAAGTGATATCAAGGTAGTCCTTGAGTACGCAGTCTCACATCACACAGAGAATGACTTTAGCCATATCAAAGATTAGCGGGACAAAGCAGGGAAGAAATTTTTAAAATGAGGTCAGGAAGAAGTATATATGTCCATTCAATCGCACGGTATAAGTGACGAGTCCAAACTTCAATTGAAGATTTCTAGTAAAAACAAACGAATAGAATAAGATTAATATTTAAGATAATAAATTGAATTTTGATATCTTTTAAGTAAATTTAGGCTCTTGTCAACTAAATCTCAATCCAAGCCCCAAAGTGAACAAACCGGTTAGGATCGATACTAAGCTTACATGATGATGATGTAGAGGTCAAAACAAAGCACTTCGTCTCATCAAGGAAAAATCAAAGCATATGTAAAATCCTAAATTCAAATGGAATGTAGAATGATTCTGTGACTAGCTGAAAAAACAAGCTCAAGAACAAGTTCAGAACCACAGAAATAAATTATCGAACATAAAATTCTCGGTAGGTGTTGTGTTTATATACATGGATGAAAGAATCTCTTTACCTGTAGAAACCGAATTCGCAAGCTTCCCAAAACGGTTGAAATCATAGATGGAGTTTTCAGACAACCTCAATGTTCTACGCAAAGAAACCGATCGTAAAAACTCGAGGAGCCTCATGGTTGTTGTTGCAGCTAAAACGAAGAAGAAGGCGTTGGCTTCTCGTGTTGGTCGATCGCGACAAAGAGGACGAATGGGGAAATCAGAGGCGGCGAGAAGAAAAACCAACCGGTTGGTTGGCATGTTGTTGGCGATGGAACCCGAAGAAGAAGAAGACGACGTTGGGTGGGGGGCTTGCGTGCGGCGAGAAGAAGAAACAAAAGGTAATAACCCTCGTTTCCTTTCTCTTTTTTTTCTTTTTAAACAACAGGTAAAACCAGTGTTTTTTTAATTTTTTTAAAACGTCAAGTTTTATCGTAGCGTGAAAAAATTCGAAAAAGTCCGTCAACCTCCGCCTTTTTTCATTTTCTTAACGTTTTTCTTTTAAAACTTCATCTTACTTGACGTTTTTTCATAAAAACGTCAAGTATTTAAAACTTGCAAGTGTCAAGAAATCTATAATTTGTAGTAGTGGCAATTACTAATTGTAATTTATGCATGATTTAATTTGTTCCTTAATTAATTGCTAAGTATTTGATAAAATTAATTTTTGTTATACTTTTTATCTATCTTGCATATTGCATTAATTTCTCTTAATTATTTTTTAATTGTTTCTTAAAAAGTTTGTTAATTAGATAAATTGGGCATATTTAGCTAATAGTTTAATTAAACCCTATTCACCCCCCTCTAGGGTTTCCATACCGATCCAACAATTGGTATCAGATCGAGGTTGCTCTTTTAAAATTTTGTTTATAAACTTTATTGTTTGAGCTTTATGGCAAACCTAGTAGTAAATGGTGTTATTCAAGAACAATCCACCTCTAGGCCTCCTTATTTTGATGGATCAAATTATTCTTATTAGAAGGATAGAATGAAAATTTATTTGCAATCCGTTGACTATAGTTTATGGTTAAATGTGGTTAATAGTTTATATATTCCCATGAAAATTGTTAATGAAAATGATGTGCCAAAATTAGAAAATGAATATGATGAAATTGATTTGAAAAAAGTGTGGTCTTAATGCTACAGCTATAAATTATTTCTATTGTGCCTTGAGTAAGGATGAATTTAATAGAATATCTATGTGCTCTTCGGCTAAAGAAATATGAAATATTCTTGAAGTGACTCATGAGGGAACGAATCAAGTTAAAGAATCAAAAATTAGCATGCTAGTTCATAATTATGAATTGTTTAAAATGGATGTTAATGAATCTATTACCGAGATGTTTATTAGATTTACTAACATTAGAAATACTTTGAAAGGTCTTGGTAAAGTTTATACTAACTCGAAAAATGTTAGAAAAATTCTTAGATCTCTACCTAAGATTTGGGAAGCTAAGGTGATGGCAATTGAAGAAGCAAGATCTCACCAAACTTCCTTTGGAGGAACTTATTGGTTGTCTCGTGACACATGAGATCACTTTGAAGGAACACGTGGAGAATGAGCCCTAAAAGAAGAAAGGTATTGTTTTAAAGACTTTATCCTTGGAAGTTGAAACCGAAGATGAGGGCATTCTTGATGAAGAAGATATTGCATATTTTTCACGTAAGTATAAAAAGTTCATTAAGAGGAAGAAACAATTCAATAAACACATTTCCAACCAAAAAGAGTCAAAGGGTGAAAAGAGTCAAAAAGATGAGGTCATATGCTATGAATGCAAGAAACCGGGTCATATAAGAACGGATTGCCCTCTCCTCAAATAATCCAAGAAATCCAAGAAGAAAGCAATGAAAGTCACTTGGGATGTTAGTGATGAAAGTGGAAGTGGAAGTGACAATGAAGAAGTAGCAAACTTTTGCTTCATGGCTCAGAGTGACAATGGTGATGAACAAGATGATGAGGTATGTTTGAAAATCTCCAAGAAAAACAAATAGTACTTGGATAGTGGTTGCTCGAGGCATATGACGGGAGACCAATCCAAGTTTGTCAATCTTTCCAAAAAGGATTGAGGTTTAGTAACTTTTGGTGACAACAAGAAAAGTAAAATTATTGGTAAGGGTAGTATAGGTAAGAGTTCTTCTACTTTGATTGAAAATGTACTTTTAGTTGATGGTCTAAAGCATGATTTACTTAGTATTAGTCAATTATGTGATAAAGGTTTTAGAATTGTGTTTGATAAAAATAATTGTATCATTGAAAATGCTAGTGATAGAAAAGTCTTGTTTGTTGGTAATAGGGATGCAAATATGTATACTATTGATTTGAATAATTGCCCTATTAGTGATAAATTTCTTTCGGCTTTGCATGATGATTCTTGGTTATGGCATAGAAGACTAGGACATGCTAGCATGCACTTAATTTCAAATATTTCCAAGAATTCTTTAGTTAGAGGTCTACCTAAATTTAAATTTGAAAAGGATAAAGTTTGTGATGCTTGTCAAATGGGTAAGCAAACTAATTCCTCTTTCAAATCTAAAAATGTGATTTCTACATCTAGAACCCTTCAACTATTACACATGAATTTATTTGGCCCTTCTAGAATTGCTAGTTTTGGAGGGAATTATTATGCTTTTGTGATAGTTGATGATTTTTCAAGATTTACTTGGGTTTTGATGTTAAAACATAAAGATGATGCTTTGAAAAGTTATTATAGTTTTGCAAAAAGAGTTCAAAATGAAAAATGATTTTTTATTTCTAAAATTAAGAGTGATCATGGAGGAGAATTTGATAGTATTGCTTTTGAAAATTTTTGTGAAGAAAATGGTTTTTCTCATAATTTCTCCACTCCAAGAACTCCTCAACAAAACGGTGTGCTTGAAACGAAAAATAGTACTTTGCAAAAATTTGCTAGGTCAATGTTGCATGAGTATCATTTACCTAAATACTTTTGGGCGGAAGCCATTAACACTGCTTGTTATGTTTTAAATAAAGTTTTAATTAGACCTTCTTTAAATAAAACTCTTTATGAGCTTTGGCATAACAAAATTCCAAATATTGGGTATTTCAAAATTTTTTGTTGCAAATGTTTTATTTTGAACAATAAAAAAAACTTGGAAAATTTGATTCTAAGACGGATGTTGGTATTTTTCTAGGTTATTCATCTACTAGTAAAGCTTATAGAATTTTCAATAAGAGAACTTTAATTATTGAGGAATCTATGCATGTTGTATTTGATGAATCTTGCAATAATGTTTCTAATGAGTCTATTTGTAGTGATGATTTAGAAAGGAATTTTGGAGATTTACTTGTTAGTGACAAAGGCAAGGAAATTGACTCAAGTAAGCAAGAAGTGAGCTTCAATGAAAAGAAGGAAAATGGTTCTTTATCTATGTCTAAAGAATGGAGGTATGCTCCATCCCATCCTAAGGACTTGATTCTTGGTGATTCCGAACAAGGTGTGAAAACTCGTTTCTCTCTTAATTTGTTTAATAATCTTGGTTTTGTTTCTCAAATTGAACCTAAAAGTTTTAAAGATGCGAAAAATGATGAATTTTGGATCTTAGCTATGCAAGAAGAATTAAATCAATTTGAAAGGAACAAAGTTTGAGAATTAGTCCCTAGGCCTTCTAATGCTTCTATTATTGGGAGTAAATGGGTCTTTAGAAATAAAATATTGGATGGAAATGGAAATATCATTAGAAATAAAGCTAGACTTGTAGCTCAAGGTTATTGTCAAGAGGAAGGTATAGATTATGAAGAGAGTTTTACACCCGTTACTAATTAGAAGCTATTAGAATGTTACTTGCTTTTGCTTCCTATAAAAATTTTATCTTGTACCAAATGGATGTGAAAAGTACCTTTTTAATTGTTATATTGTGGAGGAAGTTTATGGAGAACAACCTCCGGGCTTTGAAAGTTTTGATTTACCTAATCATGTCTATAAGTTGAAAAAGGCTCTTTATGGCTTAAAATAAGCTTCAAGAGCTTGGTATGATAGGCTTAGTACTTTTCTACTTGAGAATGATTTTAAAATGGGTAAACTTGACACAACTATTTTTATTAAGACTAAGGAAAATGATATGCTTTTAGTACAAATCTATGTAGATGATATTATCTTTGGTTCTACTAACCCTTCTTTGTGTGAAGAATTTTCAAAATGTATGCATAGTGAGTTTGAGATGAGTATGATGGGAGAACTTAGTTTCTTCCTTGGACTTCAAATCAAACAACTCAAGGATGGTATCTTCATAAGTCAAGAGAAATATACAAAGGATTTGCTCAAAAGGTTCAAGTTCAATGAAGGTAAAATTGCAAAAACTCCTATGAGCACATCCACTAAGCTTGACAATGATGAAAAAGGTAAATGTGTAGACATAAAAACTTATTGAGGTATGATCGGATCTCTACTTTATTTAACCGCTAGTAGACCCGATATCATGTTTAGTGTATGTCTTTTTGCTAGATTTAAATCTTGTCCTAAGGAATCCCATTTGCATGCCATTAAGAGAATATTTAAATATTTGTTTGTGACTATTGATTTAGGTTTATGGTATTCTAGAAATCTTGAGCTTACTTTGGTAGGATATTCCGATGCAGATTTTTCCGGAAGTTTACTTGACCGTAAAAGTACTAGTGGAACTTGCCAATTTTTTGGTAGCTGATCTTTAGTATCTTGGTTTAGTAAAAAGTAAAATTTGGTTGCCTTATCCACTACCGAAGCGGAATATATTGTGGTTGCTAGTTGTTATGCTCAAATTCTTTGGATGAAACAAACTCTTTGTAATTTTGGATTAAAGTTTGATAATGTGCCTATATTTTGTGATAATACTAGTGCTATTAATTTGACTAAAAATCCTATTCATCCTTCTAGGACTAAGCATATTGATATTAGACATCACTTTATTAGAGAGCACGTACAAAATGGTCATATTATTCTTGATTATGTGAGCTCTAATGATCAATTAGCGGATATTTTCACCAAGCTTTTGAATGAAGAAAATTTTTGCAAAAATAGGCTTGAGCTTGATATTATTTGTTGTGATGCCTCTTGAACTATAATTAGTTTTCTAAGGCACATTGATAGGGAGAGTTATGTAATTTATGTATTCATGTTCTTAGGGGGAGCTTGTATGTAGTTCTTAATTCTCTTAATTGTGTCTTTTTGATGATTCAAAAGGGGAAAAAGTTTAAGAAAAATATGTTCTAAAATTTGTATCATGTTTTAGTGTTTCATTAAAGGGAGAGAATGATATATTATATTTATTTGAGTGATTGTTCAAGTATGAGTTTTATCGTGGCATATTGGACTTTATATTGAAATTATTACATGGATACTTGACTTATCTTTTTTTTTTATGAACTTCAAGTTATTTTTCATTAATGGTTTGTCATCATCAAAAAGTGAGAGATTGTTGGCTTTTTGGCCCTTAATCTAAAATTAATTAATTAATATTTTGATGATAACAAACCTTCTATTAATTACACACAGTTTTAATATTTTGAAGTGTCCATAGCAGAGAGCTCGGAATAACGATTCCAACGCCTCTTGAATCACTCAAATCGGTGTTAAAACGAAGAAGATATGACCCAAACAAGTTTGAACAGAAATTTCCGACGCGATGACGTGGCGGTCAAGTCACTATTGTAGACCAATTAAAGTGTGACATGTGGACCTATGGGAGAGTAACATTTGGTGGGCTTTTGTTTGTTTTAAAATAAAAAGAAAATAAAATAAAAAATTATATTATATATATATATATATATTACCGTTAGTTCAAAATTTAAAAAAAAAAAAAATTAGATTTCATTTAATGCAATCTGACCGTTGGAGTTATTTAAAAAACATCGAAAAATCAAATTTCATTTTACCGTTTCTTATTTTATTATTTTTATTATTTTTATTCTATTATTAATTCTTTTAATAATTATTTTCCTTTTACTTTTAATCTCCACCATCTATTTCTCTTTTTATATCATCTTCTTCTCAAAATTTTTACAACAAGTTTTGACATTTTACAATCCTCCAAAAATCAAAAGTCTCTATTGTTGCTCTCTCCAAGCTCTCCATTTTTTCTTTTCATCTTATTCTTGAGAGAGTTAGATTGTGTTGTGAGCATTGATTTGTGAGAGTTACAATTTGTGAATCTACTCTATCAAGAGAGTGTATTAGTGTGTTTATCAAACTTTTACCAAACTTTGTAACGGTTTGATCCGAAGGGTTTGCTCTTGAACCAGTAAAAAGAGCGGTGTAGCGGTTGGGCTCTAATCCGTGGAAAGAGTCGATGCAAATTATTTTTATTCAAATTCCCAAGAGGCGCTTGGGGAGTGGAGTAGGTCGAGTTTGACCGAACCACTGTAAAATTACGGTGTCCTCTTCTCTAACTGTTTCCTATTTATTTTTGCAATTCCTATTCTCTAACTGTTTCCTATTTATTTTTGCAATTCCTAGTAGTAATTTATGCATGCTTTAATTTGTTCCTTAATTAATTGCTAAGTATTGGATAAAATTAATTTTTGTTATACTTTTATCTATCTTGCATATTGCATTAATTTCTCTTAATTATTCTTTTAATTGTTTCTTAAAAAGTTTTTTAATTAGATAAATTGGGTATATTTAGCAAAAAGTTTAATTAAACCCTATTCACCCCCCTCTAGGGTTGTCATACCGATCCAACATTTATAAGAGCAACCCAACCCAATCCAACCCAATGTTTTCGAGTTCAGTGAAATCACATAAAATTCAAATATCAAAGTTCAAAATTCATAACATCTTAATCTTGTTAGAAGTCTAGAAGAAAAACATTAAAAATTGAAAAATAATTAATTTATAAGTATATATGTAATTAAAATAAAATAAAATAAAAAATATAAACTTTGGGTTGGGTAGGGTTGGGTTAGGTAAACCCGAACCCAAAAAGTCCAACCCGAGAATCGACTTGAACTTTTCGATTCTCCAAACTTCTAACCCAACCCAAACCGAAAAAATACCTAACTCAACCCAACCCTTACGGTTTGGGTTGGGTAGTCAAGGTTGCTCGAGTTACTTAGTTATTTGTGCATCCCCAATGAATATATTTCTAGAATATCCACAATCCAATCCCAATAATCTATCGACCTCTAACTTCCCCGCAAAGCGAAAAAAGGTTGTGTAAGTGCGGTAAAAAGGTTCTCCAAATGGCCATATTGAATTTGTACCCCAAAACACAGTAGAAATTATTGCGAGGAGGCCTGGTACATTGAGACTCAACCCTAATTTGATGCCATGTATATATAGGTGGTTAACCATTGGTTAATTACCCTAGTTAATTTTTTTTTTTTCAATTTTTAGATTATTCTTCTTCCCTATTTTGTTGATTAATTTTCAATTCTCGATTATCTCTCTTTTTTTTATAATTATTTTTGGGTTGGTTAAGATTCTATAATTTATTATTATTATTCTTTAATTTTTCCATAATTTTTTTTTATCTTTTATGTTTTTTTTTTCAATTTAAAATTTGCATGTTTCTTTTCTCCTTTCGGTCCATATTTTCATATGAATTCAACAAAGATTTTTTTCTAGATTTACCGTCTCTTCTTTTATATTTTTTTCTCCAAAATTCTTTATTGATTCGGGTACCATTTTTTAAAGTATATTTTAATATGTTATGCATGGTAACAATAATTTTATTTTTAATTTCACTGATCAAAACTCATCATATAACAATTTTGATGGAAGTACTTTGAGAGTAAATGATGTTTACAAAAATTTGTCTTATGTAAATTAGGTGTGCAAAAATATTTTATTTAATAATTAATATTACACCCTTTAATATTTGTCATATTAATTTCAACTATTTTTTGCATTATGCATGGATGTAAATTCTACTGATTTGTGTCATTTTGAAAATGATGTTGAATATTGACATTTCGTAGATATGAATCTAGTTCTATTTTTCTATTCTTATTGAATTTTAATTTTTTTTTACCCTAAATATTGCTAGTCATTATTATTTTCATGTTTCTTTCATAAATTGAAACTTGCTAGCTAATATTGTTTTCATTTTTATTTCACTAGGTTGGAATATAGTAAACAAAACTTATTGTTGTAAATAATATTCTTGCTTCAACTAAATTTTTAAATGTCATTCTAGTGATTCTAATGCTTGAATTTTGACAACTAAATAATTTAATAAATATTATTTTAGTAAAATAACTTTTTATTTATTAATCTTGAATTGATGTAATAAATTTATATAAAAAAAGATTAAAAGATATCATTCAAATTAATTTAGTTGGATCATTTTTTTTCAAAAAAAAAAACTTAACACTAAATAAAAAAGAAAGCACAAGAGCAACATGAAATATTTAAATGGGAATAAAAAGGATAAAAAATAAAACAGAAAAAGAGATTTATTAAATAATAATAAAAACTATGTTGGGAGAATCTTAACGAACCTTAATTTTTTTTTTTTTAAAAAAGAAAACAAAAATGAGAGAAATTAACCAAAAGAAAGTTGAAATGAAAACAAAAAATCCATGTATTTCAATCTAATTTAAAAAAAAAAAAAATTAACTAGTGGTTAAGTCATAGTTAACCACTTACATGTGGTATCAAATTTAGGGAGACCCTCAATGTACCTATCTCTTCCAATAATTTCTCCAAAACACAAGTTTAGACGTTTCTTCAAATTTCCTACATAAACATCACATCACATCAACTTAATTCCTCTGTTTTTAATATTGATTATTGTTGGATTTGCACATTGCCCTCCACCTTTCTTTTCTTTTAGCATCCACCGAGCCTGAGCAAGAGGCTTTGTTTCTATCATTAAGACTCATAGGAACATGGAAAGCACTTTTGACTGAAAAAAGGACCCTCGGATCAAGTTTTGAGGATCCCACATTGAAAAGGTATATGAACTACTCTTTTCATTACCAATTGGTTTTGAGATGAAACCTCATATAATCTAATATAGTATCGAGTCCATTAAACTCAAACGGGTATTCATCTAAAAATTGGATCCCACATTGAAAAGGTGCAGAAACCTCACAATATATAAGATATATATGAGTTACTGCTCTCATTATCAATTAATTTTGAGATGGAACCCTATATAATCTAATATGAAGGCTTCAAATAATCTCATCATTAGCTTTCTAACCATCGGGATCATTTTGAAGATATCTTCTACATCCATAGGGAATAGGTTATTTTGGATTGCATCCAAATTCCATCCACTTTTTTGATAATGCTCTTAACATAATGACCTTTTAAGGGCTCTTTTACAAAAACGGGTATTCTTGAGCCTTTGTTAACTATCCAGGGATTCGAATCGATTTTAATATATCTCCCGTCCCTTACCCTCCACCTATATCTTATTTTAAAAATTTCCTTCCCCAAATGATACTACCCCAGGACAGCAAAGGGTTATTTTCAAGCTTTGCGCTGAGATAGACTTCATTGTTGAAATATTTATGTTTTAGGACATTCGCCATTAGGCTATCCGAGTTTTTGAGAATTCTCCAGCTTACTTTAGCCAGCATTACTTGGTTAAACCATATAATATCCCTAAAGCCCATTTATTCCCTCTCTTTAGCAATGCAAAGTTTCTTCTAGCTTGCTCAATGACCCTTTCTTTTCCCTTTATAGGAACCTCAACAAAAGTTTGCACATTGGTTGTTTATCTCTTCACATATCTAGAAACTCATCGTATAAGTCAGTATTGCCTAAGAAAAGTTCTTTAAAAGAACCTCTTTCCCTCTCACTAAGAAGAGTTTCTCCTTCCACTCTTTAAGAAGCTTCCATGTCTACTTAATTTTACTAAAAGTGTAGACTTGTTCCTCCCACTTTGTGAGGGCATCCCCAAGTATTACCCAATAGAGAATCACTGTATTTTACCCCATCTCGTAGGTTTTTGCTATAATCTGGACTCTTTTTTTTTTTGTTACTTTTGTTTGATATTATAAATTCTAAATATTTTCAAGTTATGCTTTTTTTGTTATGTATCGAAGGTTTCAACCTTTTTTTAGAGTAATATGAATTTCATTAAGACTATAAGTCATTGTTTACAGCAGAAAACGATTCAGAATAAATAAAATTTTCCACCCAAGCCAAAAAAATCCTTTGCCCACATAGCATTGGACTACCAGATAATCAAGCTAACCCATCAGCTAGGCAATATAACTCTCCAACACATAAGAATAATTAACTTGGAAGAAATCCTTCTGGAGCATCTTAGTGTATGTTTGAGAATGATTTTAGAAATATTGATTTTAATGTAATTGATTTGTCTAGAATTGATTTATTAAAAGTGATTTTCATATAATTATTTTAATGTTTGGTTCTATACTTTTAATAGTGATTTTGGTTTTGAAAGAATTGACTTTTTTATGCAAATTTATTAATTTTGACAAAAGATTACGGTTTTTACTCATCATTCAAAGTATACTATTTTCAAAAATGAATAACAGTTATTTTAAATTATAATCACTTGACAAAAGTCACTTGGAATCACCTCCCAAGTGATTGAAAGGAAATCACTTCAAATGATTTTAGATTCTTCCAAAATCACTTTCTTAATATTGTCAAACATCACACCTTGGGTAGAAAAGTGATTTTAAACATGTTAAAAGTGATTTTGGTCACTCCAAAATCACTCCTAAACACGCCCTTAATATCATTCATGATATGTGTATTCCGCCATATATTCCACATAGAAACTGTAGAAAAAGATTCATAGATAATCTGAACTCATGAGAATCCTATCCTTTGTGAATGTCAGAGACCTTCAAGAACAACACATTCTTCGGAGCAACAATGGATAGACATTCTTCGGTTGGTGGCAGCAAGATTGTGGCGTGGAGGCATTTAGGTTCGGAGGCTTATGGACAGTGGATAGAAAACCAGTGGAACACGGATATTCATCTTCATTGAACTGAACATTTCTAGAGATATATAGTTTTCCATTTGAGACAAGACATTTATGGCCTTTATGAACAGGACTAGGACCTAAGTAGAAACATTTTTCAGTATGAAATTGAAATTTATGGCTTTAGTAAGGTCGTAGGCACGGATAGCAAGCACATCCAAAGGTCCTAAGGGTAGAAATATCAGAAAACTGCCCATGTAGAATCTCAGTATGATATTTACCTTGTAGAGTTGGAGTAGGAAGTCCATTTATCAGTGTTGTGGCAGTAAAAAAAAAATCCACCAGAAGCTAAGAGGCATAGAGGCCTGTGCCAACTATGTAAGCCTTGTTTCCACAATGTGCCGATGTTTGCGCTCAACTCGTCCATTTTGTACAGAAGTATAAGGACATGAGTATCTAGATTTTATACCAGATTCAACACAAATATCATGTATCCATTTGAACTCCCCACCATTATCAGATTGAAGAGCAACAATAATGTTACTGTCATATTGTTTTGCACAACACTCTTAAAATGAATAAAGGCTGCCACTGCATCACTTTTAAGTTTTAATGTATATATCCATGTGAATCTACTAAAGTCATCTAGAAAATGAACATAGTATTTGTACCCTTCCTTGGACATCACTGGAGAAGGTCCCCATAAATCAGTATAGATCAGTTCAAAGGGTTTTACAGTATGTGATTGAGATAAGTTATAAGGTTGAACATGAGATTGCCCAAGGCTACAAGCTTCACAGAAACATAAATTTTCATTTCCTTTAACTGAAACTTTACAATTTCGCAATGGATTCTCAAGAATTTTGAGTAAAGATGGCCTAAACGTCTATGCCACACATCCTTTGAGACAGTTATATTCACTATTGGTTTTGTATGTGATAAGCAAAACAGGGAAGTACTGAAAGAATTTAAAGTAGATTGTTGTTCCTTTGCCTTTGTAGCACACAAAATCCCTTTTGAAGCTTTCTTCATTGCCTCTAGCTTGTATAGACCATCTTTAAGTGTTCCCCTAGCACCACTTGGCCCGTAGTGTTGGGATTTATGCCCTCAACTCGTGTATTTGTAATTGTTCAAGGAAATAAGTAAAAGTATTATTTTTTCTTTAAACCTTGTATTCTCGCTATTAAAAACTTAAATCCAATAAACTAAACTCCAGGGTCACATTTAGGAGATCTTGAACCATGTGTAGTTGACACAAAACTAGGATCAAGTTCAAGTAGTTGACCCGAACGGTCTATAGTACATGGATTAGGTTGGGAACCTCATCTTGGTAATACTATCGATGTGACCCACTTTGTAATTGATACAAACGAGGCGAACCAACTCGTTCATCTAGTAGACATGCGAGTGGAGGCATCCAGTGCGATGAGATTGTACAAGACCAAACCGAGAATTGTTAGAAAACTCTAGTAAGGTCGTTAATACATTAGGGCTAATAATTCAATGATGACCATTAGTGACTCAACTTTGAATCCACGAGCGAGTTACTTAATTCTGCGTGTGTGGGTTTATCTTTAGACTAAATGCGGTGAGAGGGATCACAATTATCGACTCAATATGCCTACCTTCTAAGGGATGAAACCTCATAGGGAGCTGGGGACTTAACTTCGCAAGAAGGAATTCACTTGTTCCCGAACTAAGGTAACTAGATAGGTTGTTCCCTTAAGAATTGAATCCAGGTCTAAAACAACGGGCCCCTCCATCTCGAGGGCCCGAGAGGGATATTGTTTATGATCGGACCATAAACTTGTTGTTCATTAGAGGATCAGTGGTGCTTAAGGAGCAAGAAGTAGTCACAGGGGTAAAACGGTAAATTGACCCAGCTGTGACTACGAACATTCTGTGAAGGGTTGACTCGCGGGAATTGGTTATATCAATGGACACAACTTGTCCTACAGTGAAGAGAGTGCAGCTCAAGTCTTTAGTGAAGTGACTCGTAGTTAACGAATGTTGATTAAAGGGATCAAAGAGTTTGATTAGTTAATCTCGTATTGTTGGAGCTCATGATCTGTAGGTCCATTAGGTCCCTCGATTGGCTCAATATGGAAATAATGAGGGTATAATGTTTTAGAATGAATTTGAAGTGTTCAAATTCAATTTAGGGAATTATATCAATTATATATGATATAATGGATATAGAATATAGTTTAATGTGAATATGATTCATAATAAACTATATTGTTGCCTAATTATGGAATTAAGGCATAATTAGAATAATTAATTTGAGAGGTATGCAAATTGAATATGATTTAATTTTATTTCGCCTTTATGTAAATAGGATTTACATAATAAGGTATTTGATACCTTATATTATGAAATTATGCAAATTGATTTTACATAATGCATAATTGGTGGAAAGTGAGATAATGGGTGGAGAATTTGTCTCCACCCACATTGCCTATATAAGCATCCACTTGGTTGCAAATTGCAAGACTTAAGTCATTTGTCAAGTATTGCATTCTGGGCAAAAGGCCTTTCTCTCTCAAATTCTCTCTACAAAAATCCCTCTTCCAAAAAGGAGTACCACTTCTCTCACTCTCCTAGAGAACAACCGAAAAGACTCATTGGAAGTGTTCGATCGTTGAGAACGTGGAGATTGTAGGCGACGAGAGGATTATAAGAAGAATGGTGTCTTCAAATGTAATCTCTTATTCTATTGTGCTTTCATAGTTAGTCTTATCCTTAGTTTTTCTTTTTGGTAATTTCTATATAAACATAATCAAGAACAAAGGAGATCAATCGCTCCGTGATCGGATTCAATCCCTTCAATTGGTATCGAGACAAAGTTGCTCTTGATTATGTTAGAAATTTCTCAATAACTAGGTGGATATTGCATTCAATTTGGTGAAATTGTTGTGGTGACATTTATTTACAATTTTGTTGTATCGTTCAATGTAAGGGCCCGTTGTTTTGGGAAACTTTTGTTGTAAATCGAATCTGTAAGTCCGTGTCAGTCGTAGCAAGGAGTTGTTGTGAAGAAACGGAGAGGAAACAGACAAACATTGAAGGATGTTGTGCTGGTGTAGAGCACGACGTTGCAACTCTGTTCATCGGTGTTGCAACGCTGCGCTTATTAGGATTTGCCCACTGTTGCAAAGCGGCGTTACATGCAACACCGCTCGGCGTTGTGACGTAAGAAGGGCGTTGAAATATGTGTAACTTCATTAGAAAATGGATTGTATGTTTTAAGGCCTAATTCAGTCAAAATGGTTTTGAACACTGAATTATTTAAAACTGCAAACACACAAACTAAGAAACGTAAAATTTCTCCTAAAGAAAATGCTGAACTTTGGCACCTTAGGTTAGGTCACATTAATCTCAATAAGATTGATAGATTGGTAAGAAATGGAGTTCTAAATGAGTTAGAAGAAAATGTCTTAACAGTATGTGAGTCTTGCCTAGAGGGTAAAATGACTAAAAGACCTTTTAGTGGAAAAGGTTATAGAGCCAAAGAACCCTTAGAGCTTATACATTCAGACCTTTGTGGTTCGATGAATGTTAAAGCTAGAGAAGGGTATGGATATTTCATCTCTTTAATATATGATTATTCAAGATACTGGGCATATTTACCTAATGCATCACAAGTCTGAAGCACTTGAAAATTTCAAGAAATTCAAGGCTGAAGTTGAAAATCAATTAAGTAAAACTATTAAAACACTTCGATCTGACCGAGTTGGAGAGTATATGGATTTGGAATTCCAGGGTTATATGATAGAACATGACATTACATCCCAACTCTCAGACCGCACGCCTCAACAAAACGACGTATCAGACAGAGAAATAGAACCTGTTCGACATCGTTCGATCAATGATGAGTTACGTTCATCTCCCTAACTCGTTCTGGGTTATGCAGTAGAGACTGTAGTTTATATTTTAAGAGTGTTTCAGAAACACCATTTGAACTTTGTAAAGGACGTAAAGGTAGTTTACGTCATTTCAAAATTTGAGGATGTCCAACACATGTGTAACGCCCCAGGCCCAGGATCCTCTGCGACCTGGCTGCGTCACTATATCATCCATGACCGCCAGTAAGAATGAAGACACTATCCCACAAATCAACACAGGTCCTTTTTCAATGCTTTGTGTTCTCACTCACATGCTCCTCAGGAAAATTCAGGAGGTCACCCAACATAGAATTGCTCCAAGCTAAGCACGCTTAATCGTGGAGTTCCTATGATTGAGCCACCGAAAAGGAAGGTGCACCTTGTTGGTATAGGTAGTAGATATCAATTCTTTTAAGCCTTTCTCAATCTGTACTTTCATATCCTCATGGTCACTCGCATGTACCCCTTTTCCTCGGGCACCATGCTTCCATATCCTCGGGATCCCTCTCATTCGGATGTGGACTCGGTTCATTCATGTACCCCTCTTCCTCAAGCGTCACATGCCCACCACTCCCGCCTTGGTTCGTCCCCCGAACCACATCTTCTCGGGAGAGGTTTCGCCTGATACCATTTGTAACGCCCCGGGCCCGGGATCCTCTCGCGACTGCTTTGCGTCACTATATCATCCATGACCGCTTGTAAGAATGAAGACACTATCCCCACAAATCAACACAGGGTCCTTTCGGCATGCTTTGTCCTCACTCACATGCTCCTAGGAAAATTCCCAGGAGGTCACCCAACATAGAATTGCTCCAAGCTAAGCAATTGTGACGACCACGACCACAGGTACTAATTATTTATTTTATTTAGCGTCCTTTCAACCTGTGTGTGCCTAGTGAATTGGTGAAATTCATCAAGCTCGGTGTTAATGAGTCCTTGATTTTACTTAGTTTAAAGCCAAATATTCTCCTTTAGATTTTTATTTATTAAAATTAAAAGAAAAGGGAGAGGCAATGGCATTTTGGTTATTAATGTTTAAATGAGGGTTATGTTTGGCAAGTGGAATTTAACCTAATTTGGTAGTATATAGTCTCCTTAAGTGTAATCACAAACAAGAAAACCCTAACCCTAATTGCCATCATCTCTTCTCCTCCTTCAAGCTCCTAGTGTTGCCCTAGCTGAAAACCCTAATCCTAAATCTAACAAGCTTCATCTTCTCCTACTCTCATTACCCTAGCCGTGATTAGTCGATCTCTGCGCCTCCCATGGCGAACCCCTCGAGCGAAACGAAAACCTTCACGCGGATTTTTACGCCGCCGCCTGGCCGCCCCCAATCCTCCATTTCGCCGCCCGAACCCTGCGATTCGGCCGTCCCATTCGTCGGGGCCACCCAGCTGTTCCGTAGTCATCAAAGCCTTCACGCCGTCGGTTGCATCAGGCCGATCCACGAGCCGGCCGCGCGACGGGTACCGCGCCGGCTCGTGTGGTCTCGCGCGCGGCAAGTCCCCGTCGAGCTACGCCGCGGCCGTTCACGCCCGGCGATCCACGAACAGTGAGCCGTCCCCAACCATCCGATCGCGAGCCGCCGTTCGCAAGCGCCGTTCACATCTGCAGCAGCCCGAAGCTCCAGCCGTCCGACGATCCGCGAGCACTGCGCAGAGACCTCGCCGGACTTCACGCACGCCGCCACCGCGATTTGTCACCGCTAGGTTTCTGATGGTGAGTGTTCGTGTTGAGTTTCGATTTCGATGAAGATTTATTCGTGATCTATTATGTATCTAAACGTCTAATCGAGAGTGTAAAACTACGGTTTCGAACACGATTTGTAGGAACGGACTGAATTTCAGGATCAAGACTTCCAAGTTTTGGAGCAACCAAATCCACGTTCGGTTTATTATTCGAAGTCGAGGTAATTGGAGCAAAGTGAGGGTTATAGACGCTTTCGTACTTAGATTCTTTGTATTGAATGAGTTGTGTAGTAGGATAACGAATAGAAGAATTCTTGGTTGACAGGTGAATTGGAAAGGACCGTCAATTTAAGAATTAGAAGGAAAGAGTGAGATCAAAGCTCGAGGTAAGGGACCTTGTGCCGAATCTTTTTAAATGGGGTTAAAGAAAACGAATTTCAATATTTTATGTGAAATTAGTACGATATTTTACTTAAAAGGATTTAATGATTTTTATACGAGAATATTCCGAGATTTTATGTGAAAATACTTTGATATTCTATGAGAAGATATCTCAATGTTTTATGCGAGAATAATCTAGTATTTTATGCGAGAATGTCTTTGTATTTTATGTAAGGATATTCCAAAGATTTCATGTAAGGATAGTACAGTATTATCTATGAGAATATTGCATGATTTGTATACGAGTATTACGCCCTATCCGATGTGAAAAGTCATGATTTGCATATTAATGATAATGGTTGTGGCATGTACACTATAGTTATGATGAATGATGGGACCTCATGCATGTTATGTATGTCATGAAATGAATTAATGAAAAGTGTGGACATTGGTCTCCCGAGTGCATTATGTGCATGGTCAAACATGCATTAGAGACCCTATGGGTCAAATTACAGAGTCCATGAGGACTCAAATCATTACGAGTGAGTGCGTGAGGACTCAAATTATTACAGGGTCCTGTGAGGACTCAAAATGAAATGACTCGAGGATGACCCAATCGGCCACATAAATAAAAAGGAAGTCATGGATTAAAGACGACAATATAAGAAAGTTTTAGGTCCCGTGATTTGTGTATTTGAACAAGTTTAAAAGTCATGATTGTATGTGTATGCATATCCCAAACCTCAGTAGCGAGGTCACTTACTGGTATTGTTTTGCAATACTCACCCTTTCTTTTAAAAATGTTTTTCGAGGTAAGGCCAGGGCGTGCGGGCGAGTGACGGAGCGCGTTATTAGAACCATGGGAATAGACATGTTTTCCGCACATTTCTTTTATAATCGATGTCGTCTCTTTATGTTTTTGGAGTTTAAATTTACTTTACGGATTATTAATAGGCCATGTTAAATCGCTCCTTCTATCTGTTTTAAATGTTTTATTTGGGATCCCTAAAGACAAGTATTTTCATTGGAGTTTTTCTTTAAGATCTTTTTATCTCTTGGCCTATAAATGCATGCATGTGTAGTAGTGTCCCTAAGAGTTTAATTATAGAAAAGTAGGGCGTTACAACATGTGCTTGTAACAAATCCAAAGAAATTTTAATCACGTTCAAAATTATGTCTATTTGTAGGCTACCCAAAAGAAACGAGAGGTGGGTTATTCTATGTTCCTAAGGAAAATAAGATTCTTGTATCGATAAATGTCACTTTCTTAGAGGAGAACCATATGAGAGATCACAAACCAAGAAGTAAAGTTGTGTTAAGTGAGTTAGACGGAACAACAGCAAAAGTTGTTGATAGCACTAGTGCATCAACAAGAGTTTTTTATGCTAGTTTGTCAAGTCCATCTCAAGAGTTGAGAATTCCTCGACGTAGTGGGAGGGTTACAACACAACCTGACCGTTACATGGGTTTAATTGAAACCTCACGTTGTCATAGTAGATGATGATTGTGAGGATCCATTTGCTTGGAGATCTCCGTGAGCAGCGAAAACGTGATTTGAAGATTGATTTGCTTGTTTGTCTTTGGTTTATTCCAAAAATCAGTACATTGGCAATTCATACATAATAAGCAATTCTAATCTAATTAGGCATGAATTAACATGTAAAAACATGTTGTACACTTTATTAAACTAGAAGGAAATAGAAAAATTACTTTTAGTTTTTCAATCTAGCAACTCCTTACAATTCCAATTTGCACAACAACACAGCAAACAAAAAATCCTTTGTTCTTTCAACAGGACACTATCAGAAAGAGAACCTCCTATTCTCTGAGTTTCCTAGATCCAACCTTGGTGGGAAGGTCTCCAACAATTCGAAGAGGTAAGGGAAATCTTGAGAGAGAGAGCTTTCTTACAATTCAGTGTTCGATCATCACCTTCCTTCTCCCAAATTAGAGAAGAAATAAACCCATAGAGGGATAACTCCCCACTCCCTATCGATGGGGAGTTGGAAGACATGGAGAACGTGTCCTCCCGACACGTTCCTTTTTAATTAATTAATTAATTATATTATTAATTAAATAATTAAATTATTAATTAAATCATATAATTTATTAATTAATCATAAATTAAATATCATATATTTAATTGGATTAAATCACATTTAATCAATTTTTCCTCTAACCTATAGTTTTAATGCACATCTTATGCACATTAAATTTTAACCTATAGTTTTTAAATATGAATCTCATTCACATTTAAATTTAAGATTTGAACTCTTTCAAATACTTAATTCTCTCATATAATTTAATATGAATCATATTCATATTGAATTTGTAATATAAAGTTTCAAAACTTTATATTATAATATATCTATATACATAAATGATTATTCCCTACTTGAATTTGTACAATTCAAATTCAAACGATATAAGAACTCTTTACGAGCTAGAAGGTGGACCTAATGGACCTAAGATCAGAAGCTCCAACGATACAAGACTATTCAGTTAATCTCATTAACCTCCTAATCAACATTCGTAAACTGCGGGAACATTCCACTAAAGTCCCGCAGTTGCACTCTTCTCACTGCAGATATATTTCTTTGTCCACGGATATTGACCAATAACAACAAGTCAATCCTTCACGAATGTTTGTAACACCAGCTGGGTCAAATCCCTTTACCCCTAGGTTACATCTTTTACCTTAAGTCCTAGTGCTCCTCTAATGAACAATTTGTTTGTGGTCCTACCAACAAACAGAAGTACCTCTCGGGCCAATGAGATGGTTGGACCCTTTGTTAAAGTCCCGGAGACACCACTTAAGGGAACATTCATCTACTTACCCTAATAGGCGGGAAGGAGTGAATTCCATCTTGTTAGGTTAAGTCCCAGGTTGCTCGCTCGATCTTGTCCCCAAGAAGGTAGGCTTATTGAGTCCGCGAACCGCCTCTCACTCCATACTAGTCAAAGGACAATCCCTTGCAAGCAGGAGTTTGTAACCTGCTCAAGATTGAGATCAAGTTGACAAGGTCATCCTAATGAAATAGAAACCTAACTAATCAACAAAGTTACACCTAGTGGTTACTATTTCGTGGTCCGGTCTTATGCAATCTCATCACATAAGATATCTCCACTAGCATGTCGTCTACACAAACACATTAGGATCACTATGTTTGTATTATATACAAAGTTGGTCATATCCATAGTATTAGTAGAGTAAGGTACCCAAGCCTTATCCCCTTAGTATAGATACTTTTGGTTGTATCTTGGACTGAGATCCTTTATATGTACATTACATTCAGATTCAAGAAACATGTTACAACCTTGGATGTTAGTTTGTTAGATTTAGGGTTAATAAAAGGGCAATATTGTAAATAATGAACAATAACTCTTTATTTCATTAATTAGAACATTATTTACAAACTACGAGTTTTAGGGCACAAATCCCAACATGATTGACAAAGACAAAGACAAATGGGTCACAACCATGCACCAAGAAATGGAGTCTATGCACTTCAATTCTATTTGGGATCTTGCAGATAAACCTGATGGGGTAAAACCTATAGGTTTTAAGTGGATCTACAAGCGAAAACGTGGTGTAGATGGAAAGGTGCAAACCTTCAAGGCTAGACTAGTAGCAAAGGGTTATACCCAAGTAGAAGGGGTGGACTATGAGGAAATCCTTTCACCTGTTGCTATGGTAAAATCTATTCGTATCCTACTTGCCATTGCCACATATTATGACTATGAGGTATGGCAGATGGACGTCAAGACAACATTCTTGAATGACAATCTTGACGAAAACATCTACATGGACCAACCCAAAGAACAATGTCCTAAGACACCTCAAGGAGTTGAGGACATGTGACAAATTCCTTATGCATCAGTTGTTGGGAGCCTGATGTACGCCATGTTGTGTACTAGGTCAGATATCTGTGTTTGAAGTTGGAATGGTCAGTAGATATCAATCCAATCCAGGACCTGAACACTGGACAACGGTTAAAACAATCCTCAAGTATTTTCGAAGAACAAGGAATTACATGCTTGTGTATGGGGCTAAGTATTTGGTCCTTACAGGATACACGAATTCTAACTTTCAAACTGATAAAGATTCTCAGAAATCTACATCAGAGTCAGTATTTACTCTTAACGAAGGAGCTGTAGTATGGCGAAGCGTCAAACAGGGATGCATCACTAATTCTACCATGGAGGCCAAATATGTTGCGGCTTGTGAAGCAGCTAAAGAGGTGGTTTGGTTAAGGAAATTCATGTTAGAATTGGAAGTCATTCCAAATATGAGTTTGCCTATCACGTTGTATTGTGATAACAGTGGTGTTGTGGCAAATTCAAGGGAACCCCGAAATCACAAGAGGTGTAAGCATATTGAGCGAAAATATCATCTCATTCTGGAGATCGTGCATCGAGGAGACGTGATCGACACGAAGATAGCCTCCGAGCATAACATTACTGATCTTTTTGCAAAGGCTCTCACGGCTAATGTTTTTTAGAGTCACCTAGAAGGTCTAGGGTTACAAGTCTTCCCCAATTAGGGCAAGTGGGAGTATATTGTACACAGGGTTTTAGTGCCCTAGTTTATTGTATTTTACATTATTCTAATGTTTAAATTATGTACTCCACAAGCTTTAGATCAAGTGGGAGATTGTTGGGATATGTGCCCTAAACTTGTGTAATTTTAGTCAAATGAATAATGAGTTATTTGATTTGATAAAATTATCTTCTTGTCTTATAAATCCAATAAACTAAGCTCGAAGGTTATAATGAATCTTGAACATCAGTGTAGTAGACACTATTTGGATTGTAATCAATAGAATAACCTAAATGGTCTATGGTATAAGAATGAGGTTGGAAACCCTATTCTGGTAACACCATGGATGCGACCCACTTTATAATTATAACAAATGAGGTAATCCAACTCATTCATGTGGATGACATGTGAGTGTGGGCATTCTTTATGAAGAGTTCATACAAGACCGGACTGCAAATTATTAGTCTAACAAGTATAACGCCGTTAACTGGATACGACTAATACTTTATAGATGGTCATTAGTGACTCAACCTAAATCCTGAGCAAGTTAAGAACTCCTGCTTATAGGGGTTTGTCCTTAGACTAGTATAGGTGAGAGTGGCCTGTAGCCGACTCAATAAGCCTACCTTCTCAGGGACAAAACCTTGTAGGTAGCTGGGGACTTAACTCTGCAAGATGGAATTCACTCATTCCTAGACTAAGGAATTAGATAGGTTGTTCCGTTAAGAACTGAGTCCAGATCTTGAACAATGGGGCCCCGCCCTCTAAACTAGCTTAAGAGGGTTTGAGTTTATTGTAGGACCATAGACTTGTTGCTCATTAGAAGATCAGTGGTGCTTAAGAAACAAAGAGGTAATCACAGAGATAAAACGGTAATTTGACCAAACTTTAATTACGAACAACCTTTGAAGGGTCGACTCATGAGTAATGATTATATCAATGGACACAATATAATCTACAGTGAGGAGAGTGCAACTACAAGTCTATAATGGAGTGACTTGTAGTTAATGAATATTGATTAACCAAATCAAAAGAGTTTGATCAGCTAATCTCACATCATTGGAGCTCATGAACCTGTAGGTCCATTAGGTCCCTCCGTTGGCTTAATCCTGGTAATATCGAGGGTATAAAGTTAGGAATGAAATTGAAGTGTTCAATTTCATATATGAGGTGTTATATCATTATATGTGATGTAATTGACATAATATATAGTTTTAATGTGAATCAGATTCACAAATTACATATATACTAATGAGAGAATGAATGAGGGATAAGATGGTAATTTCCATCCTATTTCCCTATAAATAGTTGCATAAGATGCAACTTTAATAAGTGATTTTCACATACAACCCTAGAGTTCTATTTTGTGTTGGAAAGAGTTCCAAACAAAACTTCTCTCAAACCTCCACATCTCATCCTAAAGGAACACACCTTCCTCCCTCACCTAGAGAACAACAGAGAAGATCTAGTGGTGAATCTTCACACGTGTCGGGTTTGCATTGCTAAGATCGTGATCATTGGAGAAGGAGCTCGTGAAGAAAGTGTTCTTCAAAGGTAAAATTCTTGCTGCCCTAAGTTGTAATGCATGCTTAATCTTTAGTATTTAGTTCTTGTTATAGATCTATGTAATGAAATCATGAACACGCGATTCACAATCGCTTTCGCTATGGGATTTGATCCCTTCACGTTCCCCACAGACGGTGCCAACTTTTGTTGCCAAAATCTAGTCAAGAGAAATCTCACCTGACCTTCACGTGACAACAACTGGAAATTTGTAATTTGGAAGAAGATGTGACCTGCAAAGAGAAAAAAGCTAGGATTGATGTGGCATTTGTCACACTAGCTCTAATGCTTTTAAGTCAGTAAGGAGAATTTGAGTGTAGCAAACTAGAGTTTAGAGCATGAAGGTTCTTGTTCCACTCCCTGTCTTTGAGTACCTATTTATAGGATCTTTGACTTTTCTATTCCTTTTCAGATAAAAATTTAAATAAATTTCCCCTTTTATCTAAGAATGAGATTTAAAAAGGTTAATCGTATATGATTCATCTTGTAATTCAAATTTATCTTCTTGGTCCAATTTCACCTACAATAATGATAATTTGAAAAACGGTAGAAAAAATGATACAAAAAATAGCTAAAATCAATTCAGACACAAGAACTCATACTCCCTGCAACTCTTTGCCACAAACACAAACTTCAGTACTGCTACTCCCTACAACTCCTTGCCCCAAATACAGATTTCAGAACTCCAGACTAAACAACTTTATACCTCAAACACAGATTTCAAAACTCTTCATACTTCCTAACTCTCCAGACTTCCTAACTTCTACTCCCTGCAACTCCAACTCCTTGGGTCAAACAATCCCTAGAAGTTAATTTGTTGAACTTAAGAGACTATCTTAGGATTCTATTCTCTTTTTTTTCCCTAAAGTTAAACTCCAATTAATAGCTAATATCAATTACTCTAAGATAGCATAATTTCGTAACGCCGAGGTGATACATTAATGAACTGATAAAGTATTATTAAATTAATATATTTTTTCAAATTAAAAAAAATACAATTAACAACTTAACTGTCACATCATCTTACCATTAGTAACTAACAATAAAAGAAGTTTAAGGATCATATTACTTATGTGCAACAGTAATCAATCAATTGATATTCTAGGACTCACTTTCATTTCCTTTGATGGTGTTTACCAAAATCAGGATTGGGAATAAAACGTGAGACCTACTTCAAAATCTAGAATCTCAATCTCAATTCTAATTATGCCTAAAAACGTAGCAAATTCTTATTTCCTATTAAGGGGGTCCCACACAATGTTTTTTGTTTACATTATGCTGTTTAATTCCCTTTCTCTCTCCTCTACACTATTTTTGTTTTTTTACATTTTACAGGACACAATAGGCTAGAGGTAGAGTTAGAGCTAGAGTCAAAGCACGAACTAGAGTAAGAGCAAGAAAGAGAGAGGCAGAACCAAAACTAGGGCTAGAGAGAGTAAAGCAAGAAGCAGGGCAAAAATCAAACCTAGAGTTAGAACCAAACCTTAGAGTTAAAGCGAGGAAAAATATTTAAAACTTTAATTTTCTCACTTTCTTTTGGAAAACCAAAGAAATTAAATCAAATAATTTACTCTAAGGATGCAAGTAATATTCTTTAAAAAAATTAAATAAAATAATATTATCCATTTTAATAAGTATTTATATCAAAGTTAAGTAATTAGAAAAAATACTACAGCCAAATTAAATTTTGAATTTTCTTTTAAAATATCTATTTTACGTATAAAGTAATATAATCTTTTAAAAAAATATTTTAAAAGAATCTATTTCATCTTTGAAAATCCTACCTTTTTTAAAAAAATTAGGGATTAAAATTCTTTCAAGTAAACAAATTTGAATAAGCAAATAAAATAAATAAATGTTGTGAAAATAGGATGGAAATCGGGTATAATTTTATCAATATAATAATAGTAATATTATAATAATAATAATAAAAGGATAGTGGAAGTGATATATAATATAATATTAAAGATAGTGGAATTATATGGCAATTAAATAAGTAATAAATTAAAGAGAAAGTGGGAGAGAAGAAAATGAATTAGAGAGCTTTTCACCAATGGTGTTATTTTCATGATCCATGAAATGCTACTATTTATAGGTAATTTGGCAAGGATGAGTTGGTACATTTGAACATCAAACATTGGTAAGAAATGGACACATGGAGGACACTTTGGCTATGGAGTGCTTGCCATTTGGCATGGGTATTAAAAGGCATGTGGAATGAGCATTTACATGTGTTTGTTTACAATACTCCCCCTTAAATGCCCATTTTATATAAAATATGTCTCGTTAAAACCTTACTAGGGAAAAACCCGATCTATAGGTAAAAACCCTAGTGAAGGAAAGAGAGTGCATATTTTATATAATACATTTACTCTCCCTCATGAAGACATCACTTAAGATCTCTGAGTCGTCGCATCCCAATACTGTGAACAAATTTCTCAAATGTTGTAGTTGGTAATGTTTTTGTAAATATGTCCGCCAAGTTATCTTTCAAAAAAATCTGTTGTATTGAGATGTCACCATTTTCTTCAAGGTCATGAGTGTAGAAAGGCTTTGGAGAGATATGTTTCGTTCTATCTCCTTCAATATATCCTCCTTTGGCTTGAGCTATACAAGTTGTGTTGTGTTCGTATAATATTGTTGGAAGAGGTTTACTCGAAGACAAGCCACATGTCTCACGAATGTGTTGTGTCATCGATCTTAGCCATTCACATTCTCGACTTGCCTCGTTAATTGCGAGGATTTCAGCATGATTTAAAGAAGTGGTCGTGATGGTCTGTTTCACTGATCGCCATGATATAACAGTTCCTCCATATGTAAATAGATAACTTGTCTGAGATCTAGTTTTGTGTGGATCAGATAGATAACCAGAATCTGCATAACAAACTAGATCAAAACTGGATTTGTTAGAATAAAATAAACTCATATCAATCGCTATTCGAAGATATCGGAGTACATGCTTAACTCCGTTCCAATGTCTTTTTGTAGGACATGAACTATATCTAGCTAATAAATTTACTGAAAATGTAATATTTGGTCTTGTGTTATTAGCAGATACATAAGTGCACCAATTGCACTAAGATATGGTACTTCAGGACCAAGTAGTTCTTCATTTTCATCTCGAGGTCGAAATATATCTTTCTTTATATCCAGTAAACAAACTTCCATTGGAATGTTCAATAGATGTGTTTTATCCATATAGAATCTTTTTAAGATTTTCTCTGTATAAGTTAATTGATGAACAAATATCTCATATGCTAAATGTTCAATTTGAAATCCAAGGCAAAATTTTGTTTTTCCAAGATCCTTCATCTCAAATTTTTCTTAAGATATTCTATTGGCTTGGATAACTCTTCAGAGTTCCAATTATATTTAAGTCATTAACATATACAATTATAATAGCAAATACTGATTGAGATTTCTTTATAAAAACGCATGGACATATTGGATTATTTTGATATTTTTCTTTCAACAAATATTCACTCAAAGCGATTATACCACGTTAAGTTCTAATTGTTTTAATCCATATAATGATCTCTGTAACTTTATTGAATATAATTCCGAGAACTTGATTCATATGTTTACGTATTTTAAATCCTTCCAGGCACTACAACAAATTTGGGCTTTCATGTAAGTTTTGCACTGACGTTGAACCCATATAATGTCGGTTTTGCCAACCGACATCTTTCCAAGTGTCATCGTATGGGTACGATGTCGGTTGGGTTTAATGTTGGTTTTCAACCGACATCGTGAGTGAAACGACATCTTACCTATACGATCTCGGTTTACAACCATCATCAAACCGAGTCATCTCATCTTATACGATGTCGTTTTAAACTAACATTTAACCCAAAGATGTCATCTTACCCATACAATGTCGGTTTGCTACCATATCGCTTTTAAACCGACATCAAATCCAAAGTGACATCTTAATCATACAATGTCAGTTGGATACGATGTCAGTTTGAAACTGACATCGAATCCAGTGACATTTTTATTCATACGATGTCGGTTGGCTACGATGTTGGTTAGAAACCGACATCGAAGTTTGATTCGAGGTACATATACGATTTCGCTTTAATACGATGTAAGTTACAAATTGACATCAAATGTGGTATCGATGACGGTTTGAAACCGACATCGTACCTTCACCTAAATACTAATGGTACGATGATAGTTCTTATACCAGCAAAAATATATTTATTAGCATTTAATTTGAATTCGAAACCTGAAAAAAATTTATAGCAATACTTTTACAATAATTCTCAATTCTAAAACACAATATTAACTTCCTTCAATTGAAAACAAAATACACAAATCAAAGAAACATATATGTAAAAAAAATATATTCTATTTCATTTAATTTAGTAAGAAACAACACAATGTTCTGACATAAACAAGTTCTAACTAAAACTCTCGTAACATAGTTGTTTAGCTAAATAATTTTCGTAAAGAGCATTAAAATTCTATATTTATAAAATTGCCTAAAAAACTACTAAAATTTAAAATATAAATCATCAATTTAGCTCAGTAACTCGTCCGGTTGTGCTTGTGCAAAAGTCTTCTTAGTATTAATCTACATGAAAACAAAAAAAAAAATTATTATAACTACATGTAAAAAAGTACAATGATAAACAAAATACAATAATAAAACATAATACTAATTGAAATAATGAACAAAAATACTCAAATTTATAATAGAATGATGGTAAAGAGGAGAAATATTGGAAAAATTTCTAGTCCTACGATAGTTAGGACTCCATACTAATTTTTTATTCTTAAAATTAAATATAATTTTCTCTCTCCCTCAACTAACTACTTATTTCTCTTTCTTTATTTAATATGCAACTTCTTTCTCTCTCTCTAGTCGAAAAAATATGATTGCATGCATCACCGTTTCTCTTTTCTCTCTCATTTTATTTCTCTCTCTACCTTGGTATTATTTCAATTAAAAGCGTTTGTCTATTTATTTCTATATAAAATTTCAAGATAATTGTAAATATTTTTGGTACTTTTATATACAAATAAATTTTGAAAAATATTTAAATATCTAAAAGATTACATAGGAATTCAGATTCCATAACAAACTAGATAATTAATTACATAATATCTAAATAATATCTTCTTCGTATAATTTCAAAACGAGAAGTAAATTTTCTCCTCTATCGACAATCATCCATATTTAATTTCCTATCAGAAACAAATATTACTTTTATAGTTAAAAATAAATAAATTGAACTTACGCAAACATGAATTAAATTTATAATTGTTTGATTAGTCCTATTGAGTCAAACGGAAAAAAATATTGATTCAACCATGGAAGAGAATATTGTTTCACTATTATTTTAAATTATTTTACGTGTTTTTAAAATAAAATAAGCAAAAATATTATTTTATTTTAAATTATTATATCTCTTTTCAACTCTATAACTTAAAAAAAAAAATCAAGAATTACTTTGTTCCACTTTGATTAACATTAAAATTAGATTTTAATTGTTATCCATTACAATATTTTATTTTTATTTGTTATCCAATTCAATTCGGATAGAGAAAATGGAGCGGACGGTTGTACCTGTCGAACGGCGGCGGCGACAGAGGCGACTGCAGCGTTCGACAAGTGGAGCACAGATCCGAGATGCCCACGACCCAATCTATCCAAAACCAAAAACCAAAATATGAGGACCGATAAAAAAGAATGTGAACCGGTCGAACCAAAACATGAACCAGTTGGAAGAACTTACTGTCTTTGTGATTTTCTGACGAGTGTTGACTCCCTTGCAGCTCCGGTGAACGTGCGACGGCGGCAGAGAAGACGGACAAGGAAGAGGTGGCTGGAAAATGAAAGAAAACGACCTAACGGCGCCGGTTTTCGCGAAGAACGCGGTTGTTGCGCGGGTGATGGCAAGTGACGGTGTTGGTGGTGAAGAAGAGGATGACGGTCGTAGTTGAGGCTACTGTCGTCGGCGGCAGGCTGATCGACGATTCTTAAAGAAGGAGAAGAAAATGCAGTCGAAGTTTGGGCTTCATGCGAAAGGCGTTCGACGCCTGCCGTTCACGAAGAAAAAGGGAAGTTTAGTTTCCCTTTTTTATTTCATTTTATTTTATTTAAAAAATATATCTTTTCTTTATTTAAAAAACATATAAAACATCTTTCTTTATTTAACAAACATATAAAAGATCTTTCTTTTTATAAAACTTTTCATTTTAAAAAAAACTATTTTTTCAGGCATCACAATAAATCATTTAAGAAAATATATTTTTCTTATTTAAAATAAACAAAAGGGCCAATTGAGTTGGTAGCAAAAAGACCCAATATAATTGTCCATATAGCAAATGACTCAATCTATTTGCAAAAATAGCAAAAATTGGAAAAGAGGAATTGAAATTACTAAAACACCCCACGACAGCCACTGCTATCAGTGATATCACTGATAGATATCACTGATAGAAATCTGTTTATTTAATAACTATTTTTTTTGTCTGTTTATTTAATAACTAATTTTGTTTCCTTATAATTAAACTACTCACGGATAGAAGTGATATACTTCTATCAGTGATAGTTGTCTGATAGACTTGTACCACGATTTGTTCATCTATTACCTATTACTCATAACTTTTCTATTATCTATTAGACTTCTTGTTCCTATTCGACTTCTATCATTGTCTATCACTAATAGAAGTGATAGACTACTATCACTGTTAATGATTGATAAAAGTTAATGAAAAAAAAATGATAGACTACTATCACTGATAGAAGCCTATCTATTACCTATTACTCATAACTTTTCTATGAAACTTCTTGTTCTTCATGATTATTAACTTCTTTCTTCTACCCGACTTCTATCGTTGATAGATGTCTATCACCGATAGTTGTCATCAATCATCAACTTCTTTCTAGTGATAGACTTCTATCAGTGATAAATGTCTATCACTGATAGAAGTGATAGATTTTTATCAGTGGTAGTTGTCTATCACTATCACTGATAGTTGCCTATCTGTTAGCTATTACTGTTTGTTGTGTGGTCTTCAAATTTTTGCATTAGATGCCAAAGTTCTTGTGTTCATATTATTGATATTAAACTTTTGAAACAATCACAAACCTTATATTAATAGTATGAATAGTATGATAACAACAATATTGAGTTTTATCTTGAAAAAATATATCTAAAACCAATTGTCAAAAATTACATCATGGTAAAAAATGGTGGAAATTTACATGTTCTACGATTGTGACCAACACGATGACAATGACTACATTTTGTGTGACTTCTTGCTTCACCAATCGACGAAATCCTTTACTTTCGGGGTCTTCCTGCTTGACGTTTAATAATTGGAGGTAATGCATTCATGCCAACATCTATCGAATCCTTTACTTTCGGGGTCTTCCTACTTGACGTTTAACAACTGATAACACTGATATCATTGATATCTAGTAACCACTGATATCATATCTATTGATCAATTATATCACCGATATCATTGATATCTAGAAAATAAATGATAGATATCACCGATATCACCGAATCGATATCTCACCGATCACCGATATCACTATCATATATATTGATCAATGATATCACCGATATCTAGAAAACAATGATAGATATCATCGATATCACTAATATCATGTGTATATTGTCGATGATCACTAGCATATCTAGAAAACAAAACAATCACCAAAATCGGATTGCGACTCCAAAACATTGCAAAAAAAGCGGTGATATAACAAAATGAATAGAAGAAATACCCCAAAAAAAAAAAAAAACTTGGTTGATTGAAAACTCAAATACCAACTAAAAACGTTCCAACAAAAGATCTAATTGGAAGATACTCTAGAGGCTTGCGACTCCGATCAAATAGGAAGATACTACAATCAAGACTTGCGACTCCGATCAAATTGAAGAAGATAATCAAACAAACTTACACGGGAATTTCTGGATTGGAAGATAGGCTCTTACGACGATCGAATAGGAAGCTTGCGACTCCGATTGAATTGGAGAAGACTTGCGATTCGAAATACTCGGAATCAGAATACTCACGAAGAACTACTATATCCGAAATATTCTGGACAAGAAGATTTTCTTTTCTTTCATTTTTAGTTGTCTACCACTAACTAATGTTTTTGCTCCATCAATTATCTATGGTTTCAATCAGTGAAGGTGGGTCAATGATTGATCAAGATGCAATAGCACTAGAGCATCCTTGCCCTGTCTCCGTCTTTGATGGCTTATTAAAACATAACAACAAATGTATACCAAAGGACGAGAACTAAGGAAAACCAAAGACTTGATTCGATAATGTCTTTGTTTGCAATGTTTTTGCAATCCAGTTGCAAAGAAGAAATATAATCAAAATAATGACTTCTAATTTGCTTGCGAATAAGAAGATGCTTGCATGAAGAAAATTACGCACTCTACTTACAATTGATGAAGAATTTGTTTGAAGAAAATACTTGCAAAGATTTGGAAATACTACTGAGAAAATAGTGTCATAAATTTGTGAAAGAAAATTAAACCAAAAAAGGAACAAAAGCTTTCACAAATGGAGCCAAAAAAGGAAGAAACAATAAGAGTAAGATTACTCAATTTGAAAAAGAAAACGGAGAAAGATTATATTGTTGAAAATTTGAAGAAAACAGAAAAGTCAAAAAAGAGGAACTAAAAATAATGTGTGCATTATTAAGGGTAAAGTAGGAATTACAAAATGTTGTTTTAAAAATTTGCCATATTTGCAATTCTTTTTAAAACTTGCTATATTTACAAATAATAACTCTAATTTTGCTACCCATTACAAATTCTCTAAACAAAATCATTTTCTTTTCCTTATTTTTTTTTTCTAAAAAAACTTATTTTCTTTTCAAAACAAGCTTTTCCTTAATTACTTTAAACTTATTATCAAATTATGAAACGAACGAACTAAAAAATTAAAAATTCTAGAAAAGTACCTGAAAATTTTCGGGGTCACAAACGACGTTTAAATTTTATTTAATAACTTCCTAGCTTAATTTTTTTTTTATTAAATTACTAAATTATCAATTTGTATCTAATAAGTTCATGAATTTTCGAATTTGTGATCCTTAAACTTAATAAAAATTATTAGGTTGCAGATTTATTAGACATTAAATTGAAAACTCTGAAACTTAATTATTAGATATAAAACTGAATGTTAAAAGTCTAATTGCATACTTTTTAATTCAAAAGTCTATAAGTAGAATCGATCAACTTATAAAATGTATATGAAAAATGAAACTTGAAATATTTTTCTTTTTCACGAGAATTATAGATTTTTTATGTAATTAGTTTTAAAATATAATGTAAGTAAAAGTCAATTTTTTGTTCTACTTTATTTGACTCTAGACAAAAAAAAATTAAATGGTAAAAATAATTATAATATCATATATTTCTTATTATTTATAAATTTAAATTGTTTTAGAAAATAGGAAAAAAATTAATTTTGACCATAAATTTGTCAAGTTGTGCAAATTTTTATCCTAAACTTTTAATTTCATCAAATTCCACTCCAAATTTAAATAAGTAAAACAAAAAAAAAGAGAAAAAAACGGAAAAAATAAGTAGAAAAGAAAAAAGGAAAACTAGAAAATGAAATGGAGAGAAAAACGAAAGAATCAAAATAAAAAATAAATAAACAAAAAATTTAGTAACATGAGGTTTGAACTAAAGAATTTAAGTTAAGAATATCAAAAGTGGCTTACACTAATATGCCACATATCGACAATAAAAAATTTAAGACATTTAATAATTATTTGTAAAGATGAAAAGTTGAGAGAGAGCCAACATTAAAAACCAACGTCGAAGAGCCTCTTTGACGACTCTTTTCATACGTTTAAAACAACATCGTTTTGTAAGAGTTTTTAAGGACGGTTCTTCACCGACATCGTAAGGTTGTATTTCATAACGGACCATAACAAACATTAAAGACCAGTTATTTCGCGATAATTTTGAAGAGTTTTTAATGACGATTTGTAACCGACATCGCAAGGGCATATTTGATGACGGTTTAAAACCGACATCAAAGAGTAAAATTCACCTGCCAACCAACCCAAATTTCACGATAATTTTAAAGATTCTTTAATGACGGTTGTTAACCGACATCGTAAGGTTGTGTTTAATGATGATTTAAAATCAACATCAAAGGTCGCGATAATTTTAAAAAGTCTTTAATGACTGTTTTTAGCTGATATCGTAATGGTATATTCGATGATGGTTTAAAACCGACATCAAAGATCACAATAATTTTAAAAAGTCTTTAATGACCGTTTTTAACCAACATCAAAGGTCGCGATAATTTTGAAGAGTCTTTAATGACGGTTTGAAACCGACATCGTAAAGGTATATTCCATGACAATTTAAAATCGACATCAAAGATCGCGATAATTTTGAAGAGTCTTTCATGACTGTTTTTAAACCGACATCGCAAGGATATATTCGATGACAGTTCAAAACCGACATCAAAGGTCGCGATAATTTTGAAGAGTCTTTCATGATGGTTTTTAAACCGACATCGTAATGGTATATTCGATGATGGTTTAAAATCGAAATCAAAGGTCGCGATAATTTTGAAGAGTCTTCATGACGGTTTTTAAACCGACATCGTAAGTGTATATTCAATGACGGTTTAAAACCGACATCAAAGGTCGCAATAATTTTGAAGAGTCTTTCATGACGGTTTTTAAACCGACATCGTAAAGGTATATTTTATGACGGTTTAAACCGTTATCAAAGGTCGCGATAATTTTGAAGAGTCTTTCATGACGGTTTTTAAACCGACATCGTCAAGGTATATTCGATGACGATTTAAAAACGACATCAAAGGTCGCGATAATTTTGAAGAGTCTTTAATGACGAGTTTTAAACCGACATTGTAAGGGTATATTCGATGATGGTTTAAAACCGACATCAAAGGTCGCGATAATTTTGAAGAGTCTTTAATGTCAGTTTGAAACCGACACTTTAAGGATATATTCGATGACGGTTTAAAACCGACATCAAATTTTGCTATAATTTTAGGGAGTCTTTAATGACGGTTTTTAACTGAAATCATAAGGATATATTTGATGACGGTTTAAAACCGACATCAAAGGTCGTGATAATTTTGAAGAGACTTTAATGTCGGTTTTAAGCCGACATTGTAAGGGTACCCTTACGATGTCTGTTTAAAACTGATATTAAAGGGTACAATTTCGAAAACCGACATCGTTTACAATATGCCAATTGCCTAACCGACATTAAAGATCAAATTTGTTGTAATGGGGATTTTCATATAAATGTCATTTTCTAGAGATCCATATAAATACGTCGTGACTACATCCTTTAGATGCATATCAAGTTTTTCATATACAGTCATGCCAATCAAATATCTTAGCGTATTGCATCCACCACAGGAGAATATATCTCTTCATAATCAATACTAGGTCTTTGCGAGAATTCTTGTGGAACAAGTCTCGCTTTATATCTTATGATTTCATTCCTTTCATTTCTTTTTCTTACAAATACCCATTTGTATCCCACAGGTTTGACACCTTCTGGTGCTAGGACTATTGGTCCAAAAACCTCAGTTTTGAAAGTGAGTTAAACTCTGCTTGGATTTTGCTTCTTTCCACTTCAACCAATTCTTTCTACGTTTACATTCTTCGATAGATTTTGGATCAAAATCGTCACTTTCATGAATAATATCGTGAGCAACATTATAAGCAGAAATGTTGTTAACAATGATATCATTTCGGTTCCATCTCTTTCCTGTTGTAACATAGTTTATAGAAATTTTATTATTATCCTCAAGCGTTTGATTTTCATAAATACTCTTTTGAGTAGTTGTATTCTTGATTTCTTTCCGAACATCCATACCTTTTATTGAATCATTTTGATTCTCAACTACTTTTCTTTTCGATGATTTTAATTTTTGGAACCCATAGGTCTACCACGCTCGCGTGCTCGGCACTCATTATTGACAACTTGTTACTTTAGGATATCAATTTTTATGGAGCATTTGTTGCTTTGGTATATATGATTTAGTCACTCTTTTAACATATGTGAATGCATCAGTAATTGATTTGCTATATTTTGCAAATGAATTATCTTTTGAACTTCAAGTTCACATTGATCTCTACGAGGATCTAAATGAGATAATAATGATGCATTCCATGTGATTTCTTTTTCCAACTTCTTAATTTCACCCCCTAATGTTGGAAAACTTATCTCATTAAAATGACAATCAACAAATCGTGTAGTAAATACATCACCCATCAGGAGTTCAAGATATTTAATAATTGATGGGGAATCATATCGAACATATATTCCTAACCTCATTTGAGGACCCATCTTAGTACATTGTGGTGGAGCAATTGGAACATATATCGCACATCCAAAAATTCTCAGATGGGATATATTCGGTTGCTGGCCATAAGCTAATTGCATGGAAAATATTTATTATAGGCTACTGGTCTAATACGTAATAATGATGCAGCGTGCAAAAGAGCATGACTCAGACCGATGTAGGAAGTTTAGCTCTCATATGTAATGGTCTTACAACTAGTTGCAAACGTTTTATAAATGATTCTACTATACCATTTTGTGTATGAACATGAGCTACAGGATGTTCAATACTTATCCCAATTGACATACAATAATTATTAAAAGTTTGGGATGTAAATTTACCAGCATTATCAAGTCAAATGGTCTTAATTGTATAATCAAGAAATTGTGCTCTTAACTTAATTATTTGAGCAAGTAATCTTGCAAATGCAAGATTTCGACTTGATAATAAGCATACATGTGACCATTTGCTAGATGCGTCAATTAATACCATAGAATATTTAAATGGACCACTTGGTAGGTTAATAGGTCCACAAATATCACCTTGAATTCGCTCTAAAAATGCTGGTGATGGTCTAATAATTAATTTCCCTTGAGAGCAAGCATCACGTGACAACTCATTGGATTCAAGAATCTTCTGGTTCTTTAAAGGATGTCCATGTGAATTCTCAATAATTTTCCTCATCATTATCGATCCTGGATGACCCAGTCGATCATGCCAAACACTGGATATTTCTGGATTCATGAACTTCTGGTTCATTATTGCATAATTTTCGATTACTCATATATGAGTATAATATAATCCATAAGGAAAAGCGAAAGTGTTTCTAATATACGTTTTCATGTGAAACAATAGTTGTGATATAAAGATATTTTATATATTATTTTTACGATCGGTTTCAACATGATAACCATTGTTACGTATATCTTTGAAACTCAATAAATTTCTCTTTGATTTGCTAGAGAACAAAACATTATAAATTGTAAATCTTGTTCCTCTAGGTAAGATAAAACTTGTTTTTCTAAAACCTTCAATCAGATTTGCAGAACCTGATATAGTATTGACTTTTGCTTCTAACATTGTCAATCTAGTAAAATATTTTATGCTTATGAGTATCGTGTGCGTAGTTGCACAGTCTGCCAGACATAAATCTTCATTGCTTATTTTCGGGTTACTCAACATATTGAAATTGTCTATGTTTCTTCATTGATAAGAAAAGAAAAATGATTACAAAAAGTCTTAAATATATATACAAAAACAACAAAAACATATTATAATAACAAGAAGTGTTTAATTATATATCTTCATACAAAACATACTCTACTTGTTTGATTGCATCAATTCTCTCTCCAGGAGATTCAAAATAATCAGCCACATCAAGATGCATCATATTGGAGGGGTCAAACACATCATTTTCTTAAATGGCAAGATTTACCTCAACATTCTTCCCTTTCCCCTTTTCCTTTTTCCTTCAGGGAAGCTTGATAGAGATCAACAAGGTTTTTTGACGTACGACAAGTACGCGACCAGTGCCCAGTGATTCCGCATTGGAAACATTTATGTTCATCACCTTTTGAACTCCTATCATGTGGAGCCTTTCATTTATGATCATCACTTTGTGTGGGTTTCTTAAAATTACAATGCCTACCACGAAAGTAGGTATTCCTTCCTCTACCGTGGTCATGACCTCGACTACGACCACGACCGCGACTACGATTGTTAAAATTCACAACATTCACTTCAGGGAATGGTGTTGCTCCAGTTGGTCGAGATTCATATTTTTTTTATTAATAGCTCGTTATTTTGTTCAACCACGAAAAGACATGAAATCAGTTCTAAATATTTTTTAAAGCTTTTCTCTCAATATTGCTGCTGCAGGAGCATATTCGAGACATGAAAAGTAGAAAATGTCTTCTCTAACATATCAACATCAGTAATTCTTTCTCCGCATAATTTTAATTTTGAACTAATTCTGAATAGTGGAGAATTATAATTCACTTACTGTAACGCCCCGAAATTTTATTTAAATACATCTTAGGTTGTACTCGGATTAAGTTACTAGAAATTTAAATTAAGTGGGCTTTAGAGCTTTGTAATTTATTGAAATGATTTGTAAATTAAGGATTTTGTGCAACTAAAGACACTTTTAGAATAATAAATTTAGTTAAATGGCACTCTTGTGGTTTTAGTAAAGAGAAGGGCAGTTTCGTAATTTAGTTATTAAAAATTTAGGGTTTGAGACCCCTTCTTTCTTTTTCCTTATGCACGCAAACCGAGGGCCTCTTCCTCATCTTCTTCAACATACTCTCACGACAAGTCATGCTCCTCGTCGCCGCCAACCACGCCTCCACGCGCAACGCCGTCGATCAACATTCTTATGCTGTAGGAGTACTCGCAGGAGTCATCGGAACTAGAACGCGGCCGGCCGATGTCGCGCGCCGAATGAGCCTAGCCGCGCGTAGCTGCCGTCGAAAACGAGAAGGACGCCTTTCGTCGTGCCGATCGAGTCTTCATCGCCGTTTTCTCACCGGACCGCTTCTCCAAGTTTGGCGGAATCACAGCGGTCGTAGAACGAGCCAAAGAAATCCAGGCCAACGCAAAGACATCTTGGCGAGTTCAAAGAAGAATCAAACCAATCCGTGTAGTCTTTGATCGGCCAAGAGCGCTTGCTCGTCCTCGCCGGAGTTACCTCGTCCGAGTTGTTCGCCGTCAGCAGCAGATTGAGGCTGCGTGTCGCCGCGAGTGAGAAAGCCGCCGGAAAATGTCTGAAGAAATGCTTGAACCGCCGGCAGACGTTTCACAACCCAATCGACCTTACTTCGAGCGGTTCATCGAAGTTTTCAATCGGTTTTGAAGGTTTAAACACCGGTTTTGGATAGATCGGGCCACGAGGATTTCAATGGTATGCTCCACGCTCCGAGACGCGCGCGCGCTCTGTCTCCACGCGCCATGCGCTTCGTCGCCGCCACGCCACGCCGCGCCGCCGAGCCGAGTCGCTCAGGCCCACCCATTTTGATTCCCGAGTTCGTTTTAAGCGTCCGCTTGTGGTAACTCAACCTAACTATGATTGGATTCAAAATAAGTTTCTAATTATGAAATTTAATTAAGGAATTGATGAATTTGATTTGGGGATTCGACTATCGAGCTCGACTAAGCGAAACCTTGAGTTAAAAACGGAATGTAAGGAGCTCCGAGCTAAGGTAAGGGACTTTGTGCCGAATCTTTTTAAATGGGATTAAAGAAAACGAACTTCAATATTTTATGTGAAATTAGTACGATATTTTACTTAAAAGGATTTAATGATTTTTATACGAGAATATCCCGAGACTTTATGTGAAAATACTTTGATATTCTATGAGAAGATATCTCAATATTTTATGCGAGAATAATCTAGTATTTTATGCGAGAATGTCTTTGTATTTTATGTAAGGATATTCCAAAGATTTCATGTGAGGATAGTATGAAGATTATCTATGAGAATATTGCATGATTTTGTCTGCGAGTATTACGCCTATATCGATGTGAAAAGTCATGATTTGCATATCAATGATAATGGTTGTGGCATGTACACTATAGTTATGATGAATGATGGGACCTCATGCATGTTATGTATGTCATGAAATGAATTAATGAAAAGTGTGGACATTGGTCTCCCGAGAGCATTATGTGCATGGTCAAACATGCAACAGAGACCCTATGGGTCAAATTACAGAAGTCCGTGAGGACTCAAATTATTACAGGGTCCGTGTGAGGGACTCAAATTATTACAGTGGGTCTGTGAGGGACTCAAAATGAAATGACTCGGGATGATGATCGGCCACACAAATAAAAAGGAAGTCATGGATTAAAGACTGACAATATGAGAAAGTTTTAGGTCCCAGATATGTACATTTTGAACAAGTTTAAAAGTCATGATTGTATGTGTATGCATATCCCAAACCTCTGTGAGCGAGGTCACTTATCGGGTATTGTTTTGCAATACTCACCCTTTCTTTTAAAAATGTTTTGTGTAAGACCAAGGACGTGCGGGGCGAGTGACGGAGGCGCGTTGTTAGAACCATGGGAATAGACATGTTTTCCGCACATTTCTTTTATAATCGATGTTGTCCCTTTATGTTTTGAAAATTAAATTTACTTTATAGATTTTAAATAGGCCATGTTAAACTGCTCCTTTCATCTGTTTTGAATGTTTTCCTTGGGATCCCTAAAGACAAATTATTTTCATTGGAGATTTAAAGATCGTTTTATTTCTGCTGGCCTATAATTGCATGCATGTGTAGTAATGTCCCTAAGAGTTAGTCATAGAAAAGTAGGGCGCATACGGTTGGTATCGTGAGCCCTAGGTTTAAGGGGTTCTCAGAGACTTGCTTACTGAGTAAGCACAGAGTAGTTCCCATGGTTGAACAACGCGTTCCGATCCACCGCTGTGTATGCCTTTGAACTAAAAGTTTTATTTTTTTCATGAAAAGAAAATTTAGTATTCTATGTAAAGATACTTTTATATAAAAATCGAGTTTGATGAATTTCCAAACTAAGAAAGAATGAGAATGTATGAGCTAAACTATATGTCTATGAAAAGGAAATGCATAAATGAAATGCTTATATGTGGATCTATACGCTGCGTATATGTCATAGAGTGACGTGATCTTACTGTAGAAAGGAAAGAGAACACATGTGATCCCTACTATTGATGATAGAAAGGAAAATGTTTTAGTTAAGAATGTTTACGCTTAAAAATGAAGTTTTATAGCCATAAAACACGTGTTGAGAATTATTAAAAGGTCCGCTTTGACCAAGGAAGTAAAGAGTAAGACTTAAGAGGTTAGAGTGTTAAAGGTTGCTAAGAAACTAGATTACTTAAGTATAGCTTTCAATAATAAAAGTTAAGACTACTCATGAGAAGTTCAAAGTTTGAATGTGTTCGATAAGAGGTTAGTGGTCTCATTCATTCATGCTAGATCAGTTGGATAGAAAGGTATGAGATTTAGTAAACGTACCACTTTGGAGTTTTCGACTTTGTTGGTTCCTGAATAAAGTCCCTCCATCTTCAAGTGATTGCATAACTATAGTATTTAAGGAGTTGAAAAGTAAAGAGAGCAAAAGTGTTTTGAAAATGGGCTCAGAGATGTAAAGGGAAAAAAATAGATTGTTAATGTTGAGATGAAAATTAGTTTTCTTTCAAGACACTTGAAACACTTCGTTCTTTTTATACCATTACTCCGAGAGGAAAGCCCAGGGGGTATACGCAGATTAATGTGATACTCTGAGATAGGCATGATACGAAGTTTCAAAAGCGATACCTTAAGCTAAATAAACGTAATAAAGACAAGTATAAAGAAGAAAAGTAAGGAGTTAGGGTTTTAGTTTGAGAACACAAAAGAATTGATTGTCGGGACTCTAAATCGTGCACGATTAGACATTCATATGATCACCTTTGGTGTGTTCACGCTTGTGGAATGTGTATAAGGAACCTTGCCACTAATTTCTACCTGTTGGGCTAAATGTATGCATTTAACTTGAAAGAGAAAGCAGGTGATGTTACCCTTGAACCCTTATGTAGCAAAGTTTTCTTTTCCCAATCGGAGGGTTAAGGAGAGAGGATTCAGATTAATAGGGGAGTGCTTTGAGTCTCTTCTTCGCTATAGCTTGATCAAAGGTCGAGGAACTTCTTTCAATTAGTAAAGTGTATAGTGGTAGTGGTCGAGCGACCATTAGAAACATGAAACTATAAGGTTCCTTTAGTAAAGGCTAGGTTGATGGCTTCTTAAGAGAAGTTTTAGTGAATTTGACTTTATAACCAAACGAGTACAAATAGTTGAGAAAGTTCTTAATCTTACTAAAAGAAGAAGGCCAAGTTTAAGGATAGTAAGCACGAGGAACAATGCGTTAGTGTTAGATAAGAAAGGTTCTATCTTTTAAAGTTACCCTAACACAAGAGACAGACTTAATTATGGAATTAAAAGTAGAGCGTAACAGTAATTTCTAATACTCCTTACCGAATGCTCCAGTAAAGTGAAAGAACTCAAGTCATAGGTGCATGACCTTCCATGTAAGAGTTGATAGTAGTTTATTCGCCATAAGGAGTAATAGGGGGTTGCGTAAAGGAGAAAGGTGTATTCTTACGCTTGTGCATGGGAGATGAGAAGTGGAAGAAAGTGGTTGCTAAGAATAAATCTCTTCGTCCGTGGATGAACGACCTATTCCACCAGTACAAGGACACATAGTGTTCCTTAAGATGATTTTGGAGACAAGATAGCGCTGTCATGAACCAGGATTAGATATCCAGAGCGACTTTCAAATCACTTTACTTAACATCATGAAGGTTGTAGAGATTTTACTTAAATGACCCTAATGTTTATAGGCTTGATGGATTCAGTGCTCAAGAAAAAGGTAAATCATTGTTGAGATAAAGTTGTCGGAGACGTTCTAGTTAAACCAAGCCTAAGAAGGGGCAGAAACGACAATTCGGAAGGATTGCTTTAGGCATAAGGAGGGAAGAGTAAGTCCTGAGATATGGAAGTAGTCGAAAGGTCGCTAAGGGGTTAAGTGCTCAAGTAAACTTCAAAAGATGAGCATAAGGAAATTTGTCAAGCTAAGAAAAGACGAGTATGTGACCTCAGGTGAGTGATATTAGAAAGGGAATGTCAGGAGTTCGGGATGTAAGGCTTAAAGGAATCTTTGTCAAGATAAGACTCACTTATGCTGCGTTATAAAAAAAAAAGAGTAGTTTGGACAAAGGAAGGAAAGGGTAGACACCACGGGTGAAAGTCTTTCAAGAAACCTTAAACAAGCGAGTTCATAGAGTAGAACATTAGCAAAAGAATATTGTAATTCTTGACAAGTTCAAAGTCTAGAGATGTTAAATAAAACATTCGTATTCAAGGTTTGAACGTAGGGGTTTCATGACAAAAGAGTCGGAAAAGTTAAGAAATATAGTGGATGCCATTGTAAAGTATCCAACCCTATTGGTGTTAAGAAAGTTTCATTACATCCAAATGATTCTTTGGAGCAGGATATTTAAAGGAGTGTTATGAATTGTATTGTATTGTACCATAGGCCGAGGAAAGGTTAATTAAAGTACGAATTGTTTCTTGAAGAACTCGTTTTTAAAAGAGAAGTATATATATCGTATATGTATATATATATACATATCCTCTATGATGAATATGAAGACGAGTTATCGCCAATCAGGAATTTGAGTTAAGATATCTTAAGATAGAGTTTGAGCCACGCAATGGACATTATGAGTCACGGTGATGTCTCCACGAGAGGTATGAACTTGTGCATCAATGTAACACTAAAAGTTCATTTTACGCTTCACGTAAGATAGTGGGACATAAGATGGGTTAAATTAAGTTTCTTGGTCATGACTTAGAACTTATAATGAAAATCTTGACACTTAGTGTGTTAATCTATATTTGATTTAGTTCTAAAGCAAGGTAAGACAAGAATAGTCTGTTAACTCCTTTTAAAGTTTGTGTTAAAGTTAGGGTTGTAACCTGATTGTTAGATTTTTGTGTCTTTGGAGGATCATCGTTTACGATTAAAGAAATTCAGTTTCACTTATAATTGGTTGTTTAACATTTACGTATTTTGTGTGTTTCTGAACCCCGAGTAATCTCAAATGAAGTTTGGAGGCATGATTGGTTGGTTTTCCGATTTTAGAAGTGCATTTTCTACCAAACAGGTGTTAGAGAAAATTTTGGCATGGTTGTAGTTATGCCGTTATGCTGCTGAAACTTTTGGAGCATTTTTGTAATAAAATTGATAAAGTTTTATGAAACTTTCCATGAGTCACGACAACCAAAGGAGACCTAAGTTTGAGTTACTCGTACCATAACTTAGAGCAAATGAGTTATTAATTTCAGTGAAAGCTCAAAGTTAGTTAAGTGCGTGAGTGAGATTGTCAAGACAACGTGTACTAAATTGTTGTTGGGAGTAGCGAGAACCAATAATGTAGGAGTGTTGAAGCAATTGGAATTAAGTTACTAACTCCATCCTTATTGAAGTCACATCTCACGGGAGGATGATAAACTTATGGAAACAATGATCGGATTGAACGATTAAGTCATACTCGAAATAAATGCTAGTAACTGAAGACAAGTATGCATTAAGAGGGTTTTGAGAATCAACCAAAGAGACATTGGTTTAGTAAAGCGTTCCACCCAAGGATCACAATACGGAATAGCTTAGTTAAGGGACTAGAGAAGAAAGTACGAGCTAAATATCCCGAGTTATCTTGAAATTTGAATCTGAACCTTCCAAATTTAGAATCCGAGTCAAGGGCATCGATTCACGTAGGCTTTAGTAGGAGAATTCTGTGAAGAGATTGAGCTCAAGTCAAAGTTATGAGGCCAGTGGGGTAATAAGTTCACGCTAAGGTGTGATACTTGAGGAGCGGCTAGTGCTAATTCTTGCACAAGGATCAAGACTCATCGTGAATCGAAAGTGGAGAAGGTGCGAGAGGGCTATCCCGGTTTTAGTACAAGATTGAAAACTTTCGAGGACGAAAGTTCTTAAGGAGGGAAGATTGTAACGCCCCGAAATTTTATTTAAATACATCTTAGGTTGTACTCGGATTAAGTTACTAGAAATTTAAATTAAGTGGGCTTTAGAGCTTTGTAATTTATTGAAATGATTTGTAAATTAAGAATTTTGTGCAACTAAAGACACTTTTAGAATAATAAATTTAGTTAAATGGCACTCTTGTGGTTTTAGTAAAGAGAAGGGCAGTTTCGTAATTTAGTTATTAAAAATTTAGGGTTTGAGACCCCTTCTTTCTTTTCCTTATGCACGCAAACCGAGGGCCTCTTCCTCATCTTCTTCAACATACTCTCACGACAAGTCATGCTCCTCGTCGCCGGCCAACCACACCTCCGCTGCGGCAACGCCGTCGATCAACATTCTTACTGCCGCCGGAGTACTCGCAGGGAGTCATCGGAACTAGAACGCCGGCTTCAGCGATGCTGCACGCTGAATGAGCCTAGCCGCGCGTAGCTGCCGTCGAAAACGAGAAGGACGCCTTTCGTCGTGCCGATCGAGTCTTCATCGTCGTTTTCTACCGGATCTGCTTCTCCAAGTTTGGCGGAATCACAGCGGTCGTAGAACGAGCCAAAGAAATCCAGCTGAACGCGGCATCTTGGCGAGTTCAAAGAAAGAACGAAACCCGACCCGTGTAGTCTTTGATCGGCCAAAGCCTCCGTCGCCCCGCCGAGTTACCTCGTCAGGAGTTGTTCGCCGTCAAGAAGAGATTGAGGTGCGTGTCGCCGCGAGTGAGAAAGCCGCCGGAAAATGTCTGAAGAAATGCTTGAACCGCCGGCAGACGTTTCACAACCCAATCGACCTTACTTCGAGCGGTTCATCGAGTTTTCAATCGGTTTTGAAGGTTTAAACACCGGTTTTGGATAGATCGGGCCACGAGGATTTCTATGGTATGCTCCACGCCCGAGACGCGCGCGCGCTCTGTCTCCACGCGCCGCGCCGCCGCCACGCCGCCATGCTTCGGAGCCGCCTCCTGGCCCTCGATCCTGCTTTGATTCCGAGTTCGTTTTAAGCGTCCGTTTGTGGTAACTCAACCTAACTATGATTGGATTCAAAATAAGTTTCTAATTATGAAATTTAATTAAGGAATTGATGAATTTGATTTAGGGATTCGACTATCGAGCTCGACTAAGTTTAAACCTTGAGTTAAAAGCGGAATGTAAGGAGCTCCAGAGCTAAGGTAAGGGACTTTGTGCCGAATCTTTTTAAATGGGATTAAAGAAAACGAACTTCAATATTTTATGTGAAATTAGTACGATATTTTACTTAAAAGGATTTAATGATTTTTATACGAGAATATCCCGAGACTTTATGTGAAAATACTTTGATATTCTATGAGAAGATATCTCAATATTTTATGCGAGAATAATCTAGTATTTTATGCGAGAATGTCTTTGTATTTTATGTAAGGATATTCCAAAGATTTCATGTGAGGATAGTACAGTATTATCTATGAGAATATTGCATGATTTTGTACGCGAGTATTACGCCCTATCTGATGTGAAAAGTCATGATTTGCATATCAATGATAATGGTTGTGGCATGTACACTATAGTTATGATGAATGATGGGACCTCATGCATGTTATGTATGTCATGAAATGAATTAATGAAAAGTGTGGACATTGGTCTCCCGAGAGCATTATGTGCATGGTCAAACATGCAATAGAGACCTATGGGTCAAATTACAGTGGGTCCATGAGGGACTCAAATTATTACAGTGTCATGAGGGACTCAAATTATTACAGAAGTGTGAGGGACTCAAAATGAAATGACTCAGGATGACCAGTCGGTCACACAAATAAAAAGGAAGTCATGGATTAAAGACCTGACAATATGAGAAAGTTTTAGGTCCCGCATATGTACATTTTGAACAAGTTTAAAAGTCATGATTGTATGTGTATGCATATCCCAAACCTCCTGTGAGCGAGGTCACTTACTCGGGTATTGTTTTGCAATACTCACCCTTTCTTTAAAAATGTTTTCTGTGTAAGACCAAGGGCGTGCGAGGCGAGTGTGCGGGCGCGTTGCTAGAACCATGGGAATAGACATGTTTTCCGCACATTTCTTTTATAACTGATGTTGTCCCTTTATGTTTTCGAAAATTAAATTTACTTTACAGATTTTAAATAGGCCATGTTAAACTGCTCCTTTCATCTGTTTTGAATGTTTTCCTTGGGATCCCTAAAGACAAATTATTTTCATTGGAGATTTAAAGATCGTTTTATCTCTGCTGGCCTATAATTGCATGCATGTGTAGTAATGTCCCTAAGAGTTAGTCATAGAAAAGTAGGGGCGTTACATTTACTGATTTGAAGTCTTGCAACCTCAGGGTCATCCAATCATAACAAGCTTTTGGAAGAATAACTGTTTTTTGATGATCGTACCTTTCTTTCAAACATTGTCATAGAATGTAGAGATCTTTTATTGTAAGATACTCCATTTTCAATCCCTCGTGAAGATGACGACGAAGGAAGATCACGACTTTTGTTTTTTTTTGATTTGATGCATCATTTACTTCTTTAATTGTTTCTCCAAGATTCATGGAATCTAAATAGATCTCAGCGTCAAGGACCCATGACAAGTAGTTATTTCCATACATATCCAAGGCCGCAAATTCTAATTCTGCAAGATTTGTCATAGTAATGCTATCAAAAGACATTATATTTATATTAGAAAATTAATATAAACTAGACATTCAAAATAACATTAAAAAAATAGCTTACCTGGAGGACCTACCTTTAGTAGTGAAAAGCGCAGTGAGTTTCGGTGCGATAACGTGTTGTGAAAATAGGATGGATACCGGTATAATTTTACCAATATAATAATAGTAATATAATAATAATAATAATAATAATAAAAAAAGGATAATGGAAGTGATATAATACAATATTAAAGATAATGGAATTATATGACAATTAAATAAGTAATAAATTAAAGAGAAAGAGGGAGAGAATAATGTGAATTGGAGAGCTTTTCACCAATGGTGTTATTTTCATGATCCACCAGATGCCACTATTTATAGGCGATTTGGCAAGGATGAGTTCGTACATTTGGACACTAAGCATTGGTAAGAAATGGACACTTTAGTTATGGAGGATTTGCCATTTGACATGGGAATTAAAAAGCATGTGGAATAAGTATTTACATGTGTTTGTTTACAATAGTAATATCATTTTAATTTTTGTAGCATATTCTTTAGTTAATGCATTTTGATTGATTATAAATATAAAAAACATTATGGTAATCATTTATATTTTATTCTGATTCTAGATCAAAGTAAACAACATCAATTGAGTTTTTTATTACTATTCCAAACAGCTCGTAGTAAACAAATAGGATCAAAGGAATACTATTTCTATTCAGATTGATTTCATTTGAATTAATTTTCATTAAGATTCTAATTCATTTTAATTATGAATCATTAGTAAATGCAACCTAATATCAAATCTCAAAGACAAAAAACGTTGTATAGTATACTTTAAAATATTTGATTTCTAAAAAAAATATTTAGCTTTTTTTTTTCTTTTCTTAATAAAATATTAATTTAAGTTTTTTTTACAAGAATAAAATATTTAGTTTGAAGGGGTGGTAGGTATAAGAACTCTATATAATACTGGCAATACCATAAGGCACACACTCACAAAGAAGGGAGTCCGAGAGAGAGCTCATACCATCAAAATCTCAGACTCCATAGAGAGAAAGAGAGAGAGAGAGAAATGGGATCGGAAGGAAAGAAACTCCATGTGTTGGTACTGACATACCCAACCCAAGGGCACGTGAACCCAATGCTTCAATTCTGCAAGTCTTTATCCTCAAAAGGAGTTGACACCACCGTCGCCGTCACCACCTTCATCTTCAACACTTTCAAGCCCAAAACCGACGGCTCCATCAGGTGGGACACCATCTCCGACGGCTTCGACGACGGTGGCTTCGGCGCAGCCACCAGCATTGAAGACTATCTCAACACACTCAAGGCAGCCGGCACGAGGACGCTGGCGGACCTCATCAAGCGCCACGAGAACGCCGGGAGGCCGATCGACGCCATGGTCTATGATGCGCTCATGCCTTGGGCTCTGGACGTGGCCAAAGGCTTCGGCATTGCGGCGGCTACGTTCTTCACCATGCCCTGCTCTGTCAACCTCATTTACTACTATGTTGATAGAGGCTTCCTCAGACTGCCCGTTCCTGAGGCTTCGTATCCCGTCTGCCTTCCGAGCCTCCCGCCGCTCATGCCGCCGGATATGCCCTCCTTTATCTACGTTCCTCATTCTTACCCTCAGTATCTGTATTTGCTATTGAATCAGATGCCCAGTATTCAGGGGGCTGATTGGATTCTCGTCAACTCCGTCCACGAGTTCGAATCTCAGGTACTCTCTTCTTTAATTTTTTTTTAGTTTAACAACAGGTGAGGGTACGGATTCAAATATCTGACTTCTATTTGGTCAAGAGTTTACAGTCTATATTTTGGACTAAAAATTAATATTATTTTTAGGTTAATTACTATTTTAGTTTTTCTCATTGTTTGTTTATTTTACTTTGATTTATATATTTTGAAATGTTTTCAACTTTTGTTTACTTTAAAATTTTTGTACTTTTAAATCCGAATATTTTGGTCGCCGTGTTTAACATGTGACAATTTTAGTTTTTCTTTAGGTAATTATGACAGAAGTCCAAGATAAAATTATGATAACTACATTTGTGAGACATTTCTTTAGTATAAAATTGAGTTGAAGTTGTAACGAAAACAAATGAGATCACAAAGAAAATAATAAAGGGATACATGTGGCCACTTTTTAAAACTACGAGAAATATTAAAATCGACTTGACCATGTTGTATTTTAGGAATGGTCTATAATGTATTAAAAATGTAAAATATTTTTTTTGGTCACTTTACTTTCAACTTTATTTTATTTTAGTCTAGATAATTTTCAAATCTCTAAATCTAGTTTATGTACTATAATAAAACTTAAAATTAGTCCCTATTTCTATTTGTCTTCTTTTTATAAATTTATTTTTCTATAAATTTTGAAAAATATGTTTATATTGTGTCTTTTCTGGCCTGAAAAATTTATTATTATTATTTAACTAATTTTAATATAAATTAGAGACTAATTTTAAGATTTATTGAAAGTATAAAAACCAAATTTAGATATTTAAAAGGATAAAAACTAAAATGAAATTAGACTAAAAGCATAGAAACCAAAAATGATATTTTAACCTAAATCATGTATATTAGGTGTTTTAGATATCTAAAACAATCTTTTGTCATGTGAAATTTGATTGTTGGACAAATAATTTTTACACCAATCATTTTCTAATGATTTATTTGTTGCACGACCAGTATCAATCACATGCTGAAAAATATTATCAAATTAGGATCCATTTGATAACTATTTAATTTTTAATTTTTGATTTTTAAAAATTAAACATATTAATACTACTTCCACATATAGGTTTTCTTATTTTGTTATCTACTTTTTATCTATACTTTCAAAAATCAAGGTAAATTTTGAAAACTTTAATACAAATATTTGGTTAAGAAAATTGATGAGAAAATAAATACAATGAATAACATCTAAATAGTAATTAAATAGGGTTGAAATTTTCATGTTTGGTTCATCTTTAGTCATTGACCCTACACAGTAAGGCCAACTATTCTGCCTTTGTAATGAATGAAGTCCAACCATTTCATTCTTTTGAAAAAGAAATGAAATCTACACTAGTAAGTTCGTAATGAAATTATTTATGAATACATTTAATAAAATTACAGGAGACGGATGAAATGTCAAAAATTGGTCCAACATTGTTGACAATAGGGCCAACTATTCCATCTTTCTACCTAGACAAAAACAATGAAAACGACAAGAAATACGAGTTGGATTTGTTTCAAATTGAGCCAAAGGAGGCATCTTCAACAAGAACATGGCTTAAAACAAAACCAAAAGGCTCCGTCATTTATGTGTCCTTCGGTAGCATGGCCAAACTGAACACAGCTCAAATGGCAGAACTGGCAGCTGGATTAGTCGAAAGCAACTACTACTTCATTTGGGTAGTTAGGGCTTCCGAAGAGGAAAAACTTCCAAAGGGGTTCGCACCTGAAAAGGGGTTGATCTTGCGATGGAGTTCCCAACTAGAAGTGCTTTCGAACGAAGCAGTTGGGAGCTTCTTCACACACAGTGGTTGGAACTCGACGCTAGAGTCGTTGTGCTTGGGCGTGCCGATGGTGGCGATGCCGCAGTGGACGGACCAGCCGACGACGGGCAAGTATGTGGCTGACGTGTGGAAGGTGGGGGTGAGAGTGAAGGTGGGTGAGGATGGAATTGTGGGGAAGGATGAGATCAAAGCTTGTGTAAAAGCAGTTATGGAGGGAGATAGGGCCACTGAATTCAAACAGAATGCTTTGAAATGGAAACAGCTTGGCTTGAAAGCACTTCGAGAAGGTGGTAGTTCTTCCAAGCACCTTGATCAATTCATTTCCGAGTTGAGGGATAAGATTTCAGCACTTTAAGGCCGCTTAATTAGCTTTGGGCAGTGTGCATCTATATTTTTCTCCTTGTGCTTTAATTGTATTGTCTAAGGGTTTTGTTTTCTAATATTTGTCATTTAATATTGGTTGATGAAACGCTTGATGGAAAAGTAGGGGCAGTTCTACTCATGAAGGCCTTCTTTTCTCAAGCTGTTGTCTTATATTAATAAATAACAGCTTTGTACTTTTAACATCTTTGCTCTTGTCCTAGTAGTGAGCACGCATATTTCCTTGTGAAATCAAGAAAGTTCATTCATGCTCTGAAAATAGGATGGAAATCGGGTAATTTTACCAATATTTAAATATTAATATAATATAATATAATAATAATAATAATAATACAATTGTTTGGAAATAGAATATATATATATAATATTAATATGAGATAGTGAAAATTTATGGCAAATTAAATAAGAAATAAAATTGAGAGAAAGTGGAGGAAGAGAAGAGAGATTGGAGAAAATCAATCCATTGGTGTATTATATTTGTCCACAAAAAACCACTATTTATAGGCTATTTGACAAGAATGAGTTTGATACATTTGGATACTAAGCATTGATAAATATTGAACACATGAAGGACACTTTGGCTATGGAGGGTTTGCCACTTGGCATGGGTTTTAAAGTAGCATGTGGAATAGGCATTTACATGTGTTTGTTTACAATACTCCCCCTTAAATGCCCATTTATATAAAATATGTCTCGTTAAAACTTTACTAGGGAAAAACCCAATGGGATAAAAACACCAGTGAAGGAAAAAGAGTACATATTTTATATAATACATTTACTCCCTCTCATGAAGACATCGCTTAAGATCTCTGAGTCATCGCATTCCAATACTGTGAACCAATTTCTCAAATGTTGTAGTTGGTAATGCTTTTGTAAATATGTCCGCCAAGTTATCTTTCGAACAAATCTGTTGTACTGAGATGTCGCCATTTTCTTCAAGGTCATGAGTGTAGAAAAACTTTTTAGAGATATGCTTCGTTCTATCTCCTTTAATATATCCTCCTTTGATTTGAGCTATACATATTGTGTTGTTTTCGTATAATATTGTTGGAAGAGGTTTACTCGAAGACAAACCACATGTCTCACGAATGTGTTGTGTCATCGATCTTAGCCATACACATTATCGGCTCGCTTCATGAATAGCGAGGATTTCAACATGATTTGATGAAGTGGTTGTTATAGTTTGTTTCATTGATCGTCACGATATAGCAGTTCCACCACATGTAAATGGATAACCTGTCTAAGATCTAGCTTTGTGTGGATCAGATAGATAACCAGAATCTGCATAACCAGCTAGATCACAACTTGATTTGTTAGAATAAAATAAATCCATATCAATCGTCCCTCGAAGATATCGGAGTACATGCTTAACTTGTTCCAATGTCTTTTTGTAGGACATGAACTATATCTATCTAATAAATTTACTGAAAATGCAATATATGATCTTGTGTTATTAGCCATATACATAAGTGTACCAATTGCACTAAGATATGGTACGTCAGGACCAAGTAGTTCTTCATGGTCATTTCGAGGTCGAAATATATCTTTCTTTATATCCAATGAAGAAACTTCCATTGGAATGTTCAATGGATGTGTTTTATCCATATAGAATCTTTTTAAGATGTTCTCTGTATAAGTTGATTGATGAACAAATATTCCATCTGTTAAATGTTCAGTTTGCAAACCAAGAAAAAATTTTGTTTTTCCAAGATCTTTCAGGAGTTCCAAATATATTTAAGTCATCAACATATACAGTTATAATAGTAAATCCTGACTGGGATTTCTTTATAAAAACGCACGAACATATTGGATTGTTTTGATATCCTTCTTTCAACAAATATTCACTCAAGCGATTATACCACATTCGTCCTAATTATTTTAATCCATATAATGATCTCTATAACTTTATTGAATATAATTCCCCAGAACTTGATTCATATGTTTCTTGTATTTTAAATCCTTTCGGGATTTTCATATAAATGTCATTATCCAGAGATCCATATAAATACGTCGTGACTACATTCATTAGATGCATATCAAGTTTTTCATATACAGTCAGATCAATCAAATATCTTAGCGTTATTATAACCACCACAGGAGAATATGTCTCCTCATAATCAATACCAGACCTTTGTGAGAATCCTTGTGCAACAAGTCTCGCTTTATATCTTGTGACTTCATTCTTTTCATTTATTTTCCTTACAAATGCCCATTTGTATCCCACAGGTTTGACACCTTCTGGTGTTAGGACTACTGGTCCAAAAACCTCACGTTTTGAAAGTGAGTTCAACTCTGCTTGGATTGCTTCTTTCCACTTTGGCCAATCATTTCTACGTTGACACTCTTCGATAGATTTTGGATCAAAATCGTCACTTTCATGAATAATATCGTGAGCAACATTATAAGCAAAAATGTTGTCTACAATGATATCATTTCGGTTCCATCTTTTTCCTGTTGTAATATAGTTTATAGAAATTTCATTATTATCCTCAAGTGTTTGATTTTCATCAATACTCTTTTGAGTAGTTGTATTCTGAATTTCTTCTGGAACATCCATATCTTCTATTGAATCATTTTGATTCTCAACTACTTTTCTTTTTCAAGGATTTTTATCTTTGGAACTCATTGGTCTACCACGCTTTTGGCGTGCTCTAGACTCATTATTGACAACTTGTTCCTTTGGGATATCAATTTTTGGTGGAGCATTTGCAGCTTGTATATATGATTTAGTCACTCTTTTAGCATCTGTGAATGCATCTGGTAGTTGATTTGCTATATTTTGCAAATGAATTATCTTTTGAACATCAAGTTCACATTGATCTCTACGAGGATCTAAATGAGATAATAATTATGTCTTCTATGTAAGTTCTTTTTCCAACTTCTTAATTCCTCCCCCTAATATTGGAAAATTTGTCTCATTAAAATGACAATCAGTAAATCGTGCAGTAAATACATCACCCGTCAGGGGTTCAAGATATTTAATAATTGATGGGGAATCATATCCAACATATATTCCTAACCTCATTTAAGGACCCATCTTAGTACGTTGTGGTGGAGCAATTGGAACATACGTTGTGGTGGAGCAATTGGAACATACACTACACATCCAAAAATTATCTAATAATGATGCAGCGTGCAAACTAGCATAACCCCATACCGATGTAGGAATTTTAGCTCTCATAAGCAATGATCTTGCAATTAGTTGCAGACATTTTATAAATGATTCTGCTATTGGGATTCATGCCCCAAACTTGTGTAATTTTGATCAATTAAATAAAGTGTTATTTGTTTTGATAAGATTACTGTCTTGCTTTTATAAATCTAATAAACTAAGCCCCAAGGTTATAACGTTTATCCTGAAATTAGTGTAGTGGACACTAATTGGGTTGAATTCAAGATTATAACCTAAATAGTGTATGGTATAAGAATAAGGTTGGAAACCTCATTTTGGTAACACCATGGATGCAACCCACTTTGTAATTGGTACAAATGAGGTAATCCAACTCATTCATGTAGATGACATGCGAGTGAGGCATCCTGTATGAAGAGTTCATACAAGATCGAATCGTGAAATTATTAGTCTAACCAAAGATAACAATCGTTAATGGATAAGACTAGTAATTTATAGATGGTCATTAGTGACTTGACTAAGAATCCTGAGCAAGTTAAGAACTCCCGCTTATAGGGGTTTGTCCTTAGACTAGTATGGGTGAGAGTGGCCTGTAGCCGACTCAATAAGCCTACCTTCTCAGGAACAGAACCTCGTAGGTAGCTGAAAACTTAACTATGCAAGATGGAATTCACTCATTCCTCTACTAAGGAATTAGATAGGTTGTTCCTCAAGAATCGACTCTGTGTCTTGAACAACGGGGCCCCACCCTATATGAGGGTATGAGTCTAAGGTAGGACCTTAGACTTGTTGTTCATTAGAGGATCAGTGGTGCTTAAGGAGCAAAGAGGTAATCATAGGGGTAAAACGGTAATTTGACCCAGCTGTGATTATGAACAACCTGTGAAGGGTCGACTCATGGGTAATGACTATATCAGTGGACACAATAATATCTACAGTGAGGAGAGTGCAGCTACAAGTCTATAGTGGAGTGACTTGTAGTTAATGAATATTGATTAACTGGATCAAAGAGTTTGATCAGTTTATCTCACATCATTGGAGCTCATGATCTGTAGGTCCATTAGATCCCTCCGTTGGCTCAACATAGTAATATTGATGGTATAAAGTTAGGAGATAAATTGAAGTGTTCAATTTTATACATGAGGAATTATATCAATTATATATGATATAATTGATATAATATATAGTTTTAATGTGAATTAGATTCATATATAAACTATATACTAAAGAGAGATAAAAGGAGGGAGGGGTAGGATGGTCATTTCCATCCTATTTTCCTATATATATGGTTGCATGAGATGCAACTAGGTTAAATCATTTTTAAAAGTGATTTTGGAAATCATTCTAAGTGATTCCTAGCCTCCTTGTTGTGTTGTTGGAAGAGTTTCAAAACACACATCTCTCTCACAAAATACCTCACCTCTCCTAAAGGGAACCCACCTTCCTCCCTCAGCTAGAAAACAACGGAGAAGATCCGGTGGTGGTGTCGGTGTTCGTACGAGTTCGTGTTGCGTTGATCTTGATCCTGAAGAGAGGAGGAGCACTTGAAGAAAGGTTCTTCAAAGGTAAATACTTGTTGTCCAAACTCTTATTTTATGCTTAATCTATGTTTAACGTTCTTGAATTTTCCGTTGTAACTAAATCAAGAGCGCGCGATTATAATCGCCTCACATGGTGACTTGATTCCCTTCAATTGGTATCCGAGCCCAATTGCGTTCTTGATTTATGTTCTGGTTTTTTCAAGAACAAGGTGAGATTTACTGTTTTGCATGAGATGTATGAACGATTTTTGCAAAATTAGATGTTTTCAATTTTGGCAATTAGATTTACAATTTCCATTGAAATGTTTAATGCAAGGGCCCGGTGTTTTGGGCAAATTTAATTGTAATTCGAGTCTGTTAGTCCGTATCAATCGAGGCAAGGCGGTTGCTGAGAAGAACGGAGCAAAAACGAGCAAAGGAATGATGATTCTCAATCACATGCAGGTGCGGCGTTGTAACGCCGTGCTTATGGAGAAGGCGCGCAGAGGCGGCAAGATTGCAACGTTGGGCAAAAAGGACAAAAGCAAGCGTTACAGTAACGCTGCTATATATCGTATACGCCGCGGATACGTTTCACGCGAGGAACAACGAGTAGAAATATTTATTTTATTATTTATATTAATTATAAAATGTTTTATTTTAATATATTTAATAATTTTAATTTTAATTAATATAATTAGATTATATTAATTAAAATTATTTCTAAGTGCCAAAATTGGTCTAATTTTTTGCTATTTTAATTATGCAATTGTTGTGTAATTATTGCCATGCATAGTGTATGCTTGTATTTTAGAAATCCCACCTTAGGTTAAGAATTTTCATGCATCATTTATAATATAAGGAGTTATATTATATAGTTCGCATGATTAATTAATATAAGGTTGTTATATTAATTTTTGGACAGCATTGACATGCATTATTTTTTATGCGATGAATATGCTATGAATGACTTATTATTCATGTGATGAATGATCAAGCACTATAACATAGTATGCATGTCACCTAAGGTTAATTATTAGTTTTAAAGTGTTAGAACTTGGAAATAATAGACCTTAGGTTATCTAGTTCTAATTAGATTAGAATTAGGAACTAAGTAATTTATAAGCTATGATTAAAAGAGGAACTCTGTCTAAGGAAAGTTTCTGCTCTAGGTCAGGGTATTTAAGGTGACGGAAGCGGAACACCCCTACAGGAGGCCGACTTGGGAGTGAAATTTAATCAGAGAGTCGTATAAATAACAGTAGCGTCAACGGGTTTATTAAGGGGTTAATAAATTAGAATCCTAGGTTTAATATAAGGAGTTATATTAACAAACTTAGGATAAAATCAATATAAGAGTTATATTGATCATCAATATAAGAGTTATGTTGATAGAGTTAGGTAAAACCATTAGCCGGGTTTTAGCCTAAGAAAGATTCCTATAGACTTAAAGTATTCGGTGGGGAGGAAAAAGTGTAGGAGATACATATTTTTCCACCTACGCTATCTCCGGAAAGTTCACACCGTGAGACTCATACTTGGCCCCGTGGCGCGAACGGGAGCGTCCTCTTTCGGATGGTGTTTGTATGAGTCAATATCAAGGTGAATGGAGAGGGTACTTATAGTGAGTGGGAGCAGTTTAGTTAAAACAAAACCTACGGTCTCTTTTGTCGGTTTACACCATTAGAGCGACTATGGTCACCGCTAGTTTGGCTGGACTGACACAATCCCTTTGGAGGGCTTGATCATAGGGGATCTAACACACAGAGACACCGAAAGGGATAAAGATTTTCTTAGACTATTTTCCAATCTAGTCCTCCTTGGCATGATTTATTGGATCGAGACTCGAGATCTAAAGATAAAGGGTTACACTCACGGGATACATAAGTTGTGTATGTATCGGGCAGAAAAATGGTAACTAAAACCTATAGGAATAAGAGTTATTACGGTGTTAGGTTTTGGTCAAGAATGTCTTGATCCGAGGAGGAGTGTTTTTATTACACTTCGGTGTCATACATTCTAAACCCTTTGAGTATCATTGCAAATTATAAATGGCCTAGGAATCATTTGATAATTAGCTAAAACATGATTGGATTAGAGTTATAGCAAGAAACTCATACAAGTTTGTTTGTAATTTTTCAAAGAAATATGTCTAGCTCAATAATTTCCTTATTGGGTGCGGAAAAGTTAACCGGAGAGAACATGATGACATGGAAAAACAAACTCAACACTATTTTGGTAGTAGATGATCCGAAGTTTGTGCTAAGCGAGGAGTGTCCTCGGTGTGCGGGCTCGAATGCGTCACGAAATGTTCGTGATGCATATGATCGATGGATCAAGGCCAATGATAAGGCCAAGGTCTACATCTTTGGCAAATATGTCCGACATATTAGCCAAGAAGCATGAGGGCATGATTACCGCCAAGGAAATCATGGATTCATCTGCAGTATGTTTGGACAACGATCCACACAAGCCCAACATAATGCCCTAAAGTACATATTCAACTCGAGGATGCGGAGAGGGTACATCTACATTCGGGATCATGTCCCGGATATGATGGTACACTTTAACATCGCAGAGTCGAATGGTGCTTCCATCGATGAGTCGAGCCAGTCAACTTCATTCGAAACCCTTCCAGATAGTTTCCTGCGCTTTTAGAAGTAATCTTCATTATGAACAAAGCTTACTTTTAATCTTACCTTCTTTCTCGAATGAACTCCGGACCTTTCAATCTTTGATGAAAATTCGAGGATCGAAAGGTGAGGCAAATGTTGCGGTAGGAGTTATCACGGAGGTTCGACCTCTGGGAAAAAAGCAGTGGCTTCATCTTCTTCTAACCTGAGAGGTAAACAAGCTGACAAAGCTGCCGCCCAGAAGGGCAAGAAAGTTAAAGACGTTGGTAACAAAGGAAAGTGTTTCCACTGCAATAAAGACGGGCATTGGAAACGGAACTGTCCGATGTACATTGCAGAAAAGAAGAAGGAAGGTAAATAAGATTTACTTTGCCTAGAAGCTTGTTTAGTGGATAATGATAAAATAGCTTGGATACTTGATTCAGACGTCACTAATCATGTTTGTTTCTTTTCAGTCAGGAATTGATTCTCGCGCAGCGGTGCAACAAGGAGAGATAACGCTCGGGTTGGAAATGGAGAAGTCGTCTCATTTTGTAGCAAGAGAGGCACAATGAACCTTTATTTTGACAAGAAATATGTATTGTTGGACAATATATTAGTGATACCAGGGTTTACTAGAAACCTTATTTCTATTTCTTGCCTCATTGAACAATGTATTTCTGTTTCCTTTTCTATGAATAAAGTGTTTATTTTGAAGAAAGGTTTAGAAATATGTTGAGTTCATTAGAAAATGGATTGTATGTTTTAAGGCCTAATTCAGTCAAAATGGTTTTGAACATCGAATTATTTAAAAGCTCGCAAACACACAAACTAAGAAAGCGCAAAATTTCTCCTAAAGAAAATACTCATCTTTGGCATCTAAGATTGGGTCACATTAATCTCAATAGGATTAAGAGATTGGTGAAGAATGGACTTTTAAACAAGTTAGAAGAAAATTCCTTGCCAGTATGTGAATCCTGCCTAGAAGGCAAAATGACTAAAATACCTTTTAGTGGAAAAGGTTATAGAGCCAACGATCCTCTAGAGCTTATACATTCAGACCTTTGTGGTCCGATGAATGTTAAAGTCAGGGAGGATATGAATATTTCATCTCTTTTATAGATGATTATTCCAGATATGGACATATTTACCTAATGCACCACAAGTCTGAAGCACTTGAAAAGTTCAAGGAATTCAAGACTGAGGTTGAAACTCAAATAGGTAAAATAGTTAAAACACTTCGATCGGATCGAGGTGGAGAGTACATGGATTTAAAATTCTAGAACTATATGATAGAACATGGAATTACATCCCAACTCTCAGCTCCCGACACACCACATCAAAATGGTGTATCGAAAAGGAGAAATAGAACCTTGTTGGACATGGTTCGATCAATGATGAGTTATGCTCATCTCCCTAGTTCCTTTTGGGGTTATGTAGTGGAGACTTTAGTATACATTTTGAATAGTGTGCCCTCCAAAAGTGTTTCTGAAACACCTTTTGAACTCTGGAAAGGACGTAAAGGTAGTTTATGTCACTTCAGAATATGGAGTTGTCCAGCACATGTGCTTGTGACAAATCCAAAGAAGTTGGATTCACGTTCAAAGTTGTGCCTATTCGTAGGATACCCAAAAGAAACAAGAGGTGGTTTATTCTATGATCCTAAGGAAGATAAGATCTTTGTGTCGACAAATGCCACTTTCTTGGAGGAGGACCACATAAAGGACCACAAACCAAAAAGTAAGGTAGTGTTGAGTGAATTAGACGGAACAATAGCAAATGTTGCTAATAAGAACACTAGTACGTCAACAAGAGTTGTTGATACTAGTTTGTCTGGTCAAAAAGGTCCATCTCAAGAGTTGAGTATGCCTCGACGTAGTGGGAGGGTTGTGATACAGCCTGACCGTTACATGGGTTTAGGTGAAACCCAAGTTGTTATACCAGATGAATACTGCGAGGATCCATTGACTTATAATCAAGCAATACTTGACATTGACAAAGACAAATGGGTCATAGCCATGGACCAAGAAATGGAGTCTATGCACTTCAATTCTGTTTGGGATCTTGTAGATAAGCCTGATGGGGTAAAACCTATAGGTTGTAAGTGGATCTACAAGAGAAAACGTGGTGTAGATGGGAAGGTGCAAAACCTATAGGTTATAATTGAAAGTGTCTAGATTAAGAAAGCGGAAGCAATTTTGGATCTTGAACACTCTAAGTTGATCAATTTTGTAAAATAAAATGCATGCTCAAAGCTGAAAAAACAGAGGGATAGAAAACTCAACTTTGAAGATCAAATTCTCTTCACCCGGTGGATGGTTTACAACACGAACACTTCGTGGACAACCATTAGAATCTTCCCTACTATCCTCAGCCCTTAGAACAGATTGTGGGATCCTAGGTTGAGAGAATGTGGAAGAAAAGACCTCAAAGGTCACTAATTCGGGTATTTAGAATTTTCTGTAAAATTCTCACAACATCCCTCAAATCACCATTATATAAAGCTTCAATAAGCTTCAATGGAGTGACAACTCAAGGGTGATGAGGATGCTTTGAGATGGAGGTGGCCAATTTTGGTGAATTTTGAAGATGAGTAAGATTGGGCAAGTTGTCAAGTTGGGTTTCATGGAAATCCTTGAATTTTCATTTAATTTTAATTCAAAAATCAATATTAAATTGATTTTTAATTAAAATTAATTAAATTAATTAAATTATTAAATAATTAATTTAATTAATTAATTAATTTTTAATTTAATTTAATATCAAATATTAAATTAAATAAATTGCCCGATCCCGATCGATTTCTGAACATGAATCCTAATTCATGCTATAAACCAATCCAATATTTAAATCATATTTAAATATATCCACCTCCTATTAATCATAGTTTAATTCATAATTAAGCTATGACTCGTTAAATATATCATATATAATTAACGATTTTTCCCAAAAATGAATTTGAACAATTCAAACTCTTTTCTCTCAAAATGTTACAAGGCTTAGTCCGAAGCTAGCAAAGGAGGACCTAATGGACCTACTAGATCATGAGCTCCAACGAAGCGTGATTAACAGGCCAAACTCTTTAGCCTAGCTAATCAACATTCGTTAACCACCGGGACACTCCACTAAAGCCCAGTGGTTGTACTCTCCTCACTATAGATATATTTATGTCCACTCGATATAACCATGATTAGTAAGTCGATCCTTCACAGGTCGTTCGTAATTACAGCTGGGTCAAAAATACCGTTTTACCACTGTAATTACCTCTTGTTCCTTAAGTACCACTGATCCTCTAATGAACAATTGGTTTGTAGTCCAACCAACAAACCGAATCCCTCCCGGGCCAATGAGAGGGGTGGGCCCATTGTTCAAGACCATTAGGTCTTGTAGTTAATGAATATTGATTAACTAGATCAAAGAGTTTGATCAGTTAATTTCACATCATTGGAGCTCATGAACTGTAGGTCCATTAGGTCCCTCCGTTGGCTCAATATGGTAATATTGAGGGTATAAAGTTAGGAATGAAATTGAAGTGTTCAATTTCATACATGAGGTTTTATATCAATTATATATCATATAATTGATATAATATATAGTTTTAATGTGAATTAGATTCATATATAAACTATATACTAAAGAGAGAATAAATGAGGGGTAGGATGGTCATTTCCATCATATTTCCCTATATATATGGTTGCATGAGATGCAACTAAAACAAGAAAGAATTTTCAAGCTCTTTGTTGTGTTGTTAGAAAGTTTCCAAGACACACACATCTCTCTCACAAAATACCTCACCTCTCCTAAAGGGAACCCACATTCCTCCCTCACCTAGAGAACAACGGAGAAGATCCGATGGTCGTGTCTTCGTACGTTCGTGTTCCTGTTGCTGAGATCGTGATCGTGGGAGAGAGGAGCACTCGAAGAAAGGTTCTTCAAAGGTAACTTTCTTGTTGCCCATTACATAATATGCTTAATCTAGTTGTAACTAAATCAAGAGCGCGCGATTCACAATCACTTCTGCTGCGGGACTTCGATTCCCTTCAGTTGGTATCAGTGCCCAATTGCGTTCTTGATTTATGTTCTAGATTTTTCAAGAACATGGTGGAATTTATTGGTTTTGCATGAGATGTATGAACGGTTTTACAAATTAGATGGTTTCAGTTTTGACACTTAGATTTACAATTTCTATTGAATCGTTCAAGGGCCCGGTGTTTTGGGCATTTTTAATTGTAAATCGAGTCTGTAAGTTCGTGTCGATCGTGGCAAAGCAGTTGTTGAGAAGATCGGAGCGAAAACGAGCAAGGAATAGCGATTCCATGTGTTGTGCTGTAATGCGCGTTGTTGCATATTGTTCATTGGCGTTATGGCGGATGCGCGCTTGCGGAAGGAGCGCAGCGAGAGATGACAGCGTTAACGGCGAGGCGTTACAACGCCAGCGAGAAGACGACAAGAAGCAGCGTTGCAACGCTACTATCAGTGTTGTAATGCTAGAGACGTTTCGCGCATTTCAGCAACGGGCTGAAAACATTTTTTTTATTATATATTAATTATAAAAATGTTTTATATTTAATATATTTAATATATTTAATTTTAATTAATATAATTAGATTATATTAATCAAAAATTATTTTTAGGGTGCCAAAATTGGTCTAATTTTGCTATTTAAATTATGCAATTGTTGTGTAATTATTACCATGCATAATGTATGCTTATATTTTAGAAATCTCACCTTAGGTTAAGTATTTTCATGCATCATTTATAATATAAGGAGTTATATTATATAGTTTGCATGATTAATTAATATGAAGTTGTTATATTAATTTATGGATTGCATTGACATGCATCATATATCATGAGATGAATATGCTATGAATGTCTTATTATTCATGTGATGAATGATCAAGCACTATAACATAGTATGCATGTCACCTAAGGTTAATTATTAGTTTTAAAGTGTTTAGAACATGGAAATAATAGACCTTAGGTTATCTAGTTCTAATTAGATTAGAATTAGGAACCAAGTAATTTATAAGCTATGATTAAAAGAGGAACTCGTCTAAGGAAAGTTCATGTCTAAATTTGGAAGTATTTAAGTGTGGATTTAAACGGAACACCTACAGGAACCGACTCATGAGTGAAATTTAATCGAGAGTTTTATAAATTACAATAGCGTCAATGGTTTATTAAGGGTTAATAAACTAGAAATCCTAGGTTTAATATAAGGAGTTATATTAACAAACTTAAGATAAAATCAATATAAGAGTTATATTGATTATCGATATAAGAGTTATATTGATAAAGCTAGGTAAAACCATTAGCCGGGTTTTCAGCCTAAGTAAGATTCCTATAAACTTTAAAGTATTGGGTGGGAGGAAAAAGTGTATGAGATACATATTTTTCCACCTACGCTATCTCCAGGAAGTTCACACCGTGAGACTCATACTTGGCCTCGTGGCGCAAGCAGGAGCCCCCTTGGATGGTGTTTGTATGTGTCAATATCAAGGTGAATGGAGAGGATACTTATAGTGAGTGGGAGCAGGTTTAGTGGAAACAAAACCTACGGTTTCTTTTGTCGGTTTACACCGTTAGACCACTATGGTCAGTCTGCTAGTATGGCCTGGACCAGACAATCCTTTCGGAGGGCTTGATCATAAGGGATCGAACACAGTAAACACCCGAAAGGGATAAAGATTTCGTTAGACTATTTTCCAATCTAGTCCTCCCTTCGGCGAATTTTATTGGATGGAGACTCTTGGATCACAAGACAGAGGGCTACACTCACGGGGTACATAAGTTGTGTATGTATCCAGACCGAAAAATGGTAACTAAAACCTATAGGAATGAGAGTTATTCTAGTATTAGGTTTTGGTCAAGAGTGTCTTGATCCAGAGGAGGAATGTTTTTGATTGCCCTTTGGTGTCATACATTCTAAAGCTTTGGAGTATCATTGCAAATTATAAATGGCCTAGGAATCATTTGATAATTAGCTAAAACGTGATTGGATTAGAGTTATAACAAGAAACTCATACAAGTTTGTTTGTAAATTTTTCAAAGAAAATGTCTAGCTCTATAATTTCCTTATTGGGTGCGGAAAAGTTAACCGAAGAGAATATGATGACATGGAAAAACAAACTCAACACTATATTGGTAGTGGATGATCCGAAGTTTGTGCTAAGCGAGGAGTGTCCTCAGTGCGTGCTCGAATGCGTCACGAAATGTTCGTGATGCATATGATCGATGGATCAAGGCCAATGATAAGGCCAAGGTCTCGCATGCCGCAAGTATGTCTGACATATTAGCCAAGAAGCATGAGGGAATGATTACCGCCAAGGAAATCATTGATTCTGTACAGGGTATGTTTGGAAAACAATCCACACAGGCCCGACATAATGCCCTAAAATACATATTCAACTCGAGGATGCCAGATGGTACATCTGTTCGGGATCATGTCCTAGATATGATGGTGCACTATAACATCGCGGCGTCGAATGGTGCTTCCATCGATGAGTCGAGCCAGGTCAACTTCATTCTAGAAACCCTTCCAGATACTTTCCTGCAGTTTAGAAGTAATGGTGTTATGAACAAGCTTACATTTAATCTTTCCTCCCTTCTGGATGAACTCCAGACCTTTCCGGCTTTGATGAAAATTAAGGGATCGAAAGGTGAGGCAAATGTTGCCAGTAGGAGTTATCACATATTCGACCTCTTGGACAAAAATAGTGGCTTCATCTTCTTCTAACCTGAGAGGAAAGAAGAAGAACATGAAGAAGGTTGGTAAAGGGAAACAGTGACAAAGTCGCACTTGAGAGAAGGGCAAAAAGTCAAAGTCGTTGTTGATAAAGGAAAATGTTTCCACTGCAACGAAGACGGGCATTGGAAACGGAACTGTCCGAAGTACATTGCAGAAAAGAAGAAGGAAGGTAAATATGATTTACTTTGCCTATCTTGTTTAGTGGATAATGATAAAACAACTTGGATACTTGATTCAGGCGCCACTAATCATGTTTGCTCTTCTTTTCAGGGAATTGATTCCTGGCAGCAGCTACAACAAGGGGAGAGAACGCTCCGGGTTGGAAATGGAGAAGTCGTCTCAGCTATAGCAGTAGGCACAATGAAGCTTTATTTTGGCAAGAAATATGTATTGTTGGACAATATATTAATGATACGAGAGTTTACTAGAAACCTTATTTCCATTTCTTGCCTTATAGAACAATGTATTTCTGTTTCCTTTTCTATGAATAAAGTGTTTATTATTAAGAAAGGTTAGAAATATGTTCAGCTTCATTAGAAAACTGATTGTATGTTTTAAGGCCTAATTCAGTCAAAATGGTTTTGAACACTGAATTATTTAAAACTGCAAACGCACAAACTAAGAAACGTAAAATTTCTCCTAAAGAAAATGCTCATCTTTGGCATCAAAGATTGGGTCACATTAATCTCAATAGGATTGAGAGATTGGTAAAGAACGGACTTCTAAACGAGTTAGAAGAAAATTCTTTGCCAGTATGTGAATCATGCCTAGAAGGCAAAATGACTAAATGACCTTTTAGTGGAAAAGGTTATAGAGCCAAAGACCCTCTAGAGCTTATACATTCAGACCTTTGCGGTTCGATGAATGTTAAAGCCAGAGGAGGATATGAATATTTCATCTCTTTTATAGATGATTATTCTAGATTTGGGCATATTTACCTAATGCACCACAAGTCTCAAGCACTTGAAAAGTTCAAGGAATTCAAGACTGAGGTTGAAAATCAAATAGATAAAACTATTAAGACACTTTGATCGGATCGAGGTGGAGAGTACATGAATTTAAAATTCCAGAACTATATGATAGAACATAAAACTACATCCCAACCCTCAGCTCCCGACACACCACAACAAAACAGTGTATCGAAAAGGAGAAATAGAACCTTGTTGGACATGGTTCGATCAATGATGACTTATGCTCATCTCCCTAGTTCCTTTTGGGGTTACGCAGTGGAGACTGTAGTATACATTTTGAATAGTGTGCCCTCAAAAAGTGTATCTGACACACCTTTTGAACTCTGGAAAGGACGTAAAGGTAGTTTATGTCACTTCAGAATTTGGGGTTGTCCAACACATGTGCTTGTGACAAATCCAAAGAAGTTGGATTCACGTTCAAAGTTATGCCTATTCGTAGGATACCCAAAAGAAACAAGAGGTGGTTTATTCTATGATCCTAAGGAAGATAAGGTTTTTGTGTCGACAAATGCCATTTTCTTAGAGGAGGACCACATAAAGGACCACAAACCAAAAAGTAAAGTAGTGTTGAGTATGTTAGACGGAACAATAGCAATGGTTGCTAAAAAGAACACTAGTACGTCAACAAGAGTTGTTGATACTAGTTTGTCTAGTCAAGAGAGTCCATCTCAAGAGTTGAGTATGTTTCGATGTAGTGGGAGGGTTGTAATACAGCCTGATCGTTATATGGGTTTAGCTAAAACCCAAGTTGTTATACCAGATGACAACTGCGAGGATCCATTGACTTATAATCAAGCAATGGTTGACAAAGACAAAGACAAATAGGTCATAGCCATGGACTAAGAAATGGAGTCTATGTACTTCAATTCTATTTGGGATCTTGTAGATGACCCTGATGGAGTAAAACCTATAGGTTGTAAGTGGATCTACAAGAGGAAGCGTGGTGTAGATGGGAAGGCGCAAATCTTTAAAGCTAGACTAGTAGCAAAGGGTTATACCCAGATTGAAGGGGTTGACTATGAGGAAACCTTTTCACCTGTTGCTATGGTAAAGTCTATCCGTATACTTCTTGCCATTGCCGCATATTATGACTATGAGGTATGGCAAATGGATGTCAAGACAGCCTTTTTGAATGACAATCTTGAGGAAAGCATCTACATGGACCAACCCAAAGGGTTCATTGAACCAGGACAAGAGCAAAAGGTTTGCGGGCTTAAAAGGTCAATTTATGGACTGAAACAAGCCTCTAGGTCGTGGAATATAAGATTTGATGAGACAATCAGATCTTATGGTTTTGACCAGAATGATGATGAACTTTGTGTCTACAAGAAAATCATAAATAGTTCTGTTGCATTCCTAATTCTCTATGTGGATGATATCCTACTCATTGGGAATGATGTAGGTTATCTTACTGACATCAAGGAATGGCTAGCTACGCAGTTCCAAATGAAAGATTTGGGTGATGCGCAGTTTGTTCTTGGAATCAAGATTGTCCGGAACCGCAAGAATAAAACACTAGTCTTGTCTCAAGCATCTTACATAGACAAAGTGTTGTCAAGGTTTAAGATGCAAGATTCCAAAAAGGGCTTGTTTCCTTTTAGACATGGAATCCATTTGTCTAAGGAACAGTGTCCTAAGACACCTCAAGGAGTTGAGGATATGAGACGGATTCCTTACGGTTCGGCTGTTGGGAGCTTGATGTACGCCATGTTGTGTACTAGGCCCGACATCTGTTTTGCAGTTGGGATGGTCAGTGGTATCAATCCAATCCAGGAGTTGAACACTGGACAACGGTTAAAACAATCCTTAAGTATCTTCGGAGAACAAGGAACAACATGCTCGTGTATAGGGCTAAGGATCTGATCCTTACAGGATACACGGATTCTGACTTTCAGACTGATAAAGATTCTCGAAAATCTAAATCAGGGTCGGTATTCACTCTTAACGGAGAGTTGTAGTATGGTGAAGCGTCAAGCAAGGATGCATCGCTGATTCCACCATGGAGGCCGAGTATGTAGCGGCTTGTGAAGCAGCTAAGGAGGCCGTTTGGTTAAGGAAATTCATGCTAAATTTGGAAGTTGTTCCAAATATGACTTTGCCCATCACGCTATATTACGATAATAGTGGTGCAGTGGCAAATTCGAGGGAACCCCGAAGTCACAAGAGGGGAAAGCACATAGAGCGAAAGTATAATCTCATCCGAGAGATCGTGCATAGAGGAGACGTGATTGTCACGAAGATAGCCTCAGAGCACAACGTTGCTGATCCTTTTACAAAGGCCCTCACGGCTAGAGTATTTGAGAGTCACCTAGAAGGTCTAGGTTTACAAGTCTTCCCCAACTAGGGCAAGTGGGAGTATTTTGTACAAAGGGGTTTAAATGCCCTAGTTTATTGTATTTACATTACTGTAACGTTTAGTACTCCACAAGCTTTAGGTCAAGTGGGAGATTGTTGGGATTTATGGCCTAAACTTGTGTAATTTTTATCAATTAAATAAAGTGTTATTTATTTTGATAGAATTAGAGTCTTGCTTTATAAATCCAATAAACTAAGCTCTAAGGTTATAACATTTATCTTGAACATCAGTGTAGTGGACACTATTTGGGTTGAGTTCAAGAATATAACCTAAATGGTTTATGGTATAAGAATAAGGATGGAAACCTCATTCTAGTAACACCATAGATGCGACCCACTTTGTAATTAGTACAAATGAGGTAATCCAACTCATTCATGTTGTTGACATGCGAGTGGGGGCATCCTGTATGAAGAGTTCATACAAGATTGGATCGCGAAATTATTAGTCTAACCGAGTGTAACAACACCGTAATGCAGGATAAGACTAGTAATTTATAGATGGTCATTAGTGACTCGACCTAAATCCTGAGCAAGTTAAGAACTCCTGCTTATAGGGGTTTGTCCTTAGACTAGTATTGGTGAGAGTGACCTATAACGGACTCAATAAGCCTACCTTCTAGGGGGTGGAACCTCATAGGTAGCCGGGAACTTAATCTGCAGCAAGATGGAATTCACTCATTCCTACACTAAGGAATTAGATAGGTTGTTCCCTTAAGAACCGACTCTAGGTCTTGAACAATGGGGCCCGCCTCTATGAGGGTATGAGTCAAGGTAGGACCTTTGACTTGTTGTTCATTAGAGGATCGGTGGTGCTTAAGGAGCAAAGAGGTAATCATAGGGTAAAACTCTAATTTGACCCAATTGTGATTCTGAACAACCTGTGAAGGGTCGACTCATGGGTAATGACTATATCCAGTGGACACAATATTACCTACAATGAGGAGAGTGCAGCTACAAGTCTATAGTGGAGTGACTTGTAGTTAATGAATATTGATTAAGCTGGATCAAAGAGTTTGATCGATTAATCTCACATCATTGGAGCTCATGAACTGTAGGTCCATTAGGTCCCTCCGTTGGCTCAATATGGTAATATTGAGGGTATCAGAGTTAGGAATGAAATTGAAGTGTTCAATTTCATACATGAGGTGTTATATCAATTATATATGATATAATTGATATATTATATAGTTTTAATGTGAATTAGATTCATATATAAACATACTAAAGAGAGAATAAATGAGGGGTAGGATGGTCATTTCCATCCTATTTTCCTATATATATGGTTGCATGAGATGCAACTAAGACAAGAAGGAATTTTCAAGCTCTTTGTTACATTGTTGGAAAGGTTCCAAGACACACACATCTCTCTCACAAAATACCTCACCTCTCCTAAAGGGAACCCACATTCCTCCCTCACCTAGAGAACAACGGAGAAGATCCGGTGGTCGTGTCTTTGTACGTTCGTGTTCCTGTTGTTGAGATCGTGATCGTGGGAGAGAGGAGCACTCGAAGAAAGGTTCTTCGAAGGTAACTTTCTTGTTGTCCATTACATAATATGCTTAATCTAGTTGTACATGTTCTTGAATATAATCGTTGTAACTAAATCAAGAGCGCACGATTCACAATCGCTTCCGCTGCGGGACTTCGATTCCCTTCAGTTTACACCATTTAAGAATTTGGAGATGCTCGACCCACGTGTTGGTGTCAAACACGAAGAAGTTGGAACCCCGTTCAAAATTGTGCCTATTTGTTGGTTACCCAAAAGGGACTAGGGTTGGTCTATTTTTACGATCCTAAGGAAAATAGAGTGCTTGTGTCGACAAATGCCCCTTTCCTTGAGGAAGACCACGTCAGGGATCATTAGCCTAGGAGCAAAATCGTGTTAAACAAAATGGACAATACATCAGCAAGAGTTGCTGATGGGGCTAGTACATCAACAAGTGTTGTTGATCCTAGCATGTCTAGTCAAGTCCGTTCCCAAGAGTTGGGAATGTCTCGATGTAGTGGGAGGGTTGTGAGACAACCTGAACGTTACATGGGTTTAACTTAAACCCAAGTCGTCACTCCTGATGATGACTGCGAGGATCCATCGACCTATTATCAGGCAATGACAGACGTTGAAAAGGACGAATGGATTAAAGCAGTGGACCAGGAAATAGAGTCGATGTAATGATGCGAGAAAATGTCGTGTGTCTAAACTAATGCAACTAGGATGAGACTCGACACTCCTTTGACGTGCAAGTATACGGTCGGTCATCAAAACAAGTGATAAGAAAAGTATCGATCCCACGAGGACTAGTAGAATCTAAATCAATGAGTGTCCTAGAAATTTGTCTCATTATTTTGTTGGTGCAATGCAATGGGCATGCAAATTTGTGTTAAAAAAATCAGTGAATGCAATCATAGAATTTGATTTTTTTTATCTTGTTATTTGGATGAGTTAAGTATAACGAAGACTAATGCAATAATTCAAAGTACGTGAAAACGTTAAGAACATAAACTAGACGAGAGAAAACTAGGGTTTTTAGATTGAGAGATAGGCTAGGGTTAAGTTAAAGTTTCATGTATAATTAGAATAACAAATATGTGGTTGATGCCTTGAATTTACCTACACATGTGATCAAGTGAATTTTTCCAAAATCACTAAATTTTAAGACCAATAATTTCCCAATTGAGACCTAAATTACGCTCATGATTTCAAGGTTCCAGGTGGGTTAATTATCCCTAATTAACTCAAGATCCTAGAATGAAATTTTAATTTCCTAATTCACTAGCTTTTCCAAGTTCATGAATTTAAAGAGAAGTTAAAGTGGCCAAATTTTAACCTCATGCATCGTTGTAAACATTAAAATCTCATAAATTCAACTATGACATCAACCATTAATTTATTACAATTTATACAATGAAGAACAACTTAACGTGCCTGGGAGAATTTAGCTCATGATTGAGTCAAATTACACAACTTAAGGTTAAACATGCTTTTCACTAATCGATGGAATCGTATAAAAATGTCAATCAAAACAACCACACAATTAGGCTAAAACAGTGAGCAAATTGACTCCTAATTAATGAAAAACATTAAGCAAAAACCGTGCAATTAACACAAATTATAACGAGCAAATTCAAGATTGGAATGGTTACACGGTGACAACAAAGTAATTTTGCTTCGGCAAAGGGGAGTCTCGGATTAAGCCCCGAAGTCGCGCCACGATTGCTTCAAACAAATGGGGCGCCTGAGACACTCGCTAGACACGAGCACGCAATTGCTTCGCAATGCTTATCCGACACTCACCACGCGCGCGATCGCCGCACAACAACACGGGCGATCCCTCGTACCTACGCACACAGCAAGCTCCTCGGTCCTCTTTCGCGATTGCTTCAGCAATCGATGGGCCAAGCACAACGGCGCCTTCTTCCGATTGCTTCAGCAAAGTAGGGTGGATGGCTCTCCCGATATCTTCCCGTTTTTCTCCCCTCGGCCTTGCTGTAGCAAAACGCCGAACCTCAGTCTCCTCACGATTGCTTCAAACAATCGACGACAACCAACTTGTTCGCCTTCGCTCCTCTCGTTCCTGTCTCTCGGCCTTGCTTTAGCAACGCCCTACGAATTTCTTCTTTCGCGATTGCTTCAGCAAAACAAAGACTCTCCTCTCGCCAAAGAAAACGCCCCCTTGCAGCTCCCCTTTTCTTTTCCTATTATCACAAGAAGATGTTGCCCTAGTTTGATAATTACAAACACGCCATTTAGGGTATAAAGACCATTTGTCCCTTCGGGTAAAATGTCTAAAATGCCCTTATGGGTTTTTGTAATTTTTTTTCTTTTACACATCTCCTGCACACAAAAAAATCCTCATACATCATTATCAATCATAAATCAAACTAAATATGTAAAAGTTAAGAAAAATCTCAAATTGCGGTCTTTAATTACTTGTTAGCTAATTTCTCCAAATTAAAGCACAAAATCATCAAAATTAATTCTTTTAGAACCTAATGCTTAAATTCAAGATTTTCAACTAACATTCATAATTTAGGGATAAAATAACATGAAGCTCAATGAATTCTATGCAATACAAGTTGATTAAGCACTGAAATTCTAGTAAAATAACTCAACTATGGCGAGTTATCATGTACTTCAATTCTGTCTGGGAGCTTGTGGATCAACCGGATGGGGTAAAACCTATTGGTTGCAAATAGATCTACAAGCGTAAACATGGCGTAGATGGAAGGTGCAGACCTCAAAGTACGAGTAGTGGCAAATGGTTTTACCTAGGTCGAAGGGGTTGACTATGAGGAAACCTTTTCACCTGTTGCCATGGTAAAGTCGATCAGGATCCTTCTGGCCATTGTTGCATATTATGACTATGAGGTATGAGAGATGTATGTCAAGACTGCCTTTCTAAATGGCAACCTTGACGAAACCATCTACATGGACCAGCCCAAAAGGTTCATAACCCAAGGCCAAGAGCAAAAGGTTTGTTGGCTTCATAGGTCTATTTATGGATGAAACAAGCCTCGTGGTCTTGGAATATAAGGTTATATGATGCGATCAAATCTTATGGCTTTGATCAGAATATTGACGAGCCTTGTGTCTACAGGGAAATTATCAACAAAACTGTCGCGTTTCGGGTATTATACGTGGATGATATCCTTCTCATTGGGAATGAGGTAGGATTTCTTACTGACATAAAGAAATGGATAGCTTTGCAATTCCAAATGAAAAATTTGGGAGAAACACAGTATGTTCTAGGTATCCAGATTGTCCGGAACCGAAAAAATAAAACGTTGGCCATGTCTCAAACGTCTGATATTGGCAAGATGTTGTCTAGTTATAAGATCTAGAACTCCAAGAAGGGCTTGCGGCCTTTCAGGCATGAGGTTCACCTGTCTAAGGATCATGGTCCTAAGACTCCTCAAGAGGTTGAGGATATGAGACGAATCCCCTATGCTTCAACTGTAGGGAGCCTGATGTATGCCATGTTGTGTACTAGGCATGCAATAGGGATTGTCAGTAGGTATCAATCCAATCCAGGATTAGATCACTGGACGGTCGTAAAGGCAATCCTCAAGTATCTAAGGAGAACGAGGAAACTACAACCTAGTGTATGGGAGTGGGGATTTGATCCTTACAGGATACACATATTCTGACTTTCAGACTGATAAGGATTCTAGGAAATCCACTTCGAGGTCAACCTTCATTCCATTGTTGAAGTTGAGTACTTGTGAAGCTGCAAAGGAAGCTGTTTTGCTTAGGAAGTTCATGACGGATTTGGAAGTTGTTCCAAATATGAACTTGTCGATCACGTTGTTTTGTGAAAAAAGTGGTACTGTAGCCAACTCAAGAGAGCCTCGGAGCCATAAGAGAGGCAAACACATTGAGCGGAAGTATCACCTGAAACGGGAGATTGTGTACCGCGACGACTCCTGAATCTTGAGCGTGTTACAGACTCTTGTGTGCGGAGGTCTGTCCTTTGACTAGTACGGGTGAGGGTGGTCACAGTTACTCGCCCAATATGCCTATCTTCTCAGGGACAGGACCACGTGGGGAGCTGGGAGCTTAAGTATGCGAGATGGAATTCACTCTTTCCCGCCTTTTGGGAAACTAGAGGGTTGTTCCCTTAAGTGTTGTCTCCAAGGTTTGGACAACGGGCGCCCACCCTCTCACTTGGCCGAGAGGGGTGTTGTGTATGGTTGGACCATTACAACGTTGTTGTTCATTAGAGGAGCAGTTGGGACTTAAGGAACGAGAAGTAGACACAGGGGTAAAACGATAATTTGATCCAGTAGTGTCTACGGACAACTTGTGAAGGGTCGACTCATGGGCATTGGTTATATCAGTGGACACAACTTTTCTTACACTGACGATAGTGCAACTACGGGCTTTAGTGGAGTGTTACAGTAGCTAATGAATGTTGATTAACCGGGTTAAAGAGTTAGACATGTTAATCTCAGATCATTGGTTGGCTCAAACTGGATTAATAAAGGTTTACAGTTTTGGTGTGAATTTAAGTGTTCAAGTTCACTAGAGGGTAACCATATTTAATTAATAATAAATTAAATATAATCTATTAAATTAAGATGAAATCATAGTTAATCATTTTTTCCTCTAACCTATAGTTTTAATGTACATCTTATGCACATTAAATTTTAACCTATAGTTTTAAATATGAATCTCATTCACATTTAAATAATATTTGAACTATTTCAAACATTTCAATTCTCTCACATAATTTAATACGAATCATATTCAAATTAAATTTATAATATAAAGTTCTAATGCACATGAAAACTTTAAATTATAATGTATTTCTATACATCAATGTTATTACCTAATTGAATTCGAACACTTCAAATTCAAATAATCTAAGAACCCTTTATGAGCTAGAAGGTGGACCTAATGGACCCTCTGGATCGAAGCTCCAACGATACAAGATTACTCGAGTTAATCTCATTAACCTCTTAATAAACATTTGTTAACTGCGGGAGCACTCCACTAAAGTCCCGCAGTTGCACTCTTCTCACTGCAAATATATTTCTATGTCCACGGATATAGACCAACAACAGTAAGTCAATCCTTCACGAATGTTCATAACACCAGCTGGGTCAAATTACCGTTTTACTCCTGGGTTACATCTTTTACCTTAAGTCCCAGTGCTTCTCTAATGAACAACTTGTTTGTGGTCCTACCAACAAACAGAAGTCTCTCTCGGGCCAATGAGAGGGTCTGACCCTTTGTTCAGGTTCCGGAGACTCCACTTAAGGGAAAATTCATCTACTTACCCTAATAGGCGGAAAGAATTGAATTCCATCTCGCTAGGTTAAGTTTCCAGTTGCCTGCTCGGTTTTGTCCCAAAGAAGGTACGCATATTGAGTCGGTGAATCTGGCCATTCTTACCCATACTAATCAAAGGATAATCCATCGCAAACAGGAGTTCGTAACCTACTCAGGATTGAGATCAAGTTGTCTAGGTCATCCTATTGAAATAGAAACCTAACTAGTCAATAGAGTTACATCTAGTTGTTACTATTTCGTGGTTCGGTCTTATGCAATCTCATTACATAGGATATCCTCACTCACATGTCGTCTATACGAACACGTTAGGATCATTGTGTTTGTAGCAAATAGAAAGTGGGTCATATCCATAGTATTACCAGGGTAAGGTACCTAAGCCTTATCCCCTTACTATAGACCCTTTTGGTTGTATCTCGAACGGAGATCCTTATATGTCCACTATATTCAGTTCAAGAGACATGTTACAACCTTGGATGTTAGTTTATTGGATTAAGGGTTAAGTTATGGCAATAAAGTAAATAATGATAAACAATAACTCTTTATTGGCAACAATAACTCTTTATTGACTTAATTATAACATTATTTACAAACTACGAGTTTTATAGCATAAAACCCAACAAACTCCCACTCGAATAAAACTCTAGTAGGGTACATTACAATTTAAAACAGTGATTATAGAGATACAAAATACAATAAACAAGGGCATCCATATACCCATCTCCCACTTGCCCTAGATTATCCAATGTACGTGTCTCGTAGACCTAGACTCTCCAAATGACCCTCGAACACTTTAGCCGTGAGAATCTTCGTAAGCGGATCAGCTATGTTGTGCTCAAGCGATTTTCATGACTATCACATCTCCTCGTTGCACTATCTCCCGTATAAAGTGATACTTCCTCTCGATATGCTTTCCTCGTTTGTGGCTACGAGATTCGTTTGAATTGGCTACCGCACCACTATTGTAACAGTATAAGGTGATAAAAAATTCCATATTTGGAACAACTTTCAAATCAATTAGAACTTTCCTTAGCCAAAAAGCCTCTTTAGTTGTTTCACAAGCAACTACATATTCTGGCTCCATGGTGGAGTCGGTGATGGATCTTTTCTTGATGCTACGCCACACTATAGCTCTCCTGTTATCGGTGTAAAAATCGAAATCAGTGTATCCTGTAAGGATCAAATCCTTAGACCCATGCAGAAGCGTATAGTCCCTCGTTCTCCTTAGATACTTGAGGATATTTTTAACTGTGGTCCATGAAGGGAATGAAAATCCGCGCGCAGCGGAAGACGATCGAATCGTCGTGCAATTTATTTCCTTAAAATTAAACTATCGAATAGTATCAGGCTAAACATGCATATTTAGAAGGAAAAATAGAAAGTAAGAACCACTTTCTTGTTGGAGAACGTCTTCATGATTCCTTCCTCCAATCACGAACTCTTCGTGTTCTTCTCAACAATCTCGAAACCGTTGAACAATCTAACGAACGGACACTTCCACTCGATTACTCGATTGTTCTACTTTTGGTAGAAGGAGAATGGTAGGATTCTCTTCTTTTGGTGTAGAGAGGAGAGTTTAAGAGAGAGATGTGTTTGAGAGAGAATTGCTATTGCTTCTTTGGTGAGAATTCCACAAATGAGCAATTGGCCTTACCAACCCTTCTTGCAAAGGGGTTTATTATAATGGTGATAGGTGGAGTTGAAATCTCCACCTATTTACCATTTTACCACAACCATAGGTTATGCAACTCATATTTGCATAACCACATATACTAAGATATCTCATATCTTATTATACAAATCACATTTGTATAATTGTGGATTCTTAAATTGAATCACATTCAATTTAATTTCTCTCAATCTAATTTCTCCAAATAAGCCCTACTTCAACAATTAGGCTAACCTATAGTTTATTATGAATCTCATTCACATTAAACTATATAAGATATCATTCATATCTCATATAAATGACATAATTACCCTTTAGTGAACTTGAACACTTCAAATTCACACCAAAAATGTGAACCTTCTATTAATCCAGTTTGAGCCAACCGAGGGACCTAATGGACCTATAGTGACGAGCTCTAATGATCCGAGATTAACCTGTCAAACTCTTTGACCCGGTTAATCAACATTCATTAGCTACAGTAACACTCCACTAAAGCCCGTAGCTGAACTACCGTCAGTGTAAGACAAGTTGTGTCCACTGATATAACGAATGCCCATGAGTCAACCCTGAAGGGAATGAAAATCCCCGCTCAGCGGAAGACGATCGAATCGTCAAGGTATCGTTACGCTACTTTATTTTGTTAAAACGATCTAACTCTTAGATCTAAGTTAAACATGCAAAGAAGGAAGAAATTACTGCAAGAAAAATGTACTTACTTGTTGTAGACTCTCTTCAAAGGTCCTTCCATGCTCACGAACACTTCGTGCTTCTCGATCTCAACAAAAAACTCGATCAAACGAACAAGATCCGGTCACAACCACATGGAAACTCGATTGTTCATCTTTTGGAAAGAAGGAAGATAGTGGGATCTTGGTTTTGGAGAGGGAGGAGAGTTGAGAGAAAATTTGAGTGAGAATTCTCTTCTTTTTGGGTGAGAATCCAAAAAATGAGAGATTGGCTTGAATTTCTTCTTGCAAGAAGGGATTATATAGTGGAATAATCATGGAGTTAAAATCTCTACATTATTACTATTTTACCACAACTATAGGTTATGCAAATCTCATTTGCATAACCACATAATATAAGATATCTCATATCTCATATTGCAAATCACATTTGCTATAATTGTGGATTAATTAAATTGAATCACATCCAATTTAATTTCTCTCAATTAATTTCTCCAATTAGCCCTAATTCAACAATTAGGCTAACCTATAGTTTATTATGAATCTCATTCACATTAAACTATATATTATATCATTCATATCTCATATAAATGAAATAAATGCCCCTTTAAGTGAAATTGAACACTTCAACTTCATACCAAACCATTAACCCTTATTTTAACCCAGATTGAGCAAACCGAGGGACCTAATGGACCTACAGTGACGGCCTCCAATGATCCGAGATTAACCTATCAAACTCTTTGACCCGGTTAATCAACATTCATTAGCTATGGTGACACTCCACTATAGCTCGTAAGTGCACTCACGTCGGTCTGCAGAATATTACGTGTCCACCGATAGAACCAATGCCCATGAGTCGACCCTTCACAGTTGTTCGTAGACACACAGTGGGTCAAATTACGAATTTTACCCCCTGTGTCTACCTCTTGTTCCTTAAGAACCCTTTGCTCCTTTAATGAACAACACATTGTGATGGTCCAACCATACACAACACCCTTCTCGGGCTAGTGAGAAGGTGGGCGCCGTTGTCCATGCCACAGAGACAAAGACTTAAGGGAACAACCCTCTAGTTTCCCCTAATGGCGGGAACGAGTGAATTCCATCTCGCGTAGTTAAGTTCCCGGCTCCTACTTGGTCCCGTCCACGAGAAGATAGGCATATTGGGCGAGTAATCGTGACCACCCTCACCCGTACTAGTCAAAGGAAAGACCCCGCAAAAGCGGGGAGTGCTGTAACACGCTCGAGGATTGGTCGAGTCACTAATGGTCATCTACGAAGTTATTAGTCCTTCATCAGCGGTGTTACATTAGTAGGTCTAATAATTCCACGGTCCGGTCTTGTACAATCTCATCGCACAGGATGCCCCACTCGCATGTCAACCACATGAACGAGTCAGATCACCTCGTTGGTATCTAATACAAAGCGGGTTGCATCCACAGTGTATCCAGGATTAGGTCTCCAACCCTATCCATATCACGTCAGTAAGCCGATCGGGTCATTAACTCGAACGTGATCCTCCTGTGTGTGTCCACTACACACCGTTCAAGTTCTAGTTCTCTCATAAATTCAATGACCCTGGAGCTTAGTTTATTGGAAAAGTTTAGAAATATTGCGAGACACAAAGTAGTGAAATAAATAACTCTTATTAATTTCAAGTAGTAATTTACAAACACGAGATTAGGACAAAAATCCCAACAAACTCCCACTTGGACTAAGCTAGTTGAGAAAATACATTTCTGAAATGTACATAAATTACAATGAAGTAATACAATAAACTAGGGCATTGAATACCAGTTTACACATCTCCCACTTTCCCTAGTCAGGAAGCTCTCGAAGGCCTAGACTCTCTAGGTGACCCTCAAACACTTTAGCCGTGAGGGGCTTTGTAAATGGATCAGCTACGTTGTGCTCTGACTCTATCTGCGTGACTGTCACGTCTTCGCGCTACACAATCTCCCGTATCAAATGATACTTGCGCTCAATGTGTTTGCCTCTCTTATGGCTCTGAGACTCTGTGGAGTTGGATACTGCACCACTGTTATCACAGAACAGTGTGATCGACAAGTTCATATTTGGAACAACTTCCAAATCCGTCATGAACTTTCTAAGCCAAACAGCTTCCTTTGAAGCTTCACAAGCCGCAACATACTCCGCTTCCATAGTGGAATTGGTGATGCATCCCTGCTTGATGCTTCACCATACTACAACTCCTCCATTCATAATAAAGGTTGACCCCGAAGTGGATTTCCTAGAATCCTTATCGATCTGGAAGTCAGAATTCGTGTATCCCATAAGGATCAAATCCTCACTACCATACACTAAGTTGCAGTTCCTCGTTCTCCTATGATACTTGAGGATTGCCTTTACGGCTGTCCAGTGATCTAACCCTGGATTGGACTAATACCTACTGACAATCCTTACTGCATAACAGATGTCGGGCCTAGTACACAACATGACATACATCAGGCTCCCTATAACTGAAGCATAAGGGATCCGTCTCATATCCTCAACATCTTGAGGAGTCGTAGGACACTGATCCTTAGACAAGTGAACCCCATGCCTGAAAGGCAGCAAGCCCTTCTTGGAGTTATGCATCTTATATCTAGACAACATCTTGTCTATGTAAGACGCCTGAGACAAGGCTAGCGTTCTGTTCTTTCGGTTCTGGACTATTTGGATACCTAGAACATACTAAGCTTCTCCCAAATCTTTCATTTGGAATTGCAAAGCTAGCCACTTTTTGACGTCAGTAAGAAATTCTACCTCATTCCCAATGAGAAGAATATCATCCACATACAACACTAAAAATGCGACAGTTTTGTCGACCATTTTCTTGTAGACACAAGGCTCGTCAATATTTTGATCAAAGCCATAAGATTTGATCGCCTCATCAAACCTTATATTCCAAGACCTCGAAGCTTGTTTCAGCCTATGAAGGCGGCAAACCTTTTGCTCTTGGCCTTAGGCAATGAACCCTTTGGATTGGTCCATGTAGATGGTTTCATCAAGTTTGCCATTCAAAAAGGTTGTCTTTACGTCCATCTGCCATACCTCGTAGTCATAATACGCGGCAATGGCCAGAAGGATCCTGATCAACTTTACCATGGCAACAGGTGAAAAAGTCTCCTCATAGTCAACCCCTTCAACCTGGGTAAAACCCTTTGCCACTAGTCGGACTTTGAAGGTCTGCACCCTTCCCATCTACGCCACGTTTACGCTTGTAGATCCATTTGCAACCAATAGGTTTTACTCCATCCGGTTGATCTACAAGTTCCCAGACAGAATTGAAGTACATAGATTCCATTTCCTGGTCCATAGCTTTAATCCACTCGTCTTTGTCAACATCAACCATTGCCTGATCAAAGGTCAATGGATCCTCACAACACTTGTTGACGTACTAGCCTCATCAGCAACTCTTGCTGATGTACTGTCCATTCCATTTAGCACAATTTTACTCCTTGGTAAATGATCCCTGACGTGGTCTTCCTCTAGGAAAGTGGCGTTTGTCGACACAAACACCCTATTTTCCTTAGGATCGAAAAATAGACCACCCCTAGTCTCTTTAGGGTAACCTACGAATAGGCACAATTTCGAACGGGGTTCCAACTTTTTCGGGTTTGACACCAACACGTGAGTCGAACATCCCCAAATATTGAATTGATGTAAACTGCTCTTACGTCCACTCAAGAGCACGAAATGTGTTTCACAAACACTCTTTGGCGAAACATTGTTAAAAATAGAAACCGTAGTCTCCACTGCGTAACCCCAAAAAGAATCAGGGAGACGAGCATAGCTCATCATCGACCGAACCATGTCCAACAAGGTTATGTTTCTCCTCTCCGATACACCATTCTGTTGTGACATACCAGGTGCTGAGAGTTGGGACGTAATTCCGTGTTCTATCCTATAGTCCTGGAATTCAGTGTCTATATACTCTCCACCTCGATCCGATCGAAGTGGTTTAAGCGATTTACCTAAGAGGTTCTCAACCTCAGTCTTGTACTCCTTGAACTTTTCAAGAGTTTCAGACTTCTTGTGCATTACGTAAATATACCCATACCTCGAGTAATCGTCTATGAAAGACACGAAGTATTCATAACCACCTCGAGCTTTAACATTCATCGGACCACAGATGTTAGAATGTACTCACTCAAGAGGCTCTTTGGCTCTATATCCTTTTCTACTAAAACGACGTTTTGTCATTTTGCCCTCAAGGCATGACTCACACACCGGTAAAAAGTTTCCTTCCAACTCGTTTAGAAGTCCACTCTTCACTAGTTTCTCAATCCTATTGAGATTAATGTGCCCTAACCGTAAATGCCAAAGATGGGCATTTTCCTTAGGACAAATTTTCGCTCTTTTAGTTCGTGTTTCTACAGTTTTAAACAATTCAGTATTCAAAACACTTTTGACCGAATTAGCTTTAAAACATACAGATTATGCTCAAGTGAAACTAAACAAATAAGATTCCCTTTGAAAGAAATAAACGCTTTATTTGATTCAAAAGAAACAGATATAGATTGTTCAATTAGGAAGGAAATGGAAACAAGGTTTCTAGTAAACCCTGGTACAATGTACAAATTATCTAATAATAAATACTTCCTGCCAAAGCGTAGCTTCACCGTCCCGATCGCTGCAGCAGAGACAAGCTCCCCAGATCCAACCTGTAGAGTCACCTCGCCCTCTCACAGCGGCTGCCAGGAATCACTCCCCTAAAAAGAAGAACAAACATGGTTAGTGGCGCCCGAATCCAATATCCAGGCAGAGTCACTACTCTTCACTAAACAAGTTTCTGTCACAAGTAAATCACATTTACCTTGATTCTTCCTCTCGGCTAGGAATTTGAGGCAGTTTCTTTTCCAGTGTCCGCCCCCATTGCAGTGGAAACACTTTCCTTTCTCTGCAACTTCCTTGACCTTCTTACCCTTGTGGGCGGCAGCTCAGTCAGTTTACCCTTCTTCATCCTCTTTTTCCCTTTCGGGCGTGAAAGAGCAACAGGTTTCGTCCCAGAGGTCGAACCCCTATGATAAGACCTGTAGGCAACATGTGCCTCAGATTCCGGGGCCCTGACCCTGTTCAAGGACTTAAAATTCTGTAGCTTATTGAGGAGGGTAGTCGAGTGTAGCTAATTTTGTTCATAACAAAGACATTGCTACACAAAGCGAAGGAAACTCTTGGAAGAGTCTCCAAAATAAAGCCCGACTTGGCACGACTCGTCGATCGAAGCTCCGTCCATCTCGGCCCGATTAAAGTGGGTCATCATGTCTAGAACATGTTCACGCGACATGACGACCCTCTCATCATCAGATGCGTTGAAGGCGTATTTGAGCGAGTCATGTCGGACTGAAAGGATCGTTGTGTCAAACATTTCTGTAAGGACTCCATGATCTCCTTAGCGGTGATCATCACTCATGCTTCTTTGCCAAAACATCAGACATGCTGGCAATGATATAAACATTGGCCTTTTCATTGGCCCTGATCCATCGATCTTATGCATCGCGAACACCATGAAGCGATCGAGCCGAACTCGAGGACATTCCTCGAGAGAGCACGATTTCTGGGACGAGTAGTAGAGCTATAATTATCTCCCACTAATTCAGTTACCAAAATTGTGTTAATGTTGTTTTTCAAAGTTTGGTAATTATCTCCCACTAATTTATCGGACGCGAGTAGAGCTATAATTGTGCTAGAAAACTTTGTGTTAGTCTACTTAAAAACTTTTGAAATCCAATTAGGTTTTAGCAAAATTGTTTGATCATCCGTAGGTCATTCAAAATTTTGCAATGATATCCTAAAGGTTTAGAATGACCACCACCGAAGGGTGAATAGAACACTCCTCCTCTAGGACGAGACTTTCTCGATCAGACCCTAATCCCATAATAACTCTTATTCCATTAGGCATCCAATTACCATTATTCGGTCGAATTCATTAACACTTAACGAATTCTAAGAGTGTCACCCTCGATCTTTAAGTTTCCAAGCATCCGTCCAAACAATAGCCACCGAAGGGTGAATCGAGAAGGAAAACCAACCAGAAACTATATCCCTTTCGGGAATTCACGGTGTTAGACTCCCATGATCGAGCCCTCCGGAAGGATTATGCAGTCCAGCCAAACTAGCGAAAGCGGATCATAGGCGTCTCATGGTGTGAATCGAAAAAGAGACCGTGGGTCCCGTTTTCACAAGTCCTGCTCCCACTCACTATAAGTACTCTCTCCATCCACGATGATATTGACCTATACAAATGCCACCCGAAGGGGGGACGCTCCCATTTGCGCCACGAGGCCGAGTATAGATCTCACGGAGCGGACTTAACGAAGATTTGTGGTTGGAAAATCAAATGTATCTCATACACTTTATTTCCTCCCACTCAAAGACTTTAATTTTAAAAGGATTGACCCGGATAAACTGGCTAAAATTTACCCAAGTCTACCGATATAACTCTTATATGGTATCAACCTAAGTTTATAATCACATTATTACTTAGGTACATGTGAGTAAATTAAAACACTTTTAATTAAGCGGCACTCACGATAAGTATAATCTAAGAATCTAGGACCGAATTCACTCCCGGTCGGTTTCCAGGTAGGGTGTTCATGGCGTCAACTTAAATACCTGACCTTATACAAAACCTTCCTTAGACAGAGTTACTAATCGGTCTCCATTCATAGACTAAACTTTGATTTCCTAATTTCTAATCTCATTAGAAAAAGCAAACCTAAGTCTAATTATTCAAGTTCTAAACTCTTTAAAACTAATAATTAACTTAGGTTGCATGCATTTCTATGTTATAGTGCTTGATCATTCATCACATGAATAACTATATACTATACATAATATAATTCATCACATGAATATAATGCATGAGCATACTTTAATTCAAAAAATATAACACTTATATTAATTAAATTAAATATGCATTTAATTATATTATAACTCTTATAATATAACCTATCATGCAAACTATATATTAGAACTCTTATAATATAAATGATGCTGATAGCACACAAAATGTGCTATCCTTAGGCTTAATTATTGCTAGTTTTATAATGATTTTGGGGCTTTTACGTGGTTAATTTATTCAATTTTGAGTTAAGAGCTTAAGCGGAGCTAATGGAGATAAATTGGATCACTCGGATTGAAACGAGGCTTTTGGAGCTAAAAATAATATCAATTGGAAGTGAAAGGACTAATCCAAGCTTGAAGGCAGAGAGATGGCGTTGCAACGCCATATATATAGTGTTGCAAAGCCGAAGCGTCTTTGTGAAGTTCGTATTGAAGACTACGAGCGATGGCGTTGCTGTAACGCGCTGGCGGCGTCGCACGATAGATCGATAAGGCGCCGCATGAGAAGCGCCTGAGGAGGCGTTACGCCGGCTTGCCTTGCGTCGCAACGCCAGATCGATAGGGACGCGCGTTAAGGTAGCGGCGTTAACGCTTGTCCCTAAGCGTTACTGCAACGTTGTCGATAGTTTCCATATTTACCATGCGTTTAGGGTATAGCGTTGCAACGCTGCCCCATGGATGTCTATAAATACAACCTTATGATTCTTGAAAAGGGGAGCCGAATTTGGGAGAGTTTTGCCCTAATTTCGAAATACACCTTGTAAGAAGAGAGAAAAGAGTGATTTTGGGAGCCAAAGCATTCGTGGAGGCTCGAGATCGAAGACGGGAGCTCGGAGACGAAGGACCGACATCGACACCTAAGTTTATTTCTCTTTCTTTCAATTTGTAATAGCGTTCTAAGACGTTTCTACTTGTGTAGTTTGTTTTTCATGTGATTTAGAGTAGCTAAACGATTGTAGTAGGATTTGATTTACTTGTTATGACTTTCTTGCTATGTTTTGAAGCATGTTTTGTCCTTATTTTTGGCAATTCGTTCTGACTTCTTAATTTGTTGATTTAAGTGGACTCGAGAGATAAAGCTTGAATTAGAGCAAAATTGTCAAGACCCTTAGAAGTGCTGCACAGAGTGACCTAGAAATCTTAGGGAAACACATAAAGAAGTTGCTTAATGCCATGCATGTTGTAGGTTCATATGGAGACTATGAGTTTATTGCATGTGTGAGGCTCACTAAGAACCGAGAGGTTTTCTTGAGTATTTTACTTCTTGTTTATAAATTCATCTCATGAGGTCAATGCATGTGTAGTTAGGTTATTAACTTGTAAAATCACTTCCTTTAATTCTACCAATTCGTGTCTCCACATGTTTGTTTATTTGGTTGTCTTATTTGTCAAACACCTATCCATGTTTTGTTGCTTTAGCTAAATTTGAGAATTAGTATCTTAGTACTTAATTAATCTAGAAACCCATTCAGAGGGACGATACTTGGACTCATAAATCACTATACTAAAACTCGAATTCAGTACAATCTGCGGTATTGCAATAAAATTTTACGCAACAAGTTTTTGGCGTCGTTGCCGGGGAGTGGCGATTATTTAGATTAATTAATATTAGGAGAAAATTTGAAATTTTAGACTAAAGCTTGTTTGTTTGTCTTTTCTTAATTGTTTTGTGTGATTATTTGTTTCCTTAATTGTGTTATTTTAGTTTTGTGTGTTTTTTAGTCTTTGTTTCCTGCTTTGGTTGTGTTGATATTGTGTGAAGACTGATTGTGAAATTACTGATTTTGCAAGTGTGACTTTGCATAATTTTGAGTTTCCACCATTCTATTGTCCCTCTCAGGACCCTAGTTTTGTGCATCATGATTTTTCTGAATACCATGTGTCTAATGTTTACCATTCTGTACCTGACATATATGAAAATTCACATGAGGGTAGTTATTTAGGCACTTGGAACCATAGTTTTTCATACCTTAACCAACCCCTTGAAAAATCTTCTCTTGTGGACCATTTGTTGGAATATACCTTAGAATTGAAAATTAAAAATTTGGTTCATGATGAATTCGAAAGGTTGGATAGGTAGAAGCCGAGGTGGTAAGACTTTGGGAAATAGTGCAGGATAGATCCCAGTATCTTAATCAATTAGTAGTTTCCCTTAAGACCTTACAGGAACAATTTCTATTCCTTACCACTCAAGAGATGCCACCTAGGAGGATTTGTTCAGATGATAATGAGGATAGTTTGGGGGAGACTGAGGCACACCATGATCAGTTAGTGAGGAAGGCAGTGGTGATACATTTAGTTCCACAGGGGAGATCCAGGTGATAGAGTTAGGGGTTGAGAAGTCTTCTTTCCTTTTATCCCCAGAAAATCCCTTTACTTTTGATAACCATTTGTCCTACACTCACGAGTCTTGTTTTGATTTGTGTTCTTCTGTGTTATTAAACAAAAATACCAAAAATAATTTTCTGTCAGGCGCCCAAGAGAAAGAATATAGCCTTTTAAACTTAGAAGGCTATATCGATTCAAGCAAGAAGGGCCCGAAGAAATATGAGTAGTTTTACGTGCCTTGACGCCAATCTTGAGGGAATACAGTCTAGCTAAAGACGTTAAACAAAACGCTTCTTGGGAGGCAACCCAAGCTTTACTTACTTTTGTTTTCCTGTCTTTAGCTTGCTTTAGTTTGTTTTTGTTGTTTTTCAATTCTTAGTTAATTGTTGTTTTGCTTTGTAGGTTGTGGTGACGCCCTTCTTCGTTGAAATCCATGCTCCCGTTCTGAGGAACTCCAACACACATGCCTTGGTTATCCAAAGAATCTCATAAAGATCTCCATTACCCAGGACAATATTGTTCACTCTTACCCTTAAACGTCATTTATGCTTAATTCTGCAAACATTGGGGACAATGTTTAGTTTAAGTTTGGGGGTGGGATGTGTTTATTTGTTGTGATTGTCCTGAGTATGTGTTGAATCGTTGGTTGATCTCTTACATAAGTATGAGTATGATAGCCTAGGATGAGATTTAATTGGAAATCATTGTGATTCTGCTGAAACTTGAGAGCATGACATGAATTTGAGTTAAGAGCATGACATGAATTTGAGTTAATTTAAATTTTTCTTGAGTTTTTCCTGCACCATTATGCACATAGCATGTGTTCTGTAGTTTTGAAATGCTTAGAACAAAGTTATTAGGCTTAGAAGTTTGATGTCACCTCGATAGGTCTAAGAACTGATTTGAGAGTTAAAACTGCAGGATAGGGTGAATGACAATATGAAGTGCATGATCTGTATAATATGTGAATATTTTTTGTTTTTTGTTGTTTGTTGCTAAAGAAAAAAAATCGTGAGGGCAAAAAGAGCTACCTCACTTTGTGATCAGTTAGGCCACTCATTGGCGAGTGCTTTGGGTAAGGGTCCTGCGGTGGATGTGTGAAAGCTAGTGTTCTTGCATAAAAAAATATATATATAATAATGATTAAGTGCTAAATAGAGTTATTTATTTCTTGAATGTTGAAGACTCAAGGATTAGTAATCATGACCAGTGTAGGGGGAAGTTGAATGGAGAGCCTAATAAAGTTGATCCGGGCTTAGTAAAAATGAAGGGAACATAGGCTAATCACACACACACGTAGGAACACTTAGGAAAAGTTTTAAATTGCTTGTTGAAGTGTTATATTTAAGTGTTTCAGGTGATTGCAAAATTTTCTCTTAAATCTTTGAGGCTTGAATCAAATGTATGTTTAAGAACAATCTAATGTTTAACTCTGTTTTTGCTCGGGACTAGCAAAAGTTTAAGTTTGGGGGTGTTTGATAGCACACAAAATGTGCTATCCTTAGGCTTAATTATTGCTAGTTTTATAATTATTTTGGGGCTTTTACGTGGTTAATTTATTCAATTTCAGGTTAAGAGCTTAAACGGAGCTAACGGAGATAAATAGGATCACTCGGGATCGAAACGGGGATTTTTGGAGCTAAAAATAATATCAATTGGAAGTGAAAGGACTAAACCAAGCTTGAAGACCAGGAGATGGCGTTGCAACGCCATATATAGCGTTAGCGTTAACGCCGGCGTCTTTGTGTGGAAGTTGTATTGAAAACTACGAGCGATGGCGTTGTAACGCTGGCTGCTGGCGTCGCAGCGCTAGATCGATAAGGGGTGCGCGCATGAGAAGCGCCGATAGGCGCGTAACGTTGCGCTTGCGGCGTCGCAACGCCAGATCGATAGGGGCGCGCAGCGTTAAGGTAGCGGCGTTACGCTTTGTCTCTGGCGTTGCAACGCTGTCGATAGTTTCCATATTTACCACGCGTTAGGAGTGCAGCGTTGCAGTAACTGCCCCCATGGATGTCTATAAATACAACCTTATGATTCTTGAAAAGGAGCCGAATTTGGGAGAGTTTTTCCCTAATTTGAAATACACCTTTAAGAAGAAGAGAGAAAAGAGTGATTTTGGGAGCAGAGCATTCGTGGAGGCTTGAGATCGAAGGCGGGAGCTCGGAGACGAAGGACCGACATCGACACCTAAGTTTATTTCTCTTTCTTTCAATTTGTAATAGCGTTCTAAGGCGTTTTCTACTTGTTTAGTTTGTTTTTCATGTGATTTAGAGTAGCTAAACGAGTGTAGTAGGATTTGATTTACTTGTTATGACTTTCTTGCTATGTTTTGAAGCATGTTTTGTCCTTATTTTTGGCAATTCGTTCGACTTCTTAATTTGTTGATTTAAGTGGACTCGAGAGATAAAGCTTGAATTAGAGCAAAATTATCAAGACCCTTAGAAGTCTGGCACGAGTGTAACCTAGAAATCTTAGGGAAACACATAAAGAAGTTGCTTAATGCCATGCATGTTGTAGGTTCATATGGAGACTATGAGTTTATTGCATGTGTGAGGCTCACTAAGAACCGAGAGGTTTTCTTGAGTATTTTACTTCTTGTTTATAAATTCATCTCATGAGGTCAATGCATGTGTAGTTAGGTTATTAACTTGTAAAATCACTTCTTTTAATTCTACCAATTCGTGTCTCCACATGTTTGTTTGTTTGGTTGTCTTATTTGTCAAAAACCTATCCATGTTTTGTTGCTTTAGCTAAATTTGAGAATTAGTATCTTAGTACTTAATTACTAGAAACCCATTCCCGAGGACGATACTTGGACTCATAAATCACTATACTAAAACTCCACCCGTACACTGCGGTATTGCAATAAAATTTTACGCAACAAATGCATGAAAATGTTTAACCTAAGGTGGGATTTTAAATCTATGACATACAATATGCACATAGAACTTAATTAAATCATACATCTCATGCATAAAATAATTAAATAGAAAAATGGACCAGTTTTTTGCACCTAGGGGCAATTATTTAATTAAATAACATGAATATAACAATTATATTAATATTATTTAATAAAATAATTAAAAAAATAAATAAATACAATTTATAAGAATAAAAATTAAATAAATCCGAAAATAAACTGCCCTTCAATTGAAAAACTGCCCACGTCTCGCGAACAGGGAGCTGCAACTGCCCACTACACGTGTGGCGTTGCAACGCCATGGGCAGCGTTGCAACGCTGTCGCGTCCAACATTGAGGCCAGCGTGCTCCACGTCGTGGCGTTGCAACGCTTCGCCTAGCGTTACAACGCTGCTCTGCAGCAAGGCCTCCATCCATAAGAATAGCGTTGAGTCGCCGATGAACAGCGTCTCAATGCCATCGATAGAACAACAAACTCTTTTGCTGTTCTTCATCGAATTCTGCCTGTTTCCACTCCGATTTCTTCACAGCAACTCTTTCCACGAACGACCCAGACTTACAGACTCGATTTATAACAAAATGCCCAAAAACAACGGGCCCTTACATTGATCTCATCAACATAAATTGTAAATCTATTATAGTGCCAAAAACCGAAACATCCATAAAGCAAACCAACAATTTATCACATAAATTAAGGCAATTTACCCACCTATTTTAACAAAAACAATGCATAACAAAGAACCATCGAAATGGCTCTTATACCATTTGAAGGGAATGAAAATCCCCGCGCAGCGGAAGACGATCGAATCGTCAAGGTATCGTTACACTACTTGATTTTGTTAAAACGATCTAAGTTAAACATGCAAAGAAGGAAGAAATTACAGCATGAAAAATGTACTTACTTGTTGAAGACTCTCTTCAAAGTTCCTTCCTTGCTCACGAAAACTTCGTGCTTCTCGATCTCAACGAAAAGCTCGATCAAACGAACAAGATCCGATCACAACCACTTAGAAACTCGATTGTTCTTCTTTTGGAAAGAAGGAAGATAGTGGGATCTATGTTTTGGAGAGGGAGGAGAGTTGAAAGAAAATTTGAGAGAGAATTCTCTTCTTTTTGGGTGAGAATCCAAAAAATGAGAGATTGACTTGAATTCCTTCTCGCAAGAAGGGATTATATAGTGGAGTAATCATGGAGTTAAAATCTCCATATTATTACTATTTTACCACAACTATAGGTTATACAAATCTCATTTGCATAACCACATAATATAAGATATCTCATATCTCATATTGCAAATCACATTTGCTATAATTGTGGATTAATTAAATTGAATCACATCCAATTAATTTCTCCAATTAGCCCTAATTCAACAATTAGCTAACCTATAGTTTATTATGAATCTCATTCACATTAAACTATATATTATATCATTCATATCTCATTAAATGACATAAATGCCTTTAAAGTGAAACTAAACACTTTAATTTCATACCAAAAAATTAACCCTTCTTTTAACCAAGATGGAGCCAACAAGAGGACCTAATGGACCTACAATGACGGGCTCCAATGATCCGAGATCAACCTGTCAAACTCTTTGACCCGGTTAATCAACATTCATTAGCTACGGTGACACTCCACTATAGCCCGTAGCTGCACTCCCGTTAGTGCAGAATATTACGTGTCCACTGATATAACCAATGCCCATGAGTCGACCCTTCACAGGTTGTTCGTAGACTCGGCTGGGTCAAATTACCATTTTATCCCTGTGTCTACCTCTTGTTCCTTAAGTCTCCACCGCTCCTCTAATGAACAACATATTGTGATGGTCCAACCATACACAACACCCTTCTCGGCCGGTGAGAAGGTGGGCGCCCGTTGTCCAAGCACTGGAGACAACACTTAAGAGGAACAACCCCTCTAGTTTCCTAAAGGCGTGAGCGAGTGAATTCCATCTCGCGAGTTAAGTTCTCGCTCCTACTTGGTCCTGTCCCACGAGAAGATAGGCATATTGGGCGAGTAAGCTGTGACCACCCTCACCCGTACTAGTCAAAGGGTGACACATGCAGATAGGAGTTAAGTAACACGCTCGGGATTGGTCGAGTCACTAATGGTCATGTACGAAGTTATTAGTCCTTCTCATCAGCGGTGTTACATCGTGAGGTCTAATAATTCACGATCCAGTCTTGTACAATCTCATTGCACAGGATTCCCCACTTGCATGTCAACCACATGAGCGAGTCCGATCACCTCGTTTGTATCTAATACAAAGCGGGTCGCATCCACAAAGTGTATCGGGATTAGGTCTCCAACCCTATCCATATAATGTAGACCGTTCGGGTCATTAACTCGAACGTGATCCTCCTTGTGTGTCCACTACACACCGTTCAAGTTCTAGTTCTCTCATAAATTCAATGACCCTGGAGCTTAGTTTATTGGAAAAGTTTATAAATATTGCGAGAAACAAAGTGATGAAATGAATAACTCTTATTAATTTCAAACAATATATTACAAACACGAGATTAGGACAAAAATCCCAACAGGCTACAACACACCTGTTGTCACAAAACAGCGTGATCGACAAGTTCATATTTGGAACAACTTCCAAATTCGACCTGAACTTCCTAAGCCAAACAACTTCCTTTGCAGCTTCACAAGCCGCAACGTACTCAACTTCCATAGTGGAATTAGCGAGGCATCCCTGCTTGATGCTTCGCCATACTACAACTCCTCCATTTAGAATGAAGGTTGACCCCGAAGTGGATTTCTTAGAATCCTTATCTGTCTAAAAGTCAAAATCTGTGTATCCCGTCAGGATCAAATCCCCATTTCCATACACTAAGTTGTAATTCCTCGTTCTCCTAAGATACTTGAAGATTGCCTTTACGACCGTCTAGTGATCTAATCCAAGATTGGATTGATACCTACTGTTAATCCCTACTACATAACAGATGTCGGGCCTAGTTCACAACACGACATACATGAGGCTTCCTATAGCTGAAGCATAGGAGATCCGTCTCATATCCTCAACCTCTTGAGGAGTCTTAGGACATTGATCCTTAGACAGGTGAACCCAATGCCTGAAAGGCAACTTGCCCTTCTTGGAGTTCTGCATCTTATATCTAGACAACATCTTGTCAATATAAGATGCCTGAGACATGGACAGCGTTTTGTTCTTCCGTTTTCGGACAATCTAGATCCCTAGAACATACTTTGCTTCTCCAAATCTTTCATTTGAAATTGCGAAGCCAGTCATTTCTTTACGTCAGAAAGAAATCCTACCTAATTCCCAATGAGAAGGATATCATCCACGTACAAGACCAGAAATGCGACAGTTTTGTCAACGATTTTCTTGTAGACACAAGGCTCGTCAACATTCTGATCAAAGCCATAAGATTTGATCGCCTCATCAAACCTTATATTCCAAGACCTCGAGGCTTGTTTCAGTCCATAAATGGACCTATGAAGCCGACAAACCTTTTGCTCTTGGCCTTGGGTAATGAACCCTTTGGGCTGGTCCATGTAGATTGTTTCGTCAAGGTTGCCATTCAGAAAGGCGGTCTTGACATCCATCTTCCATACCTCGTAGTCATAATACACGAATGTGGCCAGAAGGATCCTGATCGACTTTACCATGGCAACAGGCGAAAAGGTTTCCTCATAGTCAACCCCTTCAACCTAGGTAAAACCCTTTGCCACTAGTCCTGCTTTTAAGGTCTGCACCTTCCCATCTACGCCACGTTTATGCTTGTAGATCAACTTGCAACCAATAGGTTTACCCCATTCGGTTGATCCACAAGCTCCCAGACTGAATTGAAGTACATCGACTCCATTTCCTGGTCCATACCTTTAATCCATTCTTCCTTGTCAATGTCAGCCATTGCCTGATCATAGGTCAATGGATCCTCGCAGTCGTCATCAAGAGTGACGACTTGCGTTTCAGCTAAACTCATGTAATGTTCAGGCTGTCTCACAACCCTCCTACTACGCGAGATATTCCCAACTCTTGGGAACGGACTTGCCTAGACGTGCTAGGATCAACAACACTTGTTGATGTACTAGTCTCATTAGAAACTCTTGCTGATATACTGTCCATTTCGTTTAACACGATTTTGCTCTTAGGCAAATGATCCCTGCGTGGTCTTCCTCAAGGAAAGTGGCGTTTGTCGACACAAGCACCCTATTTTCCTTAGGATCATAAAACATACCACCCCTAGTCTCTTTTGGGTAACCTACAAATAGACACAATTTTGAACTGGGTTCCAAATTCTTCGGGTTTGACAACAACACGTGGGTCGGGCATCCTTAAATTCTGAAATGGTGTAAACTGCCTCTACGTCCATTCCAGAGTTTGAAAGGTGTTTCACAAACACTCTTCGACGGAACATTGTTCAAAATGTAGACCGCACTCTCCACAGCGTAACACCAAAAAGAATCAGGGAGACGAGCATAGTTCATCATCGACCGAACCATGTCCAACAGGGTTCTGTTTGTCCTCTCCGATACACCATTCTACTGTGGCATACCAGGTGCTGAGAGTTGGGACGTAATTCCATGTTCTATCATATAGTCTTGGAATTTTGTGTCCATATACTCTCCACCTCGATTCGATCGAAGTATTTTTATCGTTTTACCTAACAGGTTCTCAACCTCAGTCTTGTACTCCTTGAACTTTTCAAGAGTTTCAGACTTCCTATGCATTAGGTAAATATACCCATACCTTGAATAGTCATCTATAAAAGATACAAAGTATTCGTAACCACCGCGTGCTTTAACACTCATCGGACCACAGTGGTCAGAATGTATAAGCTCAAGGGGCTATTTGGCTTTATATCCTTTTCCACTAAGAGGATGTTTGGACCTTTTTCCTTCGAGGCATGACTCACATACCGGTAAAGAGTTTTCTTCTAACTCGCTTAGAAGTCCATTCTTAACTAGGTTCTCAATCCTATTGAGATTAATGTGGCCTAACCTTAGATGCCAAAGATGGGCATTTTCTTTTGAAGAAACGTTTACTCTTTTAGTTCGTGTTTCTTCTATTTTAAATAATTCAGTGTTCAAAACGCTTTTGTCCGAATTAGGTTTCAAAACATACAGATTAGACTCAAGTGAAGCAGAACAAATAAAATTGCCTTTGAAAGAAACAAACGCTTTATTATATTCAAAGGAAATCGAAATACATTGTTCAATAAGACAGGAACTAGAAACAAGGTTTCTATTAAACCCCGGGACTATATATAAATTGTCTAACAATAAGTAATTCCTGCCAAAAAAGAGCTTCCCTTTGCCGATCATTGCAGCAGAGACAATCTCCCCGGATCCAACCCGTAGAGTCACCACACCCTCTTGCAGCTGCTGCCAGGAATCAATTCTCTAAAAAGAACAACAAACGTGGTTAGTGGCGCCCGAATCCAATATCGAGGCAAAGTCACTACTCTCCACTAAACATGTTTCAGTTACTAGTAAATCACATTTACCTTGATTCCTCCTCTCGGCAAGGAACTTGAGACAGTTTTGCGTCCAGTGGCCGTCCCCATTGTAGTGAGAACACTTTCCTTTCTCTGCAACTTCCTTGACCTTTTTGCCCTTTTGGGTGGCAGCTCGATCAACTTTGCCCTTCTTCATCTTCTTCTTACCTTTCGGGCGAGAAGGAGCAACAGATTTAGTCCCGAGGTCGAACCCCGTGATAGGACACGAAAGCAACATTTGCCTGGCTTAGGTGTCCTGATCCTCATCATGGACTGGAAGTTCTGTAGCTCGTTCAGAAGGGTGGTCAGTGTGTAGCTTATCTTGTTCATAACAACATTGCTACGAAATTGAAGGAAACTCTTTGGAAGAGTCTCCAAGATAAAGCTGACCTGGCCCGACTCATCGATCGAAGCCCCGTTCATCTCCGCCAAATTAAAGTGGGTCATCATGTCCAGAACATGTTCATGGATAACATCACTTCTTTCATTCGGGCGTTGAAGACGTGTTTGAGCGAGTCGTGTCGGACCTGAAAGGACTATTGTCCAAACATATTCTGCATACACTCCATGATCTCCTTTGCGGTGACCATCAGCTCATGCTTTTTTGCCAGTACTTCAAACAAGCTGGCAATTATGTAAACCTTGGCCTTTTCATTGGCCCTGATCCACCGATCGTATGCATCACAAACACTTCGTGATGCAGTCGAGCTCGACAACTAAGGACACTCTTTAGTAATCACGAACTTAAGGTCGTCGGTTACAAGTATCGTGTTTATATTGTTCTTCCATGTTCTCCCACTAATTTATCGGAAGCTAGTAATGCAATGATTGAGCTAGACATTTTTGCTGAAAAAATCAAATAAATCTTTGTGTCATTCTCGCAAAAAACTTTTTGAAATCTAATCAAGTTTTAGAATAATTTAATACTATGATCCCTAAGTCATTTAAAATTTGCAATGATATCCTAAAGGTTTAGAATGACCGCCACCGAAGGGTGAACGAAAACACTCCTCCTCTAGACAAGACTTTCTCGACCATACCCTAATCCCAGAATAACTCTAATTCAATTAGGCGTCCAGTTACCATTATTTAGTCAAATCCATTAACTCTTAATGAATCCCGTGAGTGTCGCCCTCAATCTTTAAGTTTCCAAGTATCCGTCCAAACAATAGCCACCGAAGGGTGAACCAAGAAGGAAAATCAACAAGGAAATTGTATCCCTTTTGGGAATTCCCAATGTTCCAACTCCCATGATAAAGGCCCTCCGAAGGGATTGTCTAGTCCAGGCCAAACTAGCAGGCGGATCATAGGGGTCTCACGGTGTGAATCGAAAGAAGAGACCGTGGGTCCCATTTTCACAGGTCCCGCTCCCACTCACTATAAGTACTCTCTCCATCCACTATGATATTGATCCATGCAAATACCATTCGAAGGGGGACGCTCCCATTTGCGCCACGATGCCGAGTATAGATCTCACGGTGCGAAATTTAAGGAGATTTGTGGTCAGAAAATCAAATGTATCTTATACACTTTATTTTCTCTCACTCAGCACTTTATATTGTTCGGGATTGACCTAGATAAACTGGCTAAAATTTACCTAAGTCTACCAATATAACACTTATATTGAATTAAGCCTAAGTTTATAATCACATTATTAACTTAGGTCTATGTGAGTAAATTAATCAACTTTTAATTAACGCCACTCATGATAATATAACCTAAGAATCTCCAGACTGAATTCACTCCTAGGTTGGTTTCCTAACTCTAATCTTATTAGAACTAGAAAAGCTAAGTCTAATTATTCAAGTTCTAAACAATTTAAAACTAATAATTAACTTAGGTTACATGCATTTCTATGCTATAGTGTTTGATCATTCATCACATGAATAACTATAGACTATAACAAAATATTCATCACATGAAATTCAATGCATGAGCATACTTTTAATCTAAAAAATATAACTATTATATTAAATAAATTAAAGCATGCTTTTAATTATATTATAACACTTATAATATAACCCATCATGCATACTATATATTATAACACTTATAATATAAATGATGCATGAAATGTTTAACCTAAGGTGGGATTTTAAATCTATATGTCATACATTATGCACATAGAAATAATTAAATCATATATCTCATGCATAAAATAATTAAATAGCAAAAATGGACCGATTTTTGCACTTAGAGGCATTTATTTCATTAATTAACATTAATATAACTTTATATTAATATTAATTTATAAAATAAATTTAATTAAATAAATTACATTTTAGAAAAAAGTAATTTAAATAAAATAATAAACTAAAACCACCCATGAAGAAGAAAATCATCCACGCCCCACGTCTCACGCTTCAGCCTCGTGAACTGCCCACTAACGCTTGCAGCGTTGCAACACCGCGGGCAGTGTTGCAACGTTGCAGCGTCCAGAGTCATGCCAGCGTTCCCAACGCCAGCACCGTTGCAACGCTACTCCTAGCATTGCAACGCAGTCCTGCAACGCGTCTTGCACCTGCGATGGCAGCGTTGAGACGCCGATGAACAACGTCTCAACGTTGTGAACAGAACAACAAGCTCTTCATGCTTCTCGCCCGTTTCCGCTCCGATTTCTTCACAGCATCTCATGCCACGAACGACACGGACTTACAGACTCGATTTACATGAAAAATGTCCAAAACACGGGTCCTTACATTGATCTAATCAACATAAATTTACATCTAAAACAAAGTGCCAAAAACCAAAACATCCATTTTGCAAACCACAATTTATCTCATAAATTGAAGCATTTACCCACCTAATTTTAAGAAAACAAATGCACAACGAGAAGCCAACGATTGGCTCTGATAACAATTGAAGGGAATGAAAATCCCCACGCAACGGAAGACGATCGAATCATCGTGGTATCATCGTGCAATTCATTTTCTTAAAATTAAACTATCTAATAGTATTAGGCTAAACATGCATATTTAGAAGGAAAAATAGTAAGTAAGAACCACTTACTTGTTCAAGAACGTCTTCAAGAAGTCTTCCTCCGATCATGAACTCTTCGTGTTCTTTCAACGATCTCGAAAGCCTCAAACAATCCAACGAACGGACACTTCGACTCAATTACTCGGTTGTTCTACTTTTGGTAGAAGGAGAATGGTGGGATTCTCTTCTTTTGGTGTAGGGAGGAGAGTTTGAGAAAGAGATGTGTTTGAGAGAGAATTGATATTGCTTCTTTGGTGAGAATTCCAAAAATGAGCAATTAGCCTTACCAACCCTTCTTGCAAAGGGGTTTATATAATGGTGATAGGTGGAGTTGAAATCTCCACCTATTTACCATTTTACCACAACCATAGGTTATCCAAATCATATTTGCATAACCACATATAATAAGATATCTCATGTCTCATTATACAAATCACATTTGTATAATTGTGGATTTTTAAATTGAATCACATTCAATTTAATTTCTCTCAATCTAATTTCTCCAAATTAGCCCTAATTAACCAATTAGGCTAACCTATAGCTTATTATGAATCTCATTCACATTAAACTATATAATATATCATTCATATCTCATATAAATGACATAATTATCCTTTAGTGAACTTGAACACTTCAAATTCACACAAAAAATGTTAACCTTCTATTAATCCAGTTTGAGCCAACCGAGGGACCTAATGGACCTACAGTGACGAACTCCAATGATCCAAGATTAACCTGTCAAACTCTTTGACCCGGTTAATCAACATTCATTAGCTACGGTAACACTCCACTAAAGCCCATAGCTGAACTCCCGTCAGTGTAACAAGTGTATCCACTGATATATTCAATGCCCATGGGTCGACCCTTCACAGGTTGTTCGTAAACACTGCTGGGTCAAATTGTCGTTTTAGCCCTGTGTCTATTTCTTGCTCCTTAAGTGCCCACTACTCCTCTAATGAACAGCAACGTTGTAATGGTCCAACCATACACAATACCCTTCTCGGGCCAGTGAGAGGGTGGTCACCCGTTGTCCAAGCTCTGGAGACAACACTTAAGGGAACAACCTCTCTAGTTTCCCTAACGATGGGAACGAGTGAATTCCATCTCGCGTAGTTAAGTTCCCAGCTCCCTACTTGGTCCTATCCCAAAGAAGATAAGCATATTGGGCGAGTAACTGTGATCACCCTCACCCGCATTTAGTCAAAGGATGGACCCGCAGAGCGTGGAGTCCGTAACACGTTCGGGATTCAAAGTCAAGTCACTAATGGTCATCTACGAAGTTATTAGTCCATACTGTTAACGGTGTTACATCAGTGGGTCTAATAATTCACGGTCCGGTCTTGTACAATCTCATTGCACAGGATGCCCCCACTCGCATGTCAACCACATGAGCGAGTCAGATCACCTCATTTGTATCTAATACAAAGCGGGCCGCATCCACAGCATATCCACGATTAGGTCTCCAACCCCATCCATATACTGTAGACCGTTCGGGTCATTAACTCGAACGTGATCCTTCCTGTGTGTCCACTACACACCTTTCAAGTTCTAGTTCTCTCATATATTCAATGACCCTGGAACTTAGTTTATTGGACAATGTTTGTAAAATTTATGAGACATAAGAGAATGAAATAAATAACTCTTATTAATTTCAAATAGTAAATTACAAACAAAACGAGATTAGGACATACATCCCAACAGTCCAGTGGTCTAACCCTTGATTGGACTGGTACCTATTGACTATCCCACATCATAGAAAATATTTGGCCTCGTCCATAGCTTAGCATACATTAAGCTACCTACTGTCGAGGCATAGGGAATCTGTTTCATGTCTTCAACTTCTTGAGGCGTCTTAGGTCACTGTTCCTTAGACAAATGAATTCCATGCCTAAAGGGCAATAAACCTCTTTTGGATTCTGCATCGAATATCGAATCAACATTTTGTCGATATAAGACGCTTTAGACAAAGCTAGCGTTCTGTTCTTGCAATTCCTGAAAATTTAAATCCCAAGAACATATTGCGTCTCTCCAAAATCTTTCATTTGGAATTGGGTCGCCAACCATTTCTTTATGTCAGTTAGGTATCCTATATCATTCCAAATGAGTAGGATATCATCCACATATAGCATTAAGAAGGCTACTTTATCGTTGATGATCCTCTTGTAAACACAAGACTCATCAATATTTTGGTCAAAGCCATAAGACTTGATCGCTGTATCAAATTTTGATGTTCCAAGATATGGATGCTTGCTTCAACCCATAAATGGATCGATTAAGCTTGCAAACTTTTTGCTCCTGACCTCGAGTTATGAACCGCTCGGGCTGAGACATATAGATACTCTCGTGAAGATTACCATTCAAAAATGCAGTCTTGACGTCCATTTGCCAGATCTCATACTCATAAAATGCGGCTATGGACAATAGTCCCTATTGGCTTTAACATAGCAATAGGGAAAAAAGTTTCCTCATAGTCAACTCCTTCCCTTTGGGTAAAACCCTTTGCTACGAGTCTAGCCCTAAAGATATGGACCTTTGCGACTACATCTCTCTTTCTCTTATAGATCCATTTGCACCCTATGGGTCTTACTCCTTCAGGTTGGTCTACAAGTTTCCAAACTGAATTGAAGTACATATGCTCCATTTCAAGGTCCATGGCTTTGATCCATTTATCCTTATCTACGTCATTCATTGCCTGTTTATAAGATAATGGATCCTCTACGCCGTCATTCGGTATGACAAGTGAGTTTCGATTAAACCCAAGTAGCGGTTAGGTTGAGAAACAACCCCCACTGCGTCGAGGCATTCCCAACGATTGAGACGAACGAGATTGACTCCATATGTCGACTTCTTCATCAACTCTTGATGAAGGTCCAGCCTGGTCAACAACTCTTGTTGACTTTCCTGTAGCTTCATTCAATACTAATTTACTACGTGGTTTGAGGTTCCTCATGTGATAATCCTCCAAGAAAGTGACGTTTGTCGATTCAAGCACCTTATTTTCTTATGGGTCGTAGAAAAAACCACCTCTCATTTCCTTGGGATAGCCTACAAATAGACATAATTTTGTGCTAGGTTTACGCCTGTTCCATAACCCAAAAGGTGTTTCGAAACACTCTTTGATGGAACAATGTTCAAGATTTGAACCAGTCTCTCTTTGCGTAACCCGAAAACGAGTCAGACAACTGAGCATTGCTCATCATAGATCGAACCATGTCTAACAAGGTTATATTTCTCCTTTCAGATACACCATCTGCTGTGGTGTATTTGCTGCTGAGAGTTGAGACTGGATTTCATGTTCTATCAAATAGTCCTTGAATCTCAGGTCCATATACTCTCCATCTCGATCAGATCGAAGTGTCTTAATGGTTTTCCCTAATGCATTTTCCACTTCAGCCTTGAACTCTTTGAACTTTTCAAGAGCCTCGGACTTATGATGCATTAAGTATAGAAAACCATACCTAGAATATTCATCTATGTGAAGGGATCGAATCCCGCAGTGGAAACGATTGTTAATCGCATGTTCATGATTTCGTTACATGGATCTCATGCAAGAACAAATAACTAAGATTAAACATGCAATTCTAAAGATAGGACAACAAGATATTTACCTTTGAACGATCACAACCTCAGCAACGCTCACCCCACACGTGTGTAGATCTACCCCTAGATCATCCTCGTTGTTCTCTAGGTGAGGGAGGAACGTGGGTTCCTTTTAGGATGAGGTGTGGAATTTGAGAGAGATTGTGTTTGGAACTCTTTCTAACAACACACAATTTGGAACTCTAGGGTTACCACAAAAAACTTGTCTCAAAGTTGCATCTTATGCAATTATTTATAGGTAAATAGGATGGAAATTACCATCCTATCACTCCTTCATTCTCTCATTAGTATATAGTTAATATGTGAATCTAATTCACATTAAAACTTTATATTATATCAATTATATCACATATAATTGATATAACACCTCATATATGAAATTGAACACTTCAATCTCAGTCCTAACTTTATACCGTCAATATGACCATGTTAAATAACGGGACCTAATGGACCTACAGGTTCATGAGCTCCAATGATGTGAGATTAATTGATCAAACTCTTTGATCCGGTTAATCAATATTCATTAACTACAAGTCATTCCACTATTGACTTGTAATTGCACTCTCCTCACTGTAGATTATATTATGTCCATTGATATAATCATTACCCAAGAGTTGACCCTTCACAGGTTGTTCGTAATCACAGTTAGGTCAAATTACTTTTTTACCCCTGTGATTACCTCTTTGTTTCTTAAGCACCACTGATCCTCTAATGAGCAACAAGTCTATGGTCCTACCATAAACTCAAACCCTCTTAAACTAGTTTAGAGGGTGGGACCCTGTTGTTCAAGACATGGACTCAGTTCTTAAGGGAACAACCTATCTAATTCCTTAGTCTAGGAATGAGTGAATTCCATCTTGCATACTTTAGTCCCCAGCTACCTACGAGATTCTGTCCCTGAGAAGGTAGGCTTATTGAGTCGGTTACAGGTCACTCTCACCCATACTAGTCTTAGGACAAACCCCTATAAGCAGAAGTTCTTAACTTGCTCAGGATTCAGGTCGAGTCACTAATGACCTTCTATAAATTAACAGTCTTATCCTGTTAACGACGTTATACTGGTAAGACAAATAACTTGCAGTTCGATCTTGTATGAACTCTTTATACAGGATGCCCCCACTCGCATGTCATCCACATGAATGAGTCGAATTACCTCATTTGTACTAACTACAAAGTGGATCGCATCCATGGTGTTACCAGAATAAGGTTTCCAACCTTATTCTTATACCATAGTCCATTTAGGTTATACTCTTGAACACAATCCAAATAGTGTCTACTACACTGATGTTGAAGATATATTATAACCTTGGAGCTTAGTTTATTAGATTTATAAAGCGAGAATATAATTTTTCAAAACAAATAACTCTTTATTTATTTGACCAAAATTACATAGGTTTTAGGGCACATATCCCAACAATCTCCCCAACAATAATGTAAAATACAATAAACTAGGGCATTGAAACCCTTTGTACAATATACTCCCACTTGTCCTAGTTCGGGAAAACTTGTAAACCTAGACCTTCTAGGAGACGCTCAAATACTTTAGTTGTGAGAGCCTTTGTAAAAGGATCAGCAATGTTGTGCTCTGAGGCTATCTTCGTGACGATCACGTCTCCTCGATGCACGATCTCTCGGATGAGATGATATTTTCGCTCAATATGCTTACCCCTCTTGTGACTTCGGGGTTCTCTTGAATTTGCCACAACACCACTAATATCAAAATATAGTGTGATAGGCAAACTCATATTTGGAAAAACTGCAAAATCTAACATGAATTTCCTAAACCAAACGACCTCTTTAGTTGTTTCACAAGTTGCTACATGTTCGACCTCCATGGTGGAATCAGCAATGCATCCCTGCTTGCGCTTCACCATGCTACAACTCCTCCGTTAAGAGTAAAACCGTACGATGTAGATTTTGAGAATCTTTATCAATTTGAAAGTCGAAATTCGTGTAGCACTGTGAGGATCAAATCCTTAGCCCCATACACAAGCATGTAATTCCTTGCTCTTCGAAGATACTTAAGGATCGTTTTAACCGCTGTCCAGTGTTCAGGTACTAGATTGGATTGATATCTACTGACCATTCCAACTGCAAAACAAATGTCAGACCTAGTACACAACATGGCATACATCAGGCTCCCAACAACTGATGCATAAGTGATAGCACACAAAATGTGTTGTCCTTAGGCTTAATAATTGCTAGTTTTATTATAATTTCAAGGTTTTGATGTGTTTGAATCATTGAATTTCTGGTAAAGAGCTCAAACAGGACATTTGGAGACATTTTGGAACACTCGGGATCGAAACGAGGATATTTGGAGATAAAAATAACATCAATTGGAAGAGAAAGGAGCAATCCAAGCTAGTAGACCCGAGGTAATGGCGTTGCAATGCCAAGTAGAGCGTTGCAACGCCGTGATTGTTGTTTCGAACCATTGAAGACCCCCAGGCGATAGCGTTGCAACGCTGCCTTGCAGCGTCGCAACGCTATCTCGATAAGGAAGCATATATGAAGGACCACACAGAGGGCGTTGCAACGCTGCCTTGCAGCGTCCCAACACCACATCGATAGAGAAGCGCGCGCGTTAGGGTAGCGGCGTTGCAACGCTGCCATCAACGAGACATTCCATATATGTCAGTCGCCTAGGGTACAGTGTTGCAACGCTGTTCCTAGCGTTGCAATGTTGTACCGATTGAGCCTATAAATAGAACATTATGCATTCTTGTAAAGGGGAGGCGAATTTGCTAGATTTTTGCCCTATTTTCGAAATACACTTTGTAAGAAGAGAGAAAAGAGCATTTTTGAGAGCCAAAGCATTCGTGGAGGTTCAAGATCGAATACGGGAGCTCGGAGACGAAGGACCGACATCGACACATAAGTTTATTTACTTTTCTTTCAGATTGTAACTCCATTTGAGACGTTTTCTACTTGTTTAGCTTGGTTTTCATGTGATTTAGAGTAGCTAAACAGTGTAGTTAGGATTTTATTTACTTGTTAAGACTAAATTGCTATGTATTGAAGCATGTTTTGTTCTTATTTTTGGCAATTCGTTCTTTAATTCTTAATTCTGTTGGTTTAAGTGGACTCGAGAGATAAAACTTGAATTAGAGCAAAGTTGTCAAAACCTTTAGGAGTCTGGCATGAGAATGACCTAGAAGTCTAAGGGAAACACATAAAGAAGTTGCTTAATGTCGTGCATGTCGTAGGTTCATATGGAGACTATGGAGTTTATTACATGTCTGAAACTCACTAAGAATCGAGAGGTTTTCTTGAGTATTTTACTTATTGTTTATAAATTCATCTAATTGGTTCATTGCACGTGTTAATTGAGTCATTAACTTGTATAATCATTTTCCTCAAATCTATCAATTCGTGTCTCCACGTGTTAGCCTGTTGTTTATCTTTATTTTCAATCACCTATCCATGTTTTGTTGCTTTAGCTAAAATTGAGAATTAGTATCTTAGTACTTAATTAATCTAGAAACCCATTCCCGAGGACGATACTTGGACTCTTAAATCACAATACTAAAACTTGACCCGTACACTACGGTATTACAATATTATTTTACGCAACAAGTTCTTGGCATGATTGCGTGGAATGACGATTATTTAGATTAATTAATATTGTGTGTTTTCCTTATTTGTTTTATTTCATTGTTTGTTTGTTTCCTTTTCTGTCATAGTTTAGTTTTGTGTGTTTTTGAGTCTTTGTCACCTATTTTTTGTTGTGTTGCTATTGTGTAAAAGTCTTGATTTGAATTACTGATTTTTCAAGTATGAATTTGCATGATTTTGAGTTTCCACCATTCTATTATCCTCTAAGGATCCTAGGTATGTGCATCATGATTTATATGAATACCATGTGTCTAATTTTTATCATTCTATACCTAAAATTGATAAAAATTCTTATGATGATAGTTATTTAGGCACTTGGGACCATAATATTTTTTACCTTGACCATCCATTAGAAAAATCTTCTCTTGTGGACCAATTAATGGAATATACCTTAGAGTTGAAAATAAAAAATTTGGTTCATAATGAATTAGAGAGGTTTGATAGGTTAGAAGCTGGGGTGGTAGGACTTTGGAAAATAGTACAGGATAGAACTCATTATCTCAATCAACTAGTAATTTCCCTTAAGGCCTTACAGGAACAATTTCTTATCCTTACCACTGAGGAGGTGCCACCTAGGAGGACTTGTTCATGCGATAGTGAGGATAGTTTGGGGGAGACTGAGGCACACCATAATCAGGTTAGTGAGGTAGACATTGGTGATACAATTACTTCCACAGGGGAGATTCAGGTGGTAAAGGTCGAGGCTGAGAAGTCCTTCCCCCTTTTATCCCCAGAAATTTCCTTTAATCTTCATAGCCAATTGTCTTACACTCAAGAGTCTTGTTTTGATTTTTGTTCTTTTATTCTGTTAAACAAAAATACAAAAAATAGTTATTTGTCTGGTGCCCAGGGGAAACAGGATAGCCTTTTAGACTTAGAAGGCTACATCGATTCAAGCAAGAAGGGCCCAAAGAAATATGAGAAGTTTTATGTGTCCTGATAAGTCACTATCTAGCTAAAGACGTTAAAGAAAGTGCTTCTTGGGAGGTAACCCAAGCTTTACAGTTTTGATTTATTTTAGTTTGTTTAGTTGTTCGTTATTTACTTACTAGTTTGTTTTACTTTGTTGGTTGTGATGATGTCTGCCTTCGTTAAAATCCAAGCTCCCGTTCTGAGGAACTCCACATGTTTTGGCTATCCAAGGAACTCAAAAAGATCTTTATCATCCAGGACAGTATTGTTCACTCTTACCCTTCTAGTTAATTTGTGCTTATTTTTGCAAACATTGGGGACAATGTTTAGTTTAAGTTTGGGTGTGGGATGTTGTTCATTTGTTGTGACTGTCCTGAGTATGTGTTGAATTGTTGATTGATCATTGCATAAGTATGATTATGATAGCCTAGGATGAGAATTAATTGGAAAGCTTTGTGATTCTGTTGAAACTTGATAGCATGATATGAATTTGAGTTAATTTAAAATTTTTCTTGAGTTTTTCCTGCACCATTATGCACATAGCCTGTGTTACTGTAGTTTTGAAATGCTTAGAACAAAGTTATTAGGTTTAGAAATTTGATGTCACCTCGATAGGTCTGAGAACTGATTTGAGAGTTAAACTGCAGGATAGGGTGAATGACAATATGAAGTGCGTGATCTGTATACTATGTGAAACAGTTTGTTTGCTAAAGAAAAAAATTCGTGAGGGCAAAAAGAGCTACCTTCACTGTGATCAGTTAGGCCACTCATTGAGCGAGTGCTCTGGGTAAGGGTCCTTGCACACAAAAAAATGTGATTTAGTACTGAGTAGAGTTATTTAATTCTTAAATGTGGGGAGGCTAAAAACAAATTAGTAATTATGACCAGTGTAGGGGGAAGTTGAATGGAGAGCCTAATAAAGTTGATCCGGACTTAGTAAAAATGAATGGAACATAGGCTAATCACACACACACGTAGGAACACTTAAGAAAAGTTTTAAATTGCTTGTTGAAGTGTTATGTTTGAATGTTTCCTGTAATTACTAGATTTCCCCTTAAATCTTTGAGGCTTGAATTAAATGCATGTATATGAACAATCTGATGTTCAATTCTATTTTTGTTCGGGACTAGCAAAAGTTTAAGTTTTGGGGTGTTTGATAGCAAACAAAATGTGTTATCCTTAGGCTTACTAATTGCTAGTTTTATGATAATTTCAGAGATTTGATGTGTTTAAATCATTGAATTTCAGGTACAGAGCTCAAACAGGACATTTGGAGATATTTTGGATCACTCGGGATCGAAACGAGACTATTTGGAGCTAAAAATAACATCAATGGGAAGAGAAAGGAGCAATCCAAGCTAGTAGACCCGAGGTGATGGCGTTGCAAAACCAAGCAGAGCGTTGCAACGCCGTGATTGTTGTTTAGAAGCATTGAAGACCCCAGGCGATAGCGTTGCAACGCTGCCTTGCAGCGTCGCAATGCTATCTCGATAAGGAAGCATATATGAAGGACCGTACAGATGGCGTTACAACGCTGCCTTGCAGCGTCGCAATGCCACATCGATAGAGAAGCGCGTGCGTTAGGGTAGCGGCGTTGCAACGCTGCCCTGAGCGTTGCAACGCAATCGAGACATTCCATATATGCCAGCCGCCTAGGGTACAGCGTTGCAACGCTGTACCGATTTAGCCTATAAATAGAACATTATGTATTCTTGTAAATGAAAGCCAAATTTGCTAGATTTTTGCCTTATTTTTGAAATACACTTTGTAAGAAGAGAGAAAAGAGCGTTTTTTAGAGCCAAATCATTCGTGGAGGTTCGAGATCGAAGACGGGAGCTCGGAGATGAAGGACCGACATCGACACATAAGTTTAATTTCCTTTTCTTTCAGATCGTAACTCCATTTGAGACGTTTTCTACTTTTTTAGCTTGGCTTTCATGTGATTTAGAGGAGCTAGACATTGTAGTTAGGATTTGATTTACTTGTTAAGACTAAATTTCTATGTATTGAAGGATGTTTTGTTCTTTTTTTTGGCAATTTGTTCTTTAATTTTTAATTCTGTTAGGCTAAGTGGACTCGAGAGATAAAACTTGAATTAGAGTAAAGTAAAACCTTCAGGAGTCTGGCATGAGAATGACCTAGAAGTCTAAGGGAAACACATAAAGAAGTTGCTTAATGTCATGCATGTGGTAGGTTCATATGGAGATTATGGAGTTTATTGCATGTGCGAGGCTGACTAAGAATCGAGAGGTTTTCTTGAGTATTTTACTTCTTATTTATAAATTCATCTCATTGGTTCATTGCATGTGTTAATTGAGTCATTGACTTGTAAAACCACTTTCCTCAAATCTATCAATTCGTGTCTCCACGTGTTAGTCTGTTGTTTGTCTTTATTTTCAATCACCTATCCATGTTTTGTTGCTTTAGCTAAAATTGAGAATTAGTATCTTAGTACTTAATTAATCTAGAAACCCATTTTCGAGGACGATACTTGGACTCTTAAATCACTATGCTAAAACTTTACCCGTTTATTGCGGTATTGCAATATTATTTTACGCAACAATAAGGAATCCGTCTCATGTCCTCAACTCCTTGAGGTGTCTTAGGACACCGTTCCTTAGAAAAATGAACTCCATATCTAAAAGGAAATAAACCTTTCTTGGAGTCTTGGATCTTAAACCTCAACAACACTTTGTCGATGTAAGATGTCTGAGACAATGCTAGGGTTTTATTCTTGTGGTTCTAGACAATCTGGATCCCAAGAACAAACTGCGCTTCACCCAAGTCTTTCATTCGGAATTGCTAGCTAGAAAATTCTTAATGTCAGTAAGATAACCTACATCATTTCCAATGAGTAAGATATCATCCACATATAAAACTAGAAATGCGACAGAACTATTGTTGATCTTCTTGAAGACACAAGGTTCATCATCATTCTTGTTAAAGCCAAAAGATTTGATTGGCTTATCAAATCTTATGTTCCAGGACCTAGAGACTTGTTTCAGTCCATAAATAGTCCTTTTAAGCTTGCAAACCTTTTGCTCTTGTCCTGGTTTAATGAACCCTTTTGGTTGATCCATGTAAATGTTCTCGTCAAGATTGCCATTAAAGAATGTTGTCTTGACATCCATTTGTCATACCTCATAATCATAATATGCGGCAATTTAAAGTAGGATTCAGATAGACTTTACCATAGCAACAGGTGAAAAGGTCTCCTCATAGTCAACCCCTTCAACCCGGGTATAACCCTTTGCTACTAGTCTAGCTTTAAAGATTTGCACCTTCCCATCTACACTGTTGGGATTTTTGTCCTAATCTCGTGTTTGTAATATATTATTTTAAATTAATAAGAGTTACTCATTTCATCACTTTGTGTCTTGCAATATTTATAAACTTTTCCAATAAACTAAGCTCCAGGGTCATTGAATTTATGAGAGAAATAGAACTTGAATGGTGTGTAGTGGACACACAGGGAGGATCACGTTCGAGTTAATGACCCCAACGGTCTACAGTATATGGATAGGGTTGGAGACCTAATCCTAGATATACTGTGGATGCGACCCGCTTTGTATTAGATACAAACGAGGTGATCTAACTTGTTCATGTGGTTGACATGCAAGTGGGGGCATCCTGTGCAATGAGATTGTACAAGACCAGACCGTGAATTATTAGACCTACTGATGTAACACCGTTGAGCGTAAGGACTAATACCTTCGTACATGACCATTAGTGACTCGACCTGAATCCTAAGCTTGTTACGGACTCATGCTGCGGGGTCCGTCCTTTAACTAATGCGGGTGAGGGTGGTCACGATTACTCGCCCAATATGCCTATCTTCTCGTGTGTGAGAACCAAGTAGGAGCTGGGAACTTAACTACCGAGATGGAATTCACTCGTTCCCGCCTTTAGGGAAACTAGAGGGGTTGTTCCCATAAGTGTTGTCTCCAGGGCTTGGACAACGGGCGCCCACCTTCTCACCGACCCGAGAAGGGTGTTGTGTATGGTTGGACCATCACAATATGTTGTTCATTAGAGGAGCAGTGGGGACTTAAGGAACAAGAGGTAGACACGAGGGTAAGACGGTAATTTGACCTCACCTGTTTTCTACAACAACCCGTGAAGGGTCGACTCATGGGCATTGGTTATATCGGTGGACACGTAATATTCTGTGATGACGGGAGTGCAGCTACGGGCTATAGCGAGTGTTACCGTAGCTAATGAATGTTGATTAACCGGGTCAAAGAGTTTGACAGATTAATCTCGGATCCTTGGAGCCCGTCACTGTAGGTCCATTAGGTCCCTCGGTTGCTCAACTGGGTTAAAAGAAGGGTTAATGTTTTGGTATGAAATTGAAGTGTTCAATTTCACTTTAAGGGCATTTATGTCATTTATATGAGATATGAATGATATAATATATAGTTTAATGTGAATGTGATTCATAATAAACGATAGGTTAGCCTAATTGTTGAATTAAGGCTAATTGGAGAAATTAATTGAGAGAAATTAAATTGGATGTGATTCAATTTAATTAATCCACAATTATTGCAAATGAGATTTGCAATATGAGATATGATGTCACACCCCATCCCAGCTTACTTGCCTAACCTAGGAAGAGATGCAAAGACAAAGATAACAAAACCTCTTGTTGGCTTTCCTTGACTAACCCAAGACTTAACTTAAAATAGACGTAACACATCATGTTTGAATAAGCAAAAGGTTAATCGATATACACTTATATATGAAACACATTCACTTCCTTTACTATGTTCTTTAGATAGTCATAAAGTTTCCAAGTTTATTACAACCCATCTAATATGTTCTCACTACAAACCATATACAAAGAAAGTGTATATACAAGGAGCTAAATGGCGTGGTGGCAAATAGGTCTTGTGAAGGCTAAGCACTGGAAATTAAATCTCACACAGGAAGAGTAGACATAAAGAAAACGTGAGCTAGGAAGCTCGGTGAGTGTCTATTATAAGCTCAAAGGTGAAGCATAATAATGGCAGATTATAAGTAGAAAATAGCTTAACATAAACAAACCATGCTTCCAATTTCTGAGTTTAAGTCACCACTTATGCATAACACATAACTCATAATGTAGTATTATATTGAGTGTAGATAGATCAATAATGTAGAAGCTCATAACAATAAAACACATAGCATGATACCACTTTCGAACCATAGAGGTTGTAGAGTTACATTTGTACCAATAAGGTTCATACCTCTCTCACGTGCACGTGGAATACCTTTGGCCCTTTGGTTTTTCCTAATACCTTCTCTATGTCCTTCAGTATTAAGGTAAGACCAATTACTACCCGAATACCTTCTCATTGTCCTTGAAGATTCGAGAAATTATGATTCATTCCCCCCTAAGTACCTTCTCGAATGTCCTTCAGTATTAGAGGTTAACCAAGATCAAGGGCATAACTTGTTTACCATGGAAATCATGCCTTTATAACACATACAACAATTTCTTGACAATTTCATATTATCATCTAAACATGTTCCCAAGTGGATTTACACAAAACATTCTCTAAAGGAAAGCATACTTTCATAATTTAGTTTCCATACTTGGATTTATAGTTACAACTAATTCAAAGCATGCTTAGGTTTCATCATGAACTTTATGTTAGGAACTCCATGAAGCTATACATAATTAGTTCAAACAAGATTCAATGATCAACAATTATGTTTTTAAGAAAAACATAGGCCAAGCATAGTTCTAAGATAGAGTCACTCACATGATTAGAATTAGAACCTTGGCTTGTAAACTTGACCTATTTGCTCTTGGCCACATCAAACAAACCAACTCAACCATTAGAACCTCGAGCTCATGATTTTTAACCTTAAAACTTGCAAGAAAACACACTTTTAAATTTTCCAGCATTTTCAGATTTTTTCTCACTGTATTCAGACAGCCATAACGTCTTCATTACTTATCCAAAAATAATGTAATTTATACCAAACTCTTCCTTCTTGAACCCTCTAAATATCATAGGAAGACATGAAATTGAAATTCCAAACGGATTTGTTCAGAAATACCTCGAAAGCTACTTTCCTCAAAACAGACTTCTGCTGTTTTCAGATTCGGATTTCCTGCTGCACAACAAATTTAATCTTATATTTAAGACATCGTCTAGACAATTTCTACTCACGATTTCTTCACGAAAGTTGTAGGAAATGCAATAAGCTTTCGAACCATACCAATTAGAGCTTCTAACTCCAAGTATGCAGATCAGAACAACCAAAAGATCAGAGACTTCCCGAATTTGACAGCATACTTCTGTCTTCTGCCTTCCTCTTAACAAAACAGTAACATCAATTCCTTTCCTTATGCACCTAAGAAACAGGTCTAATTCAGTCTCATAACTCAATTAAGAATAGTCATACACACAATTGGTTGTAAGGTATATAGAAATGGAAGAGAATCTCCTTCAATCTCTTGCTAGAAGTTTTTCCCTTTCACCTAAAATTACAGGTTCAACTTCCAGCTTGGGTTCCTCAAAATTTATCAACACAACCACCAAATATTTTTTGATAAACCTCAAGGAAAACATCTTAGCTTACTTACCTCAACATTTCAGCTTCTAATTCCTCCTCAAGAGCTCAAAACAGACTGATCTCCTCATATTGTTCTGCTACCCGAGAAACTTAAACACCCTTCACTTTTCTGCACATTTCTCTTCGTCCTCTTGGTATTGTCTCCAAAGCCGACCAGTTTCGTATTCTACACTCAATTTATGATATTTTGACACAAAAATCATCGAATTTGGTTCAGTAGACAGAGAGATATGATCGATTGAAGTTGGCCCATTTTCCGGTGCTATTTGTCTTAGTAAGAATTTGACACCACCTTCTTGCCAAACTTAACTTCGAGCCTTCACCTCCTTTGACCAGCTCCTACTTCAGTATTTACATCATAATCACCTTTTAAAACAACAAAATAAGTGTGTAAATAAACCCTAAGCATTTAGCCAACTTATCCTAAGTTTGTGAGATATATGATCTTCCATTCAATACTTGATGCACCTAAAACTTCTCCAATTTGCTAATGATTTGAACATACTTCAATGCAACTTTTAATATGCTTATTTCAATGGTTTATCTATCCCCTTATGAAGTTTAGACACATTGTAGCTCCAAATTCAATAGATTCCCAAATTCGATCACGACATCGTTTAGTGCAACCTATACGATTTTGCATATTTCAAAACATCATGAACGAGTGCTCAATGATAAAAGAGAATAGGGTTTAGGGCTTACATATGAGATATCTTATATTATGTGGTTATGCAAATGAGATTTGCATATAACCTATGGTTGGGGTAAAGTGGTAATTATGTGGAGATTTTAACTCCATCAATACCACTATATAAACCCTTCTTGCAAGAAGGAATGGAGATTATTCTCTCATTTTTTTGATTTTCATCAAAGAAGAGAAGAAGAATTCTCTCAACCCTCTCTCTCAATTCTCCTCCCTTTCCAAAACTAAAGTCCCACCACTTTCCTTCTTCCTAAGGAAGAACAACCGAGAAGGCCGTTGGTGGTGTTCGTTTTGTACGAGAGAAGCAATCGTTGAGAAGCACGAAGAGTTCGTGATCCGAGGAAGAAATTCTTGAAGGTTGTCTACAACAAGTAAGTAAATTCTTTCTTGCTGTAAATTTCTTCCTTTTCAGCATGTTTAACCTAGGTCTAAGTGTTAGATCGGTTTTAACAAATCCGAGTTGCATAATGATACCACGACGATTCGATCGTCTTCCGCTGTGCGGAGATTTTCATTCCCTTAAATTGGTATCAGAGCCATTTCGATGGTTCTTCATTTATGCACTGTTTTGTTAAAATTAGGTGGGTAAATTGCCTAATTTTCATGAGATGAATGTTTGGTTTGCATAATGGATGGTTCACGAGGACGTGGTCGTGAATTTCACTTTGTGGGCAGTTTTTTGTTATTTTAATTATTTTATTATTTCAAAAATGTATTTTATTTATATTTTTAATTATTTTATTAAATAATATTAATATAAATGTTATATTAATGTTATTTAATTAAATAATTGTCCCTAGGTGCCAAAAACTGGTCCATTTTTGCTGTTTAATTATTGTATGCATGAGATGTATATTTTAATTAATTTCTATGTGCATATTGTATGTCATATAGATTTAAAATGCCACCTTAGGTTAAACATTTCATGATCATATTTATATTATAAGAGTTATAATATAATGTATGCATGTTTTAATTTATTTAAATATAAGTGTTATATTTTTTTAAAATTAAAAGCATGCTCATGCATTAAATTCATGTGATGAATGTATGTTTTAGTATAGTATTATTCTTGTGATAGATGATCAAGCACTATAACATAGAAATGCATGCCATCTAAGTTAATTATTAGTTTTAAAGAGTTTAGAACTTGAATAATTAGACATAGGTTTTCTATTTTCTAATCAGATTAGAAATTAGGAAATCAAATATAACTTTTGAATGGAGACCGATAAGTAACTCTGTCTAAGGAAGGTTTTGTCTAAGGTGGGGTATTTAAATTGACGCTATGCAGAACACCCTACACAGAAAGCGACACCGGGAGTGAATTCGGTCCGGAGATTCTTAGGTTATATTATCGTGAGTGTCGTTAATTAAGAGTTAATTAATTTACTCACATAGACCTAAGTTAATAATGTAATTATAAACTCAGGTTAATACCATATAAGAGTTATATTGGTAGACTTAGGTAAATTTTAGCCGGTTTATCTAGGTCAATCCCTATTAAAACTAAAGTCTTTGAGTGAGAGGAAATATAGTGTATGAGATACATTTGAATTTCCAATAACAAATCTCCTTAAAGTCCGCATGTAGTGAGATCTATACTCGGCCTCGGCGCAAATGGGAGCGTCCTTCTTCGGGTGGCATTTGTATGGGTCAATATCATCGTGGATGGAGAGAGTACTTATAGTGAGTGGGAACGGGACTTGTGAAAACGAGACCCACGTTCTCTTCTTTCGATTCACACCGTGAGACGCCTATGATCCGCCTCGCTAGTTTGGCTGGACCGGACAATCCCTTCGGAGGGCTTGATCATGGGTGTCGGAACACCGTGAATTCTCGAAAGGGATACGATTTCAAGGTTGGTTTTTTCTTGGTTCACCCTTCGATGGCTATTGTTTGGACGGATGCTTGGAAACTTAAAGATTGAGGGTGACACTCACAGAGTCGTTAAGTGTTAATGAAATCGACCGAACAATGGTAATTGGGCGCCTAATGGAATAAGAGTTATTTCAGGATTAGGAAGTCGATCGAGAAAGTCCAAATCCTAGAGGAGGAGTGTTCTGTTCACCCTTCATGGCGGTCATTCTAAACCTTTAGGGTATCATTGCAAAATTTTGAATGACCTAGGGATCATGAAACAATTTTGCTAAAACATGATTGGATTTCAAAAAGTTTTTTGCGAGACTAATACAAAGTTTTTCTTATTTTTCACTAAAAATGTCTAGCGCTATAATAACTTTACTGCATCCGATAAGTTAGTGGGAGATAATTACGAGTTGGAAAAACAACATTAACACAATTTTGTAAGCGGCGACATATAGTTCGTGCTTTACGAGGAGTGTCCTCGGATGTCGGGCTCGACCGCTGCCGCAAAGTGTTCACGATGCGTCACGATCGGTGGATCGGGGCCAATGAAAAGGCCAAGGTCTACATAATTTCAGCATGTCCGATGTCTTGGCAAAGAGGCATGAGTTGATAGTTTCCGCCAAGGAGATCATGGAGTCCTTGTAGGAAATGTTTGGACAACAACCCTTTAAGGTCCGCATGACTCGCTCAAATACATCTTCAACGCACGGATGAAAGAGGGGGTCGCTCGTCCGTGAACATGTTCTACACATGATGACCCACTTTAATCGCCGAGATGAACGGGGCTTGATCGATGAGTCGAGCAGTCGCTTTTATTTTGGAGACTCTTAGAAGAGTTTCCTTCAATTTCGTAGCAATGTTGTTATGAACAAAATTAGCTACACTCGACTACCCTCCTCAATGAGCTACAAAATTTCCAATCCTTGAACAGGCCAAGGAATGCGAGGCAAACGTTGCCTCATGGGTCTTATCACACGGTTCGACCTGCGGGGGACGAAACACTGTTGCTCCTTCACCCCGAAAGGGAAGAAGAGGATGAAGAGGGTAAAGCGGCCAGCCGCCACCCCGGAAGGGCAAGAAGGTCAAGGACGTTGCAGAGAAAGGAAATTGATTTCACTGCAATGGGGGGCAAACACTGGAAGAGGAACTGTCCCAAATTCCTATCCGAGAGGAAGAATCAAGGTAAATGTGATTTACTTGTGACAGAAACATGTTTAGTGGAGAGTATTGACTATGCCTGAATATTGGATTCGGGCGCCACTAACCACGTTTGTTCTTCTTTTCGAGGATTGATTCTCGCAGTGCCGCTGAGAGAGGTGAGGTGAGTCTACGGGTTGGATCCGGGAGCTTGTCTCTCTTTCTTTGCGATCGCACGCAGTGAAGCTACACTTTGGCGGGAAGTACTTGTTGTTGGACAATTTGTACATAGTTCCAGGGTTTACTAGAAACGTTGTTTCCATTTCCTGCTTAATTGAACATTGTATTTCTGTTTCTTTTGAATTAAATAAAGCGTTTATTTCTTTCAAAGGGAATGTTATTTGTTCAGCTTCACTCGAACATAATCTGTATGTTTTGAAACCTAATTCAGTCAAAAGTGTTTGAATCTTTGAATTGTTTAAAGCTATGCAGTAAACACGAACTAAGAAAGCAAAAGTTTCTCCAAAAGAAAATGTCCATCTTTGGCACTACGGTTAGGCCACATTAATCTCAATAGGATTGAGAAACTAGTGAAGAGTGGACTTCTAAACGAGTTGGAAGAAAATTCTTTGTCGGTGTGTGAGTCATGCCTTGAAGGCAAAATGACCAAACGTCCTTTTAGTGGAAAAGGATATAGAGCCAAAGAGCCTGTTGAGTTAATACATTCTGACCTCTGTGGTCCGATGAATGTTAAATCTCGGGGTTGTTATGAGTATTTCTTGTCTTTCATAGACGATTACTCCAGATATGGGTATATTTACCTAATGCACAGGAAGTCTGAAACTCTTGAAAAGTTCAAGGAGGACAAGACTGAGGTTGAGAACCTCTTAGGTAAATCGCTTAAAACACTTCGATCGGATCGAGGTGGAGAGTACATGGACACTGAATTCCAGGACTATATGATAGAACACGGAATTACGTCCCAACTCTCAGCGCCTGGTATGCCACAGCAGAATGGTGTATCGGAGAGGAGAAACAGAACCTTGTTGGACATGGTTTGGTCGATGATGAGCTATGCTCGTCTCCCTGATTCTTTTTGGGGGAACGCAATGGAGACTGCAGTTTATATTTTGAACAACGTTCCGTCGAAGATTGTTTGTGAAACACCTTTCGAGCTCTGGAGTGGACTAAAGGCAGTTTACATCACTTCAGGATTTGGGGATACCCGACCCACATGTTGGTGTCAAACCCGAAAAAGTTGGAACCCCGTTCGAAATTGTGCCCATTCGTGAGGTTACCCTAAAAAGAGACTAGGGGTGAGTGCATTTACGATCCTAAGGAAAATATAGTGCTTGTGTCGACAAACGCCACTTTCCTAGAGGAAGACCACGTCAGGATCATTTACCAAGGAGTAAAATTGTGTTGAATGAAATGGACGATTACATTAGCAAGAGTTTTGATCGGGCTGAAGTCACGTCAACAAGTGTTGTTGATCCTAGCACGCCTAGTCAAATCCGTTCCCAAGAGTTGGGAATGCCTCGACGTAGTGGGGGTTGTGAGACGGCTTGATCGGTACATGGGTTTAGCTAAAACCTCAGTTGTCGCTCCTAATGATGACCTTGAGGATCCATTGACCTATGATCAGGCAATGGTTGATGTTGACAAAGACGAGTGGATTAAAGCTATGGACCAGGAAATGGAGTCTATGTACTTCAATTCTGTATGGGAGCTTGTGGATCAATCGGATGGGGTAAAACCTATTGGCTGCAAATGAATCTACAAGCGTAAACATGGCGTAGATGGGAAAGTGCAGACCTTCAAAGCCCGACCAGAGGCAAAGGGTTTTACCCAGGTTGATGGAGTTGACTATGAGGAGACTTTTTCACCTGTTGCCATGGTAAAGTCGATCAGGATCCTTCTGGCCATTGTCGCGTATTATGACTACGAGGTATGGCAGATGGACGTCAAGACAACCTTTCTGAATGGCAAACTTGATGAGTCCATCTACATGGACCAACCCAAAGGGTTCATTGCCCAAGGCACAAAGCGAGTCGCATCCACTGTAGACCGTTCGGGTAATTAACTCGAACGTGATCCTCCCTTTGTGCCCACTACACACCGTTCAAGTTCTAGTTCTCTCATAAATTCAATGACCCTGGAGCTTAGTTTATTGGGAAAGTTTGTAAATATTGCGAGACACAAAGTAATGAAATAAATAACTCTTATTAATTTCAAACAGTAATTTACAAACACGAGATTAGGACAAAAATCCGAACAAACTCCCACTTGGACTAAACTAGTGGAGAAAATACATTTCTGAAATGTACATAAATTGCAATGAAGTAATACAATAAACTAGGGCATTGAATACCTGTTTACACATCTCCTAGTCAGGAAGCTCTCGAAGACCTAGACTCTCTAGGTGACCCTCAAACATCTTAGCCGTGAGGTGCTTTGTAAATGGATCAGCTACGTTGTGCTCCGACGCTATCTGCGTGACTGTCACATTTCTGCGGTGGACAATCTCCCGTATCAAATGATACTTGCGCTCAATGTGTTTGCCTCTCTTATGGCTCTGAGGCTCTCTAGAGTTGGCTACTGCACCACTGTGATCACAGAACAGTGTGATCGGCAAGTTCATATTTGGAACAACTTCCAAATCCGTCATGAACTTCCTAAGCCAAACAACTTCCTTTGCAGCTTCACAAGTGGCAACATACTCCGCTTCCATAGTGGAATCGGCGATGCATCCCGGCTTGATGCTTCGCCATACTACAGCTCCTCCATTCCGAATGAAGGCTCACCCCGAAGTGGATTTCCTAGAATCATTATTGGTCTGGAAGTCAGAATCCGTGTAGCCCATAAGGATCAAATCCCCACTACTATACACTAAGCTGTAGTTCCTCGTTCTCATAAGATACTTAAGGATTGCCTTTACGACTGTCCAGTGATCTAATCCTTGATTGGACTGATACCTAATGACAAACCCTACTGCATAAAAGATGTCGGGCCTAGTACACAGCATGGCATACATCAGGCTCCCTACAGCTGCAGCATATAGGATCCGTCTCATATCCTCAACATCTTGAGGAGTCTTAGGACACTGATCCTTAGACAAGTGAACCCCATGCTTGAAAGGCAGCAAGCCCTTCTTGGAGTTCTGCATCTTATATCTAGACAACATCTTGTCAATATAAGACACCGGAGACAAGGTTGGTGTTCTGTTCTTCCGGTTCCAGACTATCTTGATACCTAGAACATACTGAGCTTCTCCCAAATCTTTCATTTGGAATTGCGAAGCTAGCCACTTCTTAACGTCAGTAAGAAATTCTACTTCATTCCCAATGAGAAGAATATCATCCACATACAACACTAAAAATGCGACAGTTTTGTCGACGATTTTCTTGTAGACACAAGGCTCGTCGACATTTTGATCAAAGCCATAAGATTTGATCGCCTCATCAAACCTTATATTCCAAGACCTCGAATCCAGTCAGCAAACCTTTTGCTCTTGGCCTTGGGCAATGAACCCTTTGGGCTGGTCCATGTAGATGGTTTCATCAAGTTTTCCATTCAAAAAGGTTGTATTGACGTCCATCTGCCATACCTTGTAGTCATAATACGCGGCAATGGCCAGAAGGATCCTGATCGACTTTACCATGGCAACAAGTGAAAAGGTCTCCTCATAGTCTACCCCTTCAACCAGGGTAAAACCCTTTGCCACTAGTCGAGCTTTGAAGGTCTGCACCTTCCCATCTATGCCACGTTTACGCTTGTAGATCCAATTGCAACCAATAAGTTTTACCCCATCCGGTTGATCCACAAACTCCCAGACAGAATTGAAGTACATAGACTCCATTTCCTGGGCCATAGCTTTAATCCACTCGTCTTTGTTAACATCAACCATTGCTCGATCATAGGTCAATGGATCCTCACAGCTCATCATCGGGAGCGACAAGCGAGGTTTGGCTAAACCCATGTAGCGATCGGTGTCTCTCTGGCCCTCCCACTACGTCGAGGCATTCCTAACTCTTGGGAACGAATTTGACTAGACGTGCTAGGATCAACAACACTTGTTGACGTACTAGCCCCATCAGCAACTCTTGCTGAGGTAATGTCCATTTCATTTAGCACAATTTTACTCCTTGGTAAATGATCCCTAACTTGGTCTTCCTCTAGGAGAGTGGCGTTTGTCGACACAAGCACCCTATTTTCCTTAGGATCGAAAAATAGACCACCCCTAGTCTCTTTAGGGTAACCTACGAATGGGCACAATTTCGAACGGGGTTCCAACTTTTTTGGGTTTGACACCAACATGTGGGTCGGGTATCCCCAAATCCTGAAGTGATGTAAACTGCCTTTAGTCCACTCCAGAGATCGAAAGGTGTTTCACAAACACTCTTCGACGGAACATTGTTCAAAATATAAACCGCAGTCTCCACTGCGTAACCCCAAAAAGAATCAGGGAGACGAGCATAGCTCATCATCGACCGAACCATGTCCAACAAGGTTATGTTTCTCCTCTCCGATACACCATTCTGCTGTGCATACCAGGTGCTGAGAGTTGGGACGTAATTCCGTGTTCTATCATATAGTCCTGGAATTCAGTGTCCATATACTCTCCACCTCGATCGGATCGAAGTGTTTTAAGCGATTTACCTAAGAGGTTCTCAACCTCAGTCTTGTACTCCTTGAACTTTTCAAGAGTTTCAGACTTCTTGTGCATTAGGTAAATATACCCATACCTCGAGTAATCGTCTATGAAAGAGACGAAGTATTCATAACCGCCTCGAGCTTTAACATTCATTGGACCACAGAGGTCAGAATGTACTAACTCAAGAGGCTCTTTGGCTCTATATCCTTTTCCACTAAAAGGACGTTTGGTCATCTTGCCCTCAAGGCATGACTCACACATCGATAAAAGGTTTTCTTCCAACTTGTTTAGAAGTCCACTCTTCACTAGTTTCTCAATCCTATTGAGATTAATGTGGCCTAACCGTAGATGCCAAAGATGGGCATTTTCCTTAGGAGAAACTTTCGCTCTTTTAGTTCGTGTTCATGTGATTTTAAACAATTCGATATTCAAAACACTTTTGACCGAATTAGGCTTTAAAACATATAGATTATGCTCAAGTGATGCAGAACAAATAAGATTACCATTTCTAGAAATAAACGCTTTATTACCATGGAATGAAACAGAAATACACTGTTCTAAAAGGCAAGCAATAGAAACTAGGTTTCTCGTAAACCCTGAAACTATATACATATTGTCCAACAAAATGTAATTCATGCCAAAATGTAGTTTCACCGTGCCGATCGTTGCAGCAGAGACAAGCTCCCGGATCCAACCCCTGTAGAGTCACCTCACCCTCTCGCATGTGTTTGCCAGAATCAATCCTCGAAAGAAGAACAAACATGGTTAGTGGCGCGAATCCAATATCCAGGCAGAGTTACTACTCTCCACTAAACAAGTTTCTGTTACAAGTAAATCACATTTACCTTGCTTCTTCCTCTCGGCTAGGAATTTGGGAGAGTTCCTCTTCTAGTGTCCGCCCCCATTGCAGTGGAAACACTTTTCGTTCTCTACAACTTCCTTGACCTTCTTGCCCTTGTGGGTGCGGATCGATCAGTTTTACCCCTCTTTATCCTCTTCTTCCCTTTCGGGCGTGAAGGAGCAACAGGTTTCGTCCCAGAGGTCGAACCCCTGTGATAAGACCTGTAGGCAACATTTGCCTCAGATTCCGGTGCCCTGACTCTGTTCAAGGATTGGAAATTCTATAGCTCGTTGAAGTGGGTAGTAAGAGTGTAGCTAATTTTGTTCATAACAACATTGCTACCAAAACCGGAAGGAAACTCTTGGAAGAGTCTCTAGAATAAAACTTACTTGGCTCGACTCGTCGATCAAGCCCCGTTCATCTCAACCAGATTAAAGTGGGTCATCATGTCTAGAACATGTTCACGGATTGCACGACCCTCTTTCATCCGCAAGGCGTTGAAGACATATTTAAGCGAGTCATCTTTGGACTCAAACGATCGTTGTCCAAACATTTTTCGCAAGGACTCCATGATCTCCTTAGCGGTGACCATCAGCTCATGCTTCTTTGCCAAAACATCAGACATGCTGGCAATGATATAGACCTTGGCCTTTTCATTGGCCCTGATCCATCGATCGTATGCATCGCGAACACTTCGGCGACACGGTCGAGCCCGACATCTGAGGACACTCCTCGAGAGCACGAACTTAATGTCGTCAGTTACCAAAATTTTGTTTATGTTGTTTTTCCAAGTTTGGAAATTATCTCCCACTAATTTATCGGACGCGAGTAGAGCTATAATTGCGCTAGGCATGTTTTAAGCTAAAAAATTAAGAAAAACTTTGTGTTAGTCTCGCAAAAAGCTTTTGAAATCCAATCAAGTTTTAGCAAAATTGTTTGATGATCCCTAGGTCATTCAAAATTTTACAATGATATCCTAAAGGTTTAGAATGACCGCCACCGAAGGGTGAACAGAACACTCCTCCTCTAGGACGAGACTTTCTCGATCAGACCCTAATCCTAGAATAACTCTTATTCCATTAGGCGTCCAATTACCATTGTTCGATCGAATTGATTAACACTTAACGAATTCTGTGAGTGTCACCCTTAATCTTTAAGTTTCCAAGCATCCGTCCAAACAATATCCACCGAAGGGTGAACCAAGAAGGAAAACCAACCAGGAAACTGTATCCCTTTCGAGAATTCACGGTGTTCCGACTCCAATGATCAGGCCCTCAGAAGGGATTGTCTAGTCAAGGCCAAACTAGCAGGCGGATCATAGGCGTCTCATGGTGTGAATCGAAAGAAGAGACTGTAGGTCCCATTTTCACAAGTCCCGCTCCCACTCACTATAAGTACTCTCTCCATCCACGATGATATTGACCTATACAAATGCCACCTGAAGGGAGACGCTCCCATTTGCGCCACGAGGCCGAGTATAGATCTCACGGTGCGGACTTAACGGAGATTTGTGGTTGGAAAATCAAATGTATCTCATACACTTTATTTCCTCCCACTCAGCACTTCAATTTTAATAGGGATTGACCTAGATAAACCGACTAAAATTTACCTAAGTCTACCAATATAACTATTATATGGTATTAACCTAAGTTTATAATCACATTCTTACTTAGGTCTATGTGAGTAAATTAAAACACTTTTAATTAGCGGCACTAACGATAAGTATAATCTAAGAATCTCCGGACCGAATTCACTCCCAGGTCGGTTTCTAGGTAGGGGTGTTCTGCAAGCGTCAACTTAAATACCTCAGCCTTAGACAAAACCTTCCTTAAACAGAGTTACTAATCAGTCTCCATTCATAGATTAAACTTGGATTTCCTAATTTCTAATCACATTAGAAAATAGAAAACCTAAGTCTAATTATTCAAGTTTTAAACTCTTTAAAACTAATAATTAACTTAGGTTGCATGCATTTCTATGTTATAATTAATCTAAAAAATATAACACTTATATTAATTAAATTAAACATGCATAATATTATATTATAACTCTTATAATATAACATATCATGCAAACTATATATTATAACTCTTATAATATAAATGATGCATGAAAATGTTTAACCTAAGGTGGGATTTTAAGTCTATATGACATACATTATGCACATAGAATTTAATTAAATCATACATCTCATGCATAAAATAATTAAATAGCAAAAATGGACCGGTTTTTTGCACCTAGGGGCAATTATTTAATTAAATAACATTAATAGAACAATTATATTAATATCATTTAATAAAATAATTAAATAAATAACATAAATACAATTTATAAAAAAATTAATAAAAAAATGAAGCAAATCGCCCCACTAAATGAGCGCCACGTCTCGCGAATAGGAGTCTGAAGCGCCCACTACGCTGCGTGTGGCGTTGTAACGCCAGTGGCGGCGTTACTGCTGCCGCCGCGTGTAATGTTGAGGGCGTGTGCTCCACGCCGCGCGTTACTGTGCGCTGCTGCGAGCAAGCCAGCGCCCGCAAGGATAGCGTTGAGATGCCGATGAACAACGTCTCAACGCCATCGACATAATAGCAAACACCTTTGCTGTTCTTCATTGAATTTCGCCCGTTTTCGCTCCGATTTCTTCACAGCAACTCTTGCCACGAACGACTCGGACTTAGAGACTCGATTTACAACAAAATGCCCAAAAACAACGAGTCCTTACATTGATCTCATGAACATAAAATGTAAATCTATTCAAGTGCCAAAACCAAAACATCCACTTTGCAAACCAACAATTTATAACATAAATTAAGGTAATTTACCTACCTATTTTAACAAAAACAGTGCATAACGAAGAACCATTGAAATGACTCTGATATCAATTGAAGGGAATGAAAATCCCCCCGCAGCGGAAGACGATCGAATCGTCAAGGTATCGTTACACTACTTGATTTTGTTAAAACGATCTATCTCTTAGATTTTAGTTAAACATGCAAAGAAGGAAGAAATTACAACAAGAAAAATGTACTTACTTGTTGAAGACTCTCTTCAAAGTTCCTTCCTTGCTCACGAACACTTCGTGCTTCTCGATCTCAACGAAAAACTCGATCAAACGAACAAGATCCGGTCACAACCACTTGGAAACTCGGTTGTTCTTCTTTTGGAAAGAAGGAAGATAGTGAGATCTTGGTTTTGGAGAGGGAGGAGAGTTGAGAGAAAATTTGAGAGAATGAATCTCTTCTCTTTGATGAAAATCAAAAAATGAGAGAATGGCTTACCAATCCCTTCATGCAAAGGTTTTAAATAGTGGAAATTGATGGAGTTAAAATCTTCACATTATTACCACTTTACCACAACCATAGGTTATGCAAATCTCATTTGCATAACCACATAATATAAGATATCTCATATCTCATATTGCAAATCACATTATCAATAATTGTGGATTAATTAAATTTAATCACATCTAATTTAATTTCTCTCAATTAATTTCTCCAATTAGCCCTAATTCAACAATTAGGCTTGTTGGGATTTGTGTCCTAAAACTCGTAGTTTGTAATTATGTTCTAATTAATGTAATAAAGTGTTATTATTTCAATAAAGTGTTATTGTTTGTTATCTACGAGTTTGCCTTCATTTAAACCCGAAATCCAATAAACTAAACATCCAAGGTTGTTAAATGAATCTTTAACTGAATGTAATGTACATAAAAAGGATCTCGGTTCGAGATACAGCCTAAAGGGTCAATAGTTAGGGGATAAGGTTTGGGTACCTTACCCTTGTTAAACTATGGATGTGGCCCACTTTGTACTTGACACAAAAACTGTGATCCTAACATGTTCGTGTAGATGACATGTGAGTGGGGATATCCAATGTAATGAGATTACATAAGACCGGACCACGAAATAGTAACCTCTAGCTGTAACTCCGTTGACTAGTTAGGTTTCTATTTCACTAGGATGACCTAGGCAACTTGATCTCAATCCTGAGCAGGTTACGAACTCTTGTTTGCAAGGGATTGTCCTTTGATTAGTATGGGTGAGAGTGGCCAGATTCGCCGACTCAATATGCCTACTTTCTTGGGGACAAGACCGAGTGAGCGGCTGGGAACTTAACTTAGCAAGACGAAATTCACTCCTTCTCGCCTACTAGGGTAAGTAGAGGAATGTTCCCTTATGCGGTGTCTCGGGACTTGAATAAAGGGCCCGACCCTCTCATTAGCGAGAGGGACGGCATTTGTTGGTAGGACCACAAACAAATTGTTCATTAGAAGAGCTTGGTACTTAAGGCACAAGATGTAACCTGGGGGTAAAGCGGTAATTTCACCAAGACCTCACGATGTAACAACGTTGTCGTGAAGGACTAATAACTCAGTAAATGACCATTAGTGACTCGACACTGAATCACGGCGTGTAACGGACTCACATGCTGTGGGAGTCGTCCTTTGACTAATACGGGTGAGGGTGGTCACGATTACTCGCCCAAAACGCCTATCTTCTCGGTGACGAGGACCAAGCGGGGTGGGAACTTAACTACACGAGATGGAATTCACTCGTTCCCGCCGTTAGGGAAACTAGAGGGTTGTTCCCTTGAGTCTTTGTCTCCGAGGCTTGTACTGGCAGGCACCCACCTTCTCTTTGGTCCGAGAAGGGTATTGTGTATGGTTGGACCATCACAATATGTTGTTCATTAGACGAGCATTGGGGACTTAAGGAACAAGAAGTAGACACAGGGGTAAAATGATAAAGTGACCAAGCAGTGTCTACGAACAACTTGTGAAGGGTCGACTCATGGGCATTGGTTATATCAGTGGACACGTAATATTCTACACTGACGGGAGTGCAACTACGGGCTATAGTGGAGTGTTACCGTAGCTAATGAAAGTTGATTAACCGGGTCAAAGAGTTTGATAGGTTAATCTCGTATCATTGGAGCTCGTCACTGTACGTCCATTTGGTCTCTTGGTTGGCTCAATCTGTGTTAAAAGAAGGATTAATGTTTTGGGGTGAATTTAAGTGTTCAATTTCACTTAAAAGGCATTTATGTCATTTATATGAGATATGAATGATATAATATATAGTTTAATTTGAATGAGATTTATAATGAACTATAGGTTAGCCTAATTGTTGAATTATGGATAATTGGAGAAATTAATTGAGAGAAATTAAATTGAATGTGATTCAATTTAATAAATCCACAATTATTGCAAATGTGATTTGTAATATGAGATATGAGATATCTTATAATATATGGTTATGCAAATGTGATTTGCATAACCTATGGTTGTGGTAAAATGGTAATAGTATGGAGATTTTAACTTCATGTTCTTTCACTATTTAAACCCTTTGCAAGAAGGGTTTCTCATGATATTCTCTCATTTCTAGAAATTTCACCAAAAGAAGAGAACTCTCTTTCAACTTTTCTCTCTAGATTTCTCCACTCTCTCAAACAAAACGAAGTTCCCACAAACTTCCTTTTTCCTAAAGGAAGAACAACCGAGAAGCTATTAGTGGTTGTGTTCGGTTCTTGTTCGTGAGAAGAGATCAAGTTCGTTGAGATCGAGTTTTCACGAAGAGATCGTGATTCGCTGGGAAGGAGTTCATAAACAGGGTCTTCAACAAGTAAGTAACGTCAACTTACTTTTTTTCCTTTCCATTTTGTATGTTTAGCCTATATTTAAGTGTTAAACCATTTTAATGAAATTCGAGTAGCGTAACGATACCTCGACGATTCGATTGTCATCCGCTGCGCGTGGATTCTTATTCCCTTCAATTGGTATCAGAGTCAGGTTGTTGGTTCTTTGTTATGCACAGTCTTCATTAAAATTAGGTGGGTAAAACCTTAATTCATGAGATGAATGTTGGTTTGCAATTTTGAATGTTTCGATTTTTGGCATTTTGTAGATTTATTTTCTGTTTGATGAGATCAAATGTAAGAGCCCGTGTTTTTTGAGCAATTTAGAAAATAAATCGAGTCTGTAAGTCCGGGTCGTTCGTGGCAAGAGTTGCTGTGAAGAAATCGGAGCGGAAATGGGCAAAAATCGACGAAGAACAGCAAAGGAGTTTGTTGTTCGCCGATGGCATTGAGACGTTGTTCTTGGGCGTCTCAACGTCGTTCTTCTGCGGACGGAAGCACTGGTGTAGAGAAGCGTTGCAACCCCACGGCGTGGAGCACGCGGGGCGTGACGCTGGACGCGGCAGCATTGCAACGCCGCACACGTAGAGGGAGTGAACAGAGATAGTTTTGCGAGACGTGGGCGTGCAGCAGTACGTGGGGCGGTTTTCTTCAACGTTTTTTTATTTTAATTGTTTAAAATGTATTTTATTTTTTGTTTTAATTATTTTATTAAATAATATTGATATAATTGTTATATTAATGTTATTTAATTAAATAATTGCCCCTAGGTGCCGAAAACCGATCCATTTTTGCTATTTAATTATTTTATGCATGTGATGTATGATTTAATTATTTTTCTATGTGCATAATGTATGTCATATAGATTTAAAATCCCACATTAGGTTAAACATTTCATGCATCATTTATATTATAAGAGTTATAATATATAGTTTGCATGATCGGTTATATTATAAGTGTTATAATATAATTAAATGCATGTTTTAATTTAATTAATATAAGTGTTATATTTTTTATAATAAAGTATGCTCATGCATTTATATTCATGTGATGAATTATTTTTGTTATAGTATATAGTTTTTCATGTGATGAATGATCAAGCACTATAACATAGAAGTGCATGCAACCTAAGTTAATTATTAGTTTTAAAGTGTTTAGAACTTAAATAATTAGACTTAGGTTTTTTAGTTCTAATAAGATTAGAATTAGGAAATCCAAATATTGTCTATGAATGGTGATCTGATTAGTAACTCTGTCTAAGGAAGGTTTTGTCTAAGGCTGAGGTATTTAAGTTGACGCTGGCGGAACCCCCTACCTCGAAACCGACCTGGGAGTGAATTCGGTCAGGAGATTCTTAGATTATACTTATCGTGAGTGCCGTTAATTAAAATGTTAATTAATTTACTCACATAGACCTAAGTAATAATGTGATTATAAACTTAGGTGAATGTCATATAAGAGTTATATTGGTAGACTTAGGTAAATTTTAGCCGGTTTATCTAGGTCAATCCCTAATAAAATAAAGTGCTGAGTGGGAGGAAATAAAGTGTATAAGATACATTTGATTTTCCAACCACAAATCTCCGTTAAGTACGCACCATGAGATCTATACTCGGCCTCGTGGCGCAAATGGGAGCGTCCCCCTTCGGATGGCATTTGTATGGGTCAATATCATCGTGGATGGAGAGAGTACTTATAGTGAGTGTGAGTGGGACTTGTTGGTGCGTAATATTTTGATATTGCAATACCGCAGTGTACGGGTCATGTTTTAGTATAGTGATTTATGAGTCCAAGTATCGTCCTCGGGAATGGGTTTCTAGATTAATTAATTACTAAGATACTAATTCTTAATTTTAGCTAAAGAAACATAACATGGATAGTTGATTGAAAGTAAAGACAAGCAAACAAAAAAACATGTGGAGACACGAATTGATAGATTTGAGGGAAGTAATTACACAAGTTAATGACTCAATTAACACATGCAATGAACCAAAGAGATGAAATTATAAACAAGAAGTAAAATACTCAAGAAAATCTCTCGATTCTTAGTGAGCCTCACACATGCAATAAACTTCATAGTCTTCATATGAACCTACGACATGCATGACATTAAACAACTTTTTTATGTGTTTCCCTAAGATTTCTAGGTCATTCTCATGCCAGATTTCTAAGAGTTTTGACAACTTTGCTTTAATTCATGTTTTATCTCTCGAGTCCACTTAAACCAACAAATTAAGAAGTAAAGAACGAATTGCAAAAAATAAGAACAAAACATGCTTCAATTCATGGTAAGAAAGTCTTAACAAGTAAATCAAATCTTAACTACAATGTTTAGCTACTGTAAATCACATGAACATCAAACTAAACATGTAGAAAACGTCATAGAACCGTATTACAATGTGAAAGAAAAGGAAATTAAACTTATGTGTCGATGTTGGTTCTTCGTTTTCAAGCCCCCGTTTTCGATCTTGAACCTCGATGAATGCTTTAGCTCCCAAAAATGCTCTTTTCTCTCCTCTTACAAAGTGTATTTCAAAAATAGGGTGGATTGTCTTTCAATTTCTGCTCCCCTGTAATGAAAACATAAGGTTCTATATATAGTCTAAATCGGTACAGCATTGTACCTTTAGAGACAGCGTTTCAACGCTGTACCCTAGGCGGCTGGCATATATGGAAATTATCGATGGTGTTGCAACGCTAAGGGCAGCGTTGCAATGCCGCTACCCTAACGTGCGTGCCCCTTATCGATCTGGCATTGTGACGCTGCAAGGCAGCGTTGCAACGCACGTTATGGGTCCTTCATATATGCTTCCTTATCGAGATAGTGTTGCGATGCTATCGACAGTGGTCTTCAACGCGTTTGAACAGCACGCTCGGCGTTGCAACGCTTTGCATAGCATTGCAACGCCATCACTTCGGGTCTTCATGCTTGGATTGATTCTCTCTTTTCCAATTGATGTTATTTTTAGCTCGAAATAGCCTCGTTCCGATCCCGAGTGATCCAAAATGTCTCCAAATGTCCTGTTTTAGCTCTTTACCTGAAATTCAATGATTTAAACACATCAAAGCCCTGAAATTATCATAAAACTAGCAATTATTAAGCCTAAGGATAACACATTTTGTGTGCTATCAAACACCCCAAACTTAAACTTTTGCTAGTCCAGAGCAAAAATAGAATTAAACATGAGATTGTTCTTAAACATACATTTGATTCAAGCCTAAAAAATTTAAGGGAAAAATCTAGTAACCACAGGAAACACTCAAATATAACATTTCAGCAAGCAATTTAAAACTTTTCCTAAGTGTTTCTACGTGGTGTGTGATTAGCCTATGTTCCCTTCATTTTTACTAAGCCAGGATCAACTTTATTAGGCTCTCCATTAAACTTCCCTCTACACTGGTCTTAATTACTAATCTTTGAGCCTCCCCACATTCAAGAATTAAATAACTATACTCAACACTTACTCACTTTTTATCAAATTTTTTTTCTATTTTCTTCTTTTTTTGTGCAAGGACACTAGTTTTCACACATCCACTGCAGGTACCCTTACCCAGAGCACTTGCTCAATGAGTGGCTTAACTGATCACAGTGAAGGTAACTCTTTTTGCCCTCACTATTTTTTTTTTATAGACAAATAACAAAAACCAACTATTTCACATATTATACAGGTCATGCACTTCATATTGTCATTCACCCTATCCTGCAGTTTAACTCTCAAATCAGTTCTTAGACCTATCGAGGTGACATCAAACTTCTAAACCTAATAACTTTGTTCTAAGCATTTCAAAACTACAGGAACACAGACTATGTGCATAATAGTGCAGGAAAAACTCAAGAAAATTTTTAAATTAACTCGAATTCATGTCATGCTCTCAAGTTTCAGCAGAATCACAAGAATTTCCAATTAAATCTCATCCTAGGTTATCATGATCATACTTATGTAAAAGATCAATCAACAATTCAACACATACTCAAGATAGTCACAACAAATAAACAACATCCCACCCCCAAACTTAAACTAAATATTGCCCCCAATGTGTGCAGAAATAAGCACAAATTAAGTATAAGGGTAAGAGTGAACAATCATCTGAGAGTTGAAGATCTTTTTGAGTTCCTTGGATAGCCAAAACATGATTGTTGGAGTTCTTCAGAACATGAGCATGAATTTCAACGAAAGGAGACATCTTCACAACCTATAAAGCAAAACAAACTAATAAGTAAGCGAAGAACTGAAAAACAACTAAAAAAAACTAAAGCAAGCTAAAAATGGAAAAACAAAAGTAAGTAAAGCTTGGGTTGCCTCCCAAGAAGCGCTTTGTTTAACGTCCTTAGCTAGACTGTACTCCCTCAAGGTGTTTATTTTCTTGCTTGCAGTGCCTGGAGTGATGTGTTCATTTGGCCAATCTGGGTCTCTATATTCTTTATTGCAGCTCCATGACTAGTCACAATACCAGATAGACTGGTGACTAGATTCTCAGGTGGTTGGACCGACTTTCGGATTCCAGCTATGGAGTGCAATGTCTCTTCCAGCGATGGTTTCCTCTCTGATGTAGAAGCATGCCCTGTAGGAGGATTCAACACATTTTTGTTGTTAGCATAAGAGAAATTCTCATGATACCTCAAACCTGGATTGTAATGTGTTGGGAGGTTATTCTGAGTCTGATTTTTTCCATAGTTGTTGCTTCTGTTGTTCAGGTAGTGCAATTGCTCCATAGTGGATTCTCCATTGGGCTGGGAGCATTGAGAGGACATCCCTATCTGTGGTGATCCTGCAAAATTATTCAACGCATGAGTGAGAGAGATGCCATATGAGATCTAAGAGAAGTTACCTCATCCAGTTGATACAATCTAACTACTGGCTTAGATCTATCATTATCCGTAGGTCACTGGTAGCTGGCAGTTGACACTTCTTCTAGGAGGGCACGTGCTTCTAGCACAGTCTTTGCCATGAAAACCCCTCCAGCAGTGGCATCTAGAATGGTCCTGGTCTTACCTTCCAGTCAATTATAAAACAATTGTACCTAGAGCCAATCTGGGAAGCCATGATGTGGGCACCTCCTGAGCATGTCCTTGTACCTTTCCCAAGTCTCGAATAGCTGCTCTCCTTCCTCCTGTCTGAATGTTCCTATCACAGTCCTTAACTTTGCAGCTTTCATAGGTGGAAAGAATTTGGTCATGAAGGCTTGGGCCAACTCCTCCCAGGAAGTGATACTACATGAGGGAAGGGGCCCTAGCCATTCCTTAGCTCTACCCTGTAATGAGAAAGGAAAGAGACGTGAGCGAATATTATCAGCAGAAATACCGTTCATTTTAACTGTACCACAAATTTCTAAAAAATTCTGTAAGTGTGAGTTAGAATCTTCTATGGCTAAGCCTCTAAAAGCACCTTCCCTAACCATCTGTATCAGCCCTGTCTTAAGTTCAAAATTATTAGCATTTATAGGGGCATGGACTATTTCAACCTGCTCAGAATTAAACACAAGTTGGAAACACTCCTTGATAGGTTTAAGGTTATTGATGAGCTTCTGATCAACCATAGTATGAGTTTCTGCTTTTCCTTCCCTTAGGAGTCTCCTACAGGTCCTCTCGATCTCAGGATCAAAAGGGTGCAAATCTGCAGCTCTCCTCTTGGGCATACACCTGAAGGTACAAAAAGAAAGAAATTAGACAAAAACACACACAAAAAAACTAGAAAATAAAACATACAAGAAAGGAAAATACAAAAAATAAAGACATAAAACATAAAACTTGGGTTGCCTCCCAAAAAGCGCTTTATTTACCGTCTTTACCTAGACGGTGACTTATCAGGGCACATAAAACTGCTCATATTTCTCTGGGCCCTTCTTGCTTGAATCGATATAGCCTTCTATGTCTGAAAGGCTATTTTGCTTTTCTTGAGCACCAGACAGAAAATTATTTTTGGTATTTTTGTTTAATAACACAAAAGAACAGAAATCAAAACAAGACTCGTGAGTGTAGGACAAATGATTATCAAGAATAAAGGAAATTTCTGGGGATAAAAGGGAAAAGGACTTCTCAGCATCTACTTCTATCACTGAATCTCCCCTGTGGAAATGATTATCTCATCATTGTCTAACTCACTAACCTGATCATGGTGTGCCTCTGTCTCCCCCAAACTATCCTCACTATCATATGAACAAATCCTCCTAGGTGGCACCTCCTTAGTGGTAAGGATAAGAAATTGTTCTTCTAACGCCTTAAGGGAAATTACTAGCTGGTTAAGATATTGAGCTTTATTCTGTACTATTTTCCAAAATCCTACCACCTCGGTTTCTAACCTATTCAACCTTTCTAATTCATTATGAACCAAATTTTTAATTTTCAATTCTAAAGTATGCTCCATTAATTGGTCCACAAGAGAAGATTTTTCATTAGGTTGGTCAAGGTACGAAAAATTATGGTTCCAAGTGCCTAAATAACTACCCTCATGTGAATTTTCATAAATGTCAGGTACATAGTGGTAAAAATTAGACACATAGTATTCAGAGAAATCATGATGCACATACCTAGGATCCTGGGAGGGACAATAGAAAGATGGAGAAACAAAATCATGCAAAGTCATGCTTGAAAATTTAATAATTCAGATCAAGACTTCTACACAATCGCAACACAACCAAAAACAGGGGACAAAGACTCACAAACACACAAAACAAATAAGGAAACAAACAAACACACAAAAATCTATAAGGAAAGACACACAAATACCTTTAGTCTGAAATTTCAAAATTTTCTCCTAATATTAATTAATCTAAATAATCGCCATCCCCCGACAACGGCACCAAAAACTTGGTGCGTAATATTTAGATATTGCAATACCGCAGTGTACGGGTCAAGTTTTAATATAGTGATTTATGAGTCCAAGTATCGTCCTCGGGAATGAGTTTCTAGATTAATTAATTACTAAGATACTAATTCTCAATTTTAGCTAAAGAAACATATCGTGAATAGTTGATTGAAAGTAAGGACAAGTAAAGTGTATTTCGAAAATAGGGTGGCTCCCGTCTTCGATCTCGAACCTCCACGAATGCTTTGGCTCCCAAAAACGCTCTATTCTCTCTTCTTACAAAGTGTATTTCAAAAATAGGGTGGATTGTCTATCAATTTCGGCTCCCCTATAATGAAAACATAAGGTTCTATCAGTGGACACGTAATATTCTGTACTGACGGGAGTGCGGCTACGGGCTATAGTGGAGTGTTATCGTAGCTAATGAATGTTGATTAACCGGGTCAAAGAGTTTGATAGGTTAATCTCGTATAATTGGAGCTCGTCACTGTAGGTCTATTAGGTCCCTCGGTTGGCTCAATCTGGGTTAAAATAAGGGTTAATGTTTTGGGGTGTATTGAAGTGTTCAATTTCACTTAAAGGGCATTTATGTCATTTATATGAGATATGAATGATATAATATATAGTTTAATGTGAATGAGATTCATAATGAACTATAGGTTAGCCTAATTGTTGAATTAGGGCTTACTGGAGAAATTAATTGAGAGAAATTGAATTGAATGTGATTTAATTTAATAAATCCACAATTATTGCAAATTCGATTTGTACTATGAGATATGAGATATCTTATAATATATGGTTATGCAAATGTGATTAGCATAACCTATGGTTTTGGTAAAATTGTAATAATATGGAGATTTTAACTCCATGTTCTCTCACTATTTAAACCCTTTGCAAAAAGGGTTTCTCATACTATTCTCTCATTTTTGGAAATTTCACCAAAAGAAGAGAACTCTCTCTCAACTTTTCTCTCTAGATTTCTCCACTCTCTCAACCAAAACGAAGTTCCTACAAACTTCCTTCTTTCCAAAGGAAGAACAACCGAGAAGCCATAAGTGGTTGTGTTCGGTTCTTGTTCGTGAGAAGAGATCAAGTTCGTTGAGATCGGGTTTTCGCGAAGAGTTCGTGATTCGCTGGGAAGGAGTTCTTGAAGAGGGTCTTCAACAACTATGTAACGTCAACTTAGTGTTTTTCCTTTCCATTTTGTATGTTTAGCCTAGATTTAAGTGTTAAATCGTTTTAATGAAATTCGAGTGGCGTAACGATACCTCGACGATTCGATCGTCTTCTGCTACGCGGGGATTCTTATTCCCTTCACTTGTGTTGACTAACGCCATTTTCCTTGAGAAAGACCACATCAGAGATAACTTACCAAGGAATAAGATTGTGTTAAATGAAATTGATAATACATAAGCAAGACTTGTTGATGGGGCTAGTACGTCAACAAGTGTTGTTGATCCTAGCTCGTCTAGTCAAGTCCGTTCTCAAGAGTTGGGAATGCCTCAACGTAGTGGGAGGGCTGTGAGACAGCCTGAGCGTTACACGAGTTTAGCTGAAATCCGAGTCGTCACTCCTGATGATGACTGCGAGGATCCATTGACCTATGATCAGGCAATGGCATACGTTGAAAAAGACAAATGGATTAAAGCTATGGACTAGAAAATGGAGTCGATGTACTTCAATTCTGTCTGGGAGCTTGTGGATCAACCGGATGGGGTAAAACCTATTGGTTGTAAATGGATCTACAAGCGTAAACGTGGCGTAGATGGGAAGGTGCAGACCTTCAAAGCACGACTAGTGGCAAGGGGTTTTACCCAGGTTGAAGGGGTTAACTATGAGGAAACCTTTTCTCCTGTTGCCATGGTAAAGTCGACCAGGATCCTTCTGGCCATTGCCACATATTATGACTATGAGGTATGGAAGATGGTTGTCAAGACAACCTTTACGAATGGCAATCTTGATGAAACCATCTATGTGGACCATCCGAAAGGGTTCATTGCCCAAGACCAGGAGCAAAAGGGTTGTCGGCTTCATAGGTCTATTTATGGACTGAAACAAGCCTCAAGGTATTGGAATATAAGGTTTGATGAGGCGATCAAATCTTATGGCTTTGATCAGTATGTTGACGAGCCTTGTGTCTACAAGAAAATCGTCAACAACACTGTGGCATTTTTGATATTATATGTGGATGATATCCTGCTCATTGGGAATGAGGTAGGATTTTTTACTGACGTTAAGAAATGGTTGACTTCGCAATTCCAAATGAAAGCTTTGGGAGAGGCCCAATATGCTCTAGGTATCACGATAGTCTAGAACCGGAAGAACAGAACGCTAGCCATGTCTCAGACGTCTTATATTGACAAGGTGTAGTCTAGATATAATATGTAGAACTCCAAGAAGGGCTTGTTTCCTTTCAGGCATGGGGTTCACCTATCTAAGGATCAATGTCCTAAGACACCTCAAGAGGTTGAGGATATAAGACGAATCCTCTATGCTTCAGTTGTAGGGAGCCTCATGTATGCCATGTTGTGTACTAGGCCCGACATCTGTTATGCAGTTGGGATTGTCAGTAGGTATCAATCCAATCGGGATTAGATCACTGGACAACCGTAAAGGCGATCCTCAAGTATCTTAGGAGAACGAGGAACTTATTGGGATGTATGTCCTAATCTCGTGTAAGTTTGTAATATTCCAAGTTGTAAATAAATAAGAGTTATTTATTCGAACTTTATGTCTTGCATTTTTCAGAAACTTAATCTAATAAACTAAGCTTCAGGGTCATTGTATTATGAGAGAACTAAGAACTTCAACGGTGTATAGTGGACACACAGGTAGGATCACGTTTGAGTTAAGGACCCGAACGGTCTACAGTATACAGATAGGGTTGGGGACCTAATCCTGGATACGTTGTGGATGCAGCCTACTTTTTATTAGATACAAACGATGTGATCCAGCTCGTTCATGTGGTTGACATGCGAGTGGGGGCATCCTATGCAATGAGATTGTACAAGACCAGACCGTTAATTATTAGACGTACTGATGTACCGCCGTTAACAGTATAGAGCTAATAAATTCGTAAATAACCATTAGTGACTCGACATTAATTCTGAGCGTGTTACGGACTCCTGTCTACGGGGGTCTTTCCTTTGACTAGTACGGGTGAGGGTGGCCACTGTTGCTCGCCCAATATGCCTATCTTCTTAGGAACAGAACCACGTGGGGAGCTGGAAACTTGACTACGCAAGAAAGAATTCTCACGTTCCCGACTTAGGGAAACTAGAGGGGTTGTTTCCTTAAGTGTTGTCTCCAAGGCTTGAACAACGGGGCCCCACACTCTCACTGGCTCGATAGGGTTGTTGTTTATGGTTGAACCATACAACGTTGTTGTTCATTAGAGGAGCAGTGGGACTTAAGGAGCAAGAGGTAGAGACAAGGGTAAAATGGTAATTTGACCCAACAGTGTCTACGAACAACCTGTGAGGGGTCGACTCGCGGGCATTGGTTATATCGATGGATACAACTTGTCCTACAGTGATGAGAGTGCAGCTACGGGCTTTAGTAGAGTGTTACTGTAGCTAATGAATGTTGAATAACCGGGTCAAAGAGTTTGACAGGTTAGTCTCGAATCATTGGAGCTCGTCATTTGTAGGTCCGTTAGGTCCCTCGGTTGGCTCAAATTGGACAAATTTAGGGTTTCTGATTTGGTGTGAATTTGAAGTGTTCAAATTCATTATTTGGGTATTTATGTCATTTATATGTGATATAGATGACATAATATATAATTTGATGTGAATGACATTCATAATGAACTATAGTATAGCCTAATTGATTAATTAGTGCTAATTGGAGAAATTGAATTGGGAGAAATTAAATTGAATGTGATTCAATTTATAATTCCACATTTATGCAAATGATATTTGTATAATAAGGTATGAGGTAGCTTATATTATGTGATATGCAAATATGATTTACATAGCATATGGTTGTGGTAAAATTGTGATTTGGTGGAGGGTTTAACTCCATCACACAATAGTATATAAATTATAAAGGCTTTGCAAGAAGCATTTGGAAGAGTTTGCCATTTTTTCGAGTTTGATCCAAAGAAAGTAAACACCATTCTCTCATTCTCACTCAATTCTCTCTCAAACTCTCCTCACCCAAAAACCAAAGGGAGTCTCACTCACTCTCCTTCAATCTCCCGAGAAAAACCCAGAAGACCCTTTGGAGGTGTCTTGCTGTTTGGTTCGAGGATCGAGTTCGTAGAGATCGTTGATTCGAGAGGGATCGTGACCGGAGTAGGAAAGCTTTGAAGAAGAGTTCTTCAACAAGTAAGTAACGAGATACCTTACTGTTTTCCTTCTTTTTGCATGTTTAGCCTAGGAATCTATGAGATAGGTTCGATTTTAAGATATGATTTACACAACGAAACAACGACGTTTCACAACGTCTTCCGCTGCGGTAATTCCAAATCCCTTCAATTGGTATCAGAGTCAGGTTTTTGCTCTTCGTTGTGTATTCTTTGATATCTTAAAATTAGGTGGGTAACATTAATTTTCATGAGATGAATGTTATTGTTTTGCGTTTTTTGATGTTTTTCGTTTTTGGCACTTAGTTAGATTCACATTAAAAGTTGATGAGATCAACGTAAAGGCCCAGTGTTTTGGACAATTTTTAATGTAAATCGAGTCTGTAAGTCCGTGTCGTTCGTGGCATGAGATGCTATGAAGAAATCGGAGCGGAAACAGGCGAAAAACGATAAAGAACAACAAAAGAGTTTGTTGTTCTGTCGACGGCGTTGAGACGTTGTTCTTCGGCGTCTCAACGCGGGCCGTGCAGATCAGGGCGCTGTTGCAGGTCAGTGTTGGAACACTGAGGCGTTGCGCGCGTAAGGTGCAATGCTGAACGCTGCAACGTTGCAACGCCGACCACAACGTTGCAACGTTGCCGCGTAGTGGGCAGCTCTAACAGTTCGATCATGCGGTTAGTGGCATAATGTGTCACACCCCCTCCCGAACCACTTGCTAACTTAGCCCGGAAAGAGTCATGAAGCCAACAAACATTGTTCATCTCTTAACAATACCTGATGACCTTGTTCTACCTGATAAACATACTATGCTCGTATATGGTAAACTTTAACATAACACAGCGGGAACTTGATAACTACTAAACATACATAGGGAGAAACATTTCTTAAGTCTCTCATTTGAAAACTTCAACGAGCAATAGCATCACAACTCAGAACATGCCAACCCACTGTTTATACAACCTCTTATGTACAAACAACTATAACTACATAACGACTTGCTATACAATGTCAGCCACGTACAAACTATCAACTTATGAAACTTCCAGTGCAGACTATGGCGGGATGTCGGTGCAGAGCTCGATCTCTACGAAAAGGTTTGAAAACATTGAAAGAATGAGCTAAAAAGCTCGGTGGCGTCTATCTTTAAAACATTATAAGCTCACGGGTGATTCATAATAATGGCGATTATAAGTAGAAAATAGCTTAACATCTGTTTATAAACATAAACAAACCATGCTTCCAATTTACAGGTTTAAGTCACCACTTATGCATAGCACACAACTCGAAATGTACTATCATATCAAGGGTAGATAGATCAATAATATAGAAGCTCACAACAATAAAACACATGACATGATACCACATCAAACCATAGAGGTGGTAGAGTTACATTTATACCAATAAGGTTCATACCTCTCTCTCTCACGTGCACTGGAATACCTTTGGTCGTTTGGTTTTCCTAATACCTTCTCTATGTCCTTCAAGTATTAAGGTAAAACCATTTACTACCCGAATACCTTCTCATTGTCCTTCAAAGATATTAAGGTAAAACCATTTACTACCGGATACCTTCTCATTGTCCTTGAAGATCGGGATATTATGATTCATTCCCCATAAGTACCTTCTCTAATGTCCTTCAAGATTGGGGTTAACCACAAACAAGAGCATAAATTGTTTACCATGGGAATCATGTCTTTATAACACATACAACAATTTCTTGACATTTTCACATTATCATCTAAACATGTTCCCAAGTGGATTTACACAAAATATTCTCTAAAGGAAAGCATACTTTCATAATTTAGTTTCCATACTTGGATTTATAGTTACAACTAATTCAAAGCATGCTTAGGTTCCATCATGAACTTTATGTTAGAAACTCCATGAAACTATACATAATTAGTTCAAACAAGATTCAATGATCAACAATTATGTTTTTTAAGAAAAACATAGGTCAAGCATTATTCTAAAATAGAGTCACTCACAGTATTAGAATTAGAACCTTGGCTTGTAAACTTGACCTATTTGCTCTTGGCACATCAAACAAACCAACTCAACCATTAGAACCTCGAGCTCATGATTTTTGACCTTAAAACTTGCAAGAAAACACACTTTCAAATTTCCAGCATTTTTCAGATTTTTTGCCCTGTTTTCAGACAACCATAACTTCTTCATTACTTATCCAACAATAATGTAATTTATACCAAACTCTACCTTTTTGAACCCTCTACAAATCATATGAAGACATGAAATTGAAATTCAAACGTATTTGTTCAGAAATACCTCGAAAGCTACTTTCCTCAAAACAAACTTCTGCTGTTTCCAGATTCGCATTTCCTGCTGCACAACAAATTTAACCTTATATTTAAAACATCTTCTAGACATTTTCTACTCACGATTTCTTCACGAACGTTGTAGGAAATGCAATAAGCTTTCGAACCATACCAATTAGAGCTTCGAACTCCAAGTATACAGATCAGAACAACCAAAACATCAGAAACTTCCCAGATTTGACAGCAAACTTCTGTCTTCTGCCTTCCTCTTAACAAAACAGTAACTTAACATAAGAATTTGCTCAAGCTTCCTTCATGCAATTTGCTTAAAAATGAGTTAGCTTTCAGGAAAAGCAAACTTCAACACTTACCTCTTCTTGTAGAGCTCGAGAAGATCAAAACATCAGAACTGGTGCGAGTTGATCACCTTCTTTGCAATAATAATTCCCTTGAGTTCTTCTCCTTTCTTCGCAACTCCGGCTCCAAAATCAGAGCTTTTCTCCTTCTTCTTCTCCCTTGAACTTCAACTCACGAAGCTTACAGACTTCCTCTTGGTAAATGAAGAAGAAAATGGAGAAGATAAAGTCATTTAAAAAAGCAAGCGGTGGAGGCAATCTTTGTCTTTTTCCCCTTTTGCTTTTTCTTTTCTTTTTCCTTTTCTTATTCCTTTCCTTTATCCCTTTCTTTCTTTTCTTTTCTTTTCTTTTCTTTTCTAAACAAAACAAAACATGATATAATATCCATTCCTTTCATTTCATTTTCTTCATTATTTTAAAGCAAACCAAACCAAAATGGTTTAAGCTTTTCCTTCCTTGTTTTCCTTTTATCTTTCACTTCATTTCTTTTCTTTTGTTTTTTTTTTATAAGGAAGTTCGAAAGGAAGATCTTGGGTTTACATAATGGGGCACGAGGGAGCAGTTTCGAGCTCTACTCAATGTGTTTCAATTAATTTCTTTTGTAAAGGTTTTATTAATTGTTTTTATTAATTAATATTAATATAATTGTTATATTAATGTTAATTAATTAAATTTATGTCCCTAGGATGCCAAAAATCGGTCCAATTATGCTATTTATTAAATTATGCAATTGTTGTATGATTTATTATTTTTCTATGTGCATAATGTATGTTATATAGATTAAAATCTCACCTTAGGTTAAACATTTCATGCATCATTTATATTATAAGAGTTATAATATATGGTATGCATGATAGGATTATATTATAAGAGTTATAATATAAGGTTTGCATGTTTTAAATTTTTTAATATAAGTGTTATATTTCTTAGATTAAAAGCATGGACATGCATTTAATTCATGTGATGAATGTATGTTATAGTTTATTATTCATGTAATGAATGATCAAGCACTATAACATAGAAATACATGTAACCTAAGTTAATTGTTAGCTTTAAATGGTTTAGAACTTGAATAATTAGATTAGGTTTTCTAGTTCTAATAAGATTTGAATTAGGAAATCAATATGACTAAAGAATGGTGACAAATTAGTAACTCTGTCTAAGAAAGGTTACGTCTAAGGTAAGGTATTTAAGTGACGCTTTGTGGAACACCTGCACGGGAGGCAGGCACGGGAGTCAATTTGGTGCGGAGATTCACAGGTTGTATTCTCGTGAGTGCCGTTAATTAAGAGTTAATTAATTTACTCACATAGACCTAAGTTAATAATGTAATTATAGACATAGGCTAATCCAATATAAGAGTTATATTGGTAGACTTAGGTAAGTTTTAGCCGGTTTATCTGGGTCAATCCCGATTATTTTAAAGTGTTGAGTGGGAGGAAATAAAGTGTATGAGATACATTTAATTTTTCATCCACAAATCTCCGTTAAGTTCACACTGTGAGATCCATATTCGACATCGTGGCGCAAATGGGAGCGTCCCCATACGGGTGGCATTTGTATGTGTTAATATTCAATGTGAATGGAGAGTACTTATAGTGAGTGGGAGCGGGACCTGTGATAACGAGACCCACGGTCTCTTCTTTCGATTCACACCGTGAGATGCCTATGATCTGCCTGCTAGTTTGGCCTGGACCAGACAATCCCTACGGAGGGCCTTGATCATGAGAGTCGGAACACTGTCGGGATACGATATCCTTGTTGGTTTTCCTTCGTAGTCCTCCCTACGGCGGCTCTTGTTTGGACGGATACTTAGAAATTTAAAGATTGAGGGTGACACTCATAGGATTCATTAAGAGTTAATGGATTCAGACCGAAAAATGGTAATTGGATGCCTAATGGAATTAGAGTTATTCTGGTTTTAGGGTCTGGTCGAGAAAGTCTCGTCCTAGAGGAGGAGTGGCTTTCTCTACTCTACGGTGGCGATCATTCTAAACCTTTGGGGTATCATTGTAATTTTTGAATGACCTAGGGATCATAGGATAAAAATTTGCTAAAACTTGATTGGATTTTCAAAAGTTTTTGCGAGACTAATACAAAGTTTTTCATTTTTCAGCAACTTAATGTCAAACGCTTTTAATGCTCCTTAACCTTCTGATAAGTTAGTCGGCGATAATTTTTCATGGAAAAACATTATGACACGATTTTGGTAAATGACGACCTAGAGTTTGCGCTCACTTACCAGGGTCCTTAGGTGCCTGGTCCAACAGTTCTATTCGATGATCTACAAACCTTCCAGTCCTTGGTGCAAACCAGGGGACATGAAGCTGAGGAAAGTGTTTCCTTTAGACCTTTTCACAGGGGTTCGACCTTTGGAATAAAGTTTGTAGATTCTTCAGGCTCGAAAGGGAAGAAGAAGAAGTTGAAAGAGGTTAGGGTTGATCGCGCTGCCGCCCTAAAGGGCAAAGAGATCAAGGATGTTTCCAGAAAGTGTTTCTACTGCGACATGGACGATCACCTGAAAAGGAGTTGTCTCAAGTTCCTTGACGAAAAGAAGGTGACAGGTTAAAGTGATTAACTTGTTACAGAAACTTGTTTAGTGGAGAGTAATGATTCTATCTAGATATTGGATTCAGGCGCCACTAACCACGTTTGCTCTTCTTTTCAAGGATTAAGTTCCTGGCAGCGACTCCAAGACTTAGGGTTGGATCCGGAGAAGTTGTCTCAGCTGCAGCAATTGGCACGGTGAAGTTGTTCTTTGGCGGAAAGTACTTATTATTGGATAATATGTACATAGTTCCAGGGTTTACTAGAAACGTAGTTTCTATTTCCTACCTATTAGACTAAAATATTTTCGTTTCTTTCAAGAGTAATAAAGCGTTTATTTCTCGAAATGGAAATTTGATTTGTTTTGCTTCGCTTGAGAGTAATTTATATGTTTTGAACCCTAATTCGATCAAAAGTGTTTTGAATACCAAATTGTTTAAAACAACAGAAACGCGAACTAAGAGATTAAAAGTTTATCCAAAGGAAAGTACCCATCTCTGGCATCTAAGGTTAGGCCACATAAATCTCAATAGGATTTAGAGACTATTGAAGAGTGGACTTCTAAGCGAGTTGGAAGAAAACTCTTTACTTGTTTGTGGGTCATGCCTTGAAGGCAAATAACCAAACGTCCTTTTAGTAGAAAAGGATATAGAGCCAAAGAGCCTCTTGAGCTTGTACATTCTAACCTCTATGGTACGGTAAATGTTAAAGCACGAGGAGGTTACGAATACTTCGTATCTTTTATAGATGACCATTCGAGGTATGGGTACATTTACCTAATGCATAGGAAGTCTGAAACTCTTGAAAAGTTCAGAGAGTTCAAGACTGAGGTTGAGAACCTGTTAGGTAAAACTATAAAAACACTTCGATCGGATCGAGGTGGAGAGTATATGAACACTGAATTCCAAGACTATATGATAGAACATGAAATTACGTCCCAACTCTCAAAGACTGGTATGCCACAATGAGAATGGTGTATCGGAGAGGAGAAAGCAGACCTGTTGGACATGCTTGATCGATGATGAGCTATGCTCGTCTCCCTAATTCTTTTTTGGGGTTACGCAGTGGAGACTGCAATATATATTTTGAACACAGTTCGGTCGAAGAGTGTTTGTGAAACACCTTTCGAACTCTGGCATGGTCGTAAAACAAGTTTATGACATTTCAGAATTTGGGGATGCTCGACCCATGTGTTGGTGTCAAACCCAAAGAAGTTGGAACCCCGTTCAAAGTTGTGTCACTTTGTAGGTTAGCCAAAACAGACTAAAGGTGGTCTGTTTTACGATCCTAAGGATAATAGGTTAATTGTGTCGACAAACGCCACTTTCCTTGAGGAAGACCACATCAGGGATCACTTACCAAAGAGTAAGATTGTGTTAAATGAAATGGACAGTTCATCAACAAGAGTTGTTGATGGGGCTAGTACGTCAACAAGTGTTGTTGATCCTAGCTCGTCTAGTCAAGTTCGTTCCCAAGAGTTGGGAATGCCTCGACGTAGTGGGAGGACTGTGAGACAGCATGAACGTTACATGGGTTTAGCTGAAACCCAAGTCGTCACTCCTGATGATGACTGCGAGGATCCATTAAACTATGATCAGGCAATGACAGACGTTGACAAAGTCGAATGGATTAAAGCTATGGACCAGGAAATGGAGTCGATGTACTTCAATTCTGTCTGGGAGCTTCTGGATCAACCGGACGGGGTAAAACCTATAGGTTGTAAATGGATCTACATGCGTAAACGTGGCATAGATGGGAAGGTGCAGATATTCAAAGCACGACTAGTGGCAAAGGGTTTTACCCAGGTTGAAGGGGTTGACTATGAAGAAACCTTTTCTCCTGTTGCCATGGTAAAGTCGATCAGGATCCTTCTCACCATTGCCGCATATTATGAGTATAAGGTATGGCAGATGGATGTCAAGACCGCCTTTCGAATGGAAACCTTTACGAGACCATCTACATGGAGCAACCCAAGGGGTTCATTACCCAAGGCCAAGAGCAAAAGGTTTGTCGGTTTCAAAGGTCTATTTATGGACTGAAACAAGCCTCGAGGACTTGGAATATAAGGTTTGATGAGGCGACCAAATCTTATGGCTTTGATCAGAATGTTGACGAGCCATGTGTCTACAAGAAAATGGTCAACAATACTGCCGCATTTCTAATATTGTATGCGGATGATATCCTTCTCATTGGGAATGAGGTAGGATTTCTAACCGACATTAAGGAATGGTTGGCTATGCAATTCCAAATGAAAGATTTGGAAGAGGCACGCAGTATGTTCTAGGTATCCAGATAGTCTAGAACCGGAAGAACAAAACGCTAGCCATGTCTCAGGCGTCTTATATTGACAAGATGATGTCTAGATATAAGATGCCGAACTCCAAGAAAGGCTTGTTGCCTTTTAAGCATGGGGTTCACTTGTCTAAGGATCAATGTCCTAAGACTCCTCAAGATGTTGAGGATATGAGATGAATCCCCTATGCTTCAGCTGTAGGAAGCCTGATGTACGCCATGTTGTATACTAAGCCCGACATCTGTTATGCTGTTGGGATTGTCAGTAGGTATCAATCCAATCCAGAATTAGATCACTGGACAGCCGTAAAGGTAATCCTCAAGTATCTTAGGAGAACGAGGAACTAAAACTTTGTGTATGGGAGTGGGGATTTGATTCTTACGGGATACTCAAATTCTGACTTTTAGACCGATAAGGATTCTAGGAAATCCACTTTGGGGTCAGCCTTCATTCTGAATGGAGGAGCTGTAATGTAGCGAAGCATCAAGCAGGGATGCATCGCTCATTCCACGATGGAAGCCGAGTATGTTGCGGCTTGTGAAGCGGCAAAGAAAACTGTTTGGCTTAGGAAGTTCATGATGGATTTGGAAGTTGTTCGAAATATGAACTTGCCAATAACCCTGCTTTGTGACAATAGTGGTGCAGTAGAAAACTCGAGAGAACCTCGAAGTCATAAGAGGGACAAGCATATTGAGCGAAAGTATCACCTGATACGGGAGATTGTGCACCTTAGAGACGTAACAGTCACGCAGATAGCGTCAGAGCACAACGTTGTTGATCCATTTACAAAGGCCCTCACGACTAAGGTGTTTGAGGGTCACCAAGAGAGTCTAGGTCTTCAAATGCTTCCTGACTAGGGCAAGTGGGAGTATTGTACAGGGTATTCAATGCCCTAGTTTATTGTATTACTGTACATTTGAGAAATGTATTATGTACTCCACTAGCTTAGTTCAAGTGGGAGTTTGTTGGGATGTATGTCCTAATCTCGTGTAAGTTTGTAATATTCCAAGTTGTATATAAATAAAAATTATTTATTCGAACATTGTGTCTCGCATTTTTCATAAACTTAATCCAATAAACTAAGCTCTAGGGTCATTGTATTATGAGAGAACTAAGAACTTGAACGGTGTGTAGTAAACACACAGGTAGGATCACATTCAAGTTAATGAGCCGAACGATCTACAGTATATGGATAGGGTTGGAGACCTAATCCTGGATACGTTGTGGATGCGACCTACTTTGTATTAGATACAAACGAGGTGATCCAGCTCGTTCATGTGGTTGACATGCGAGTGGTGGCATCCTGTGCAATAAGATTGTACAAGACTGGACCGTTAATTATTAGACGTACTGATGTACCACCGTTAACAGGATAGAGCTAATAAACTCGTAGATGACCATTAGTAACTTGACCTTAATCCTGAGCGTGTTACTGCTCTGTCTGCGGGGGTCTTTCTTATGACTAGTACGAGTGAGGCTGGCCACTGTTGCTCGCCCAATATGCCTATCTTCTTAGGGACAGGACCACGTGGGGAGTTTGGAACTTGACTACGCATGAAGGAATTCACTCGTCCCTGACATAGGAAAACTAGAGGGGTGGTTCCCTCAAGTGCTGTCTCCATGGCTTGAACAACGGGGCCCCACCCTCTCACTGGCCCGAGAGGGTTGTTGTTTATGGTTGGACCATTCAACGTTGTTGTTCATTAGAGGAGCAGTGGGACTTAAGGAGCAAGAGGTAGACACAAACGGTAAAACGGTAATTTGACCCAACAGTGTCTACGAACAACATGTGAGGGGTCGACTCGTGGGCATTGGTTATATCGATGGATACAACTTGTTTTACAGTGATGTGAGTGCAGCTACGAGCTTTAGTGGAGTGTTACTGTAGCTAATGAATGTTGAATAACCGGGTCAAAGAGTTTGATAGGTTAGTCTCGGATCATTGGAGCTCGTCATCTGTAGGTCCGTTAGGTCCCTCGGTTGGCTCAAATTGAACAAATTGATGGTTTACTGTTTGGTGTGAATTTGAAGTGTTCAAATTCATTATTTGGGTATTTATATCATTTATATGTGATATAGATGACATAATATATAATTTGATGTGAATGACATTCATAATGAACTATAGTATAGCCTAATTGATTAATTAGTGTTAATAGGAGAAATTGAATTGAGAGAAATTAAATTGAATGTGATTTAATTTGAAATTCCACATTTATGCAAATTAGATTTGTATAATAAGATATGAGATACGTTATATTACGTGATATGCAAATATGATTTGCATATCATATGGTTGTGGTAAAATTGTGATTTGGTGGAGGGTTTAACTCCATCACACAATAGTATATAAAGGCTTTGCAAGAAGCTTTTGGAAGAGCTTTTGCCATTTTTTGGATTTTGATCCAAAGAGAGCAAACACCATTCTCTCATTCTCTCTCAATTCTCTCTCAAACTCTCCTCACCCAAAAATCAAAGGGAGTCCCACTCACTCTCCCTCAACCTCTCGAGAACAACTGAGAAGACCCTGTGGAGGTGTCTTGTTGTTCGGTTCGAGGATCGAGTTCGTAGAGATCATTGATTCGAGAGGGATCATGACCGGAGGAGGAAAGCTTTGAAGAAGAGTTCTTCAACAAGTAAGTAACGAGATACTGTATTGTTTTTTCCTTCTTTTTGCATGTTTAACCTAGGAATGTATGAGATAGATTCGATTTTAAGATATGATTTACACAACGAAACAACGACATTTCACAATGTCTTCCGCTACGGGAATTTCAAATCCCTTCAGAACTAAAGCCTTGTGAATGGGAGGGGGGATTTGATCCTTACACGATACACGAACTCTGATTTTCAGACCGATCAGGATTCTAAGAAATCCACTTTGGGGTCAGCCTTCATTCTTGATGGAGGAGTTGTAGTGTGGCAAATCATCAAGCAGGGATGCATCGCTGATTCCACGTTGTTGTTCATTAGAGGAGAAGTGGGACTTAAGGAGCAAGAGGTATACACAGGGGTAAAATGGTAATTTAACCCAACGGTGTCTACGAACAACCTGTGAAGGGTCAACTCACAGGCATTGGTTATATAAATGGACACAACTTGTCTTACAGTTATAGGAGTGCAGCTACGAGGTTTAGTGGAGTGTTACCATAGCTAATGAATGTTGAATAACCGGGTCAAAGAATTTGACAGGTAAGTCTTCGATCACTAGAGCTCGTCATCTGTAGGTCCATTAGGTCCCTCGGTTGGCTCAAACTGGATATATAGAGGGTTACAGTTTGGGGTGGATTGAAGTGTTCAAACTGATTAAAAGGGTATTTATGTCATTTATATGAGATATGATTAACATATTATATAATTTAATGTGAATGAGATTCATAATAAACAATAGGTTAGCCTAATTGATTAATCAGTGTTAATTTAGAGAAATTGGATTGAGAGAAATTAAATTGAATGTGATTCAATTTAAAATCCACAATTATACAAAGTTGATTTGTATAATAAGATATTGTTTGGATGTTTGTCCTAGTCTCGTTCTGTTTGTAAATATACATTTGAAATTAATAAAGGTTATTTATTTCATCATTTTGTGTCTCACATTTATTACAAACTTTGTCCAATAAACTAAGCTCTAGGGTCATTGAATACATGAGAGAACTAGAACTTCAACGGTGTGTAGTGGACACACATGGAGGATCACGTTCGAGTAAATGACTCGAATGGTCTACAGTATATGGATGGGGTTGGAGACCTAATCCTGGATACATTGTGGATGCGACCGCTTTGTATTAAGATACAAACGAGGTGATCTGACTCGTTCATGTGGTTGACATGCGAGTGGGGGCATCTTGTACAATGAGATTGAACAAGACCGACCGTGAATTATTAGACCTACAGATTTAACACCGCTTGACAAAGAAGGACTAATAACTTCGTAGATGACCATTAGTGACTCGACACAATCCCGAGCGTGTTACAAACTCCACGTCTCATGAAGTCCTGTCCTTTCACTAGTACGGGTGAGGGTGGTCTTAGTTACTCCCTCAATATGCCTATATTCTCAGGGACAGGACAAAGTAGGGAGCTGAGAACTTAACTACGCGAGATGGAATTCACTCGTTCCCGCCTTTAGGAAAACTAGAGGGGTTGTTCCCTTAAGTGTTGTCTCGAGGGCTTGGACAACGGGCGCCCACCCTCTCACTGGCTCGAGAGGGCTGCTGTGTATGGTTGGACCATTACAACATTGTTGTTCATTAGAGGAGTCGTGGGGACTTAAGGAGCAAGAAGTAGACAACGGTAATTTGACACAACAGTGTGTACGAACAACCTGTGAAGGGTCGATTCATGGGTATTGGTTATATCAATGGACACGTAATATCTTGCACTGACGGGAGTGCAGCTACGAGCTTTAGTGGAGTGTTACCGTAGCTAATGAATGTTGATTAACCAGGTTAAAGAGTTTGATAGGTTAATCTCGGATCATTGGAGCTCGTCATTGTAGGTCCATAAGGTCCCTCGGTTGGCTCAAACTGGATTAAAAGAAGGTTTACTTTTTTTTTGTGAATTGAAGTGTTCAATTTCACTAAAGGGCATTTATATCATTTATATGGGATATGAATGATATAATATATAGTTTAATGTGAATGAGATTCATAATAAACTAGAGGTTAGCCTAATTGTTGAATTATGGCTAATTAGGAGAAATTAGATTGAGAGATATTACATTGGATGTCATTCAATTTAAAAATCCACAATATTGCAAATGTGATTTGTAAAATGAGATATGAGATATCTTATACTATATGGTTATGTAAATATGATTTACATAACCTATGGTTGTGGTAAAATGGTAAATAGGTGGAGATTTCAACTCCAACTATCTCCATTATTTAAACCTCTTTGCAAGAAGGGTTCATTGAGCAAATCCTCATTTTTGGAATTTTCACCAAAAGAAGTATTCTCTCTTCTCTCATTTCTCTATCACGATTTCTCCTCCCAAAACCAAAAGAAGAAGATCCCACCATCTTCCTTCTTCCAAAAGAAGAACAACCGAGAAACCAACTGGTGGTGTTCAATCGGTTTACGTTCGTGAGAAGAGTTCGAGATCGTTGAGATCGAGAAAAGCACGAAGAGTTCGTGGATCTAGAATGGAATCTTGAAGAAGGTCTTCAACAAGTAAGTACTATTCACAACCTTACTGATTTCTTTCCTTAGTGTGCATGTTTAGCCTATTCTAAGTGTTAGATAATTTTAATGGAATTTAAGTTGCACAACATCACTGCGACGATTCGATCGTCTTCCGCTGCGCGGGGAGTTTCATTCCCTTCAGATATGAGATATTTTATTATTTGTGTTATGCAATTATGATTTGCATAACCTAAGGTTGTGGTAAAATGGTAGATAGGTGGAGATTTCAACTCCACCTATCATTATTATATAAAGCATTTGTGAGAAGGCTTTGTAAGTGCTCACAAGTCATTTTTTGGAATCTCACAAAAAATTCAATCTCTCTGTTGGAATAGAAATTTCGGCGAATCCAAATTTGTCACGTGATCACCCGACATTGATGGCAAAATTATTTAATTAGGGACTAATTAAATCTGCAGGCGTGCCTAAATTAAATTGGTGGCTATACAATTGGGTTCCTTAAAATTTGATAGACAAAAGTCTAAATTAAAGACCCAGTTAGCAAAAGTCCAAGCCCGATCCAGAGACGTAGGCCCAAAATCAATCAAGCCCGGTCTAGCACAGAAGGCCTAAATCAGCCAAGCCCAAAAAGGTTGGCCCAAAGCCAACCTGGCCCAACCCAATAGAGTTGGCCCAACAAAGAGCAGACCCAGTTCAATGGGTCCAAGCCCATCTGGAGGCCCAAAGGAACTCTATAAATAAAGACCTCCCTCCTTCATTTTCAAGGTTCAGAAAATTGGAGACTCCAGAGAAAATTCACAAAACCAGAAGCCCTCGAGTACAAATACGAGTTCATTTACATGTGTCGAATCTGAAGAACACCTCTTCGAATCTGAAGAATCTCTTGTAGCTTCAATCTCGAGAACAAGCTTTGTAGCCTTCGAGTGAAACACACAGACAGGAGATATAATCAGAGGATCAAAATACTAGAGATTGTACTCATAGTTACCTGGAATTAATACAAATACGAGTTCATTTACACGTGTCTTATTTCCATTTGCTTGTTGAATTCTCGTGTGAACAGATTGGCACGCCCAGTGGGACATCTTTACCTCTCATCTCTTTCTCCTTCAAATCAAATCAAATCAAGTCATGGCATCAAAGAAAGTTGCATCAAGCACTGCTGCTGCAAGCAACACCTACATGGGTCCGACAACTCGCAGTTGTTCCAAAGGGGCTGAGAAAAGTGATGATCGCACTCCTAATGCAATGGCAAGCAACATCATCAAACGGCTAGATGAAGATTCCAAAGGCAAGGTTATCGTCAAAGATAACCCGTTGTTTGATTAATCAACTCGTGCTCCTAGTCAACAGAGGGAGACCTCAAATCCTGATGTAATGTCGGTCATGATGGTTGATGTAAACCCTGATGAAAGAATGACGGAGATGGAAAGAAAGATCAATCTCCTAATGAAGGCGGTAGAAGAAAGAGATCTTGAAATCGCCTATCTCAAGAATCAGGTTCAAAACAAGGAAACGGTTGAATCTAGGCAGACCCCTGCAATAAGGAACAATGATAAGGGGAAAACCATCATCTAGAAGGAGCATCCGCCGCAACCGACTTCAGTTGCTTCTCTATCTTTCCAGCAACTACAGGACGTGATCATGAACTCCATTAGAGCCCAGTATGGTGGGCCAACTCAAAATCCTCTCATGTATTCCAAACCATACACTAAAAGGATTGACAATTTGAGGATGCCTACAGGGTACCAACCTCCAAAATTTCAGCTGTTTGACGGGAAGGGCAACCCAAAACAACACGTTGCACATTTCGTTGAAACCTGCAAAAATGCAGGGACACACGGTGACCTCTTGGTGAAACAATTTGTGCGTACCTTGAAGAGAAACGCTTTTGACTGGTACACAGAGTTAGAGTCAGAGACGATTGACAAGTGGGAGCAGCTTGAGAGAGAGTTCCTGAACCGTTTCTACAACACCAGGTGAACCGTGAGTATGATGGAACTCACCAATGCCAAACAGCGGAAAGGTGAACCTGTCATCGATTACATCAACCGTTGGAGAGTTCTAAGTCTTGACTGTAAGGACCGACTCACAGAGGTTTCGGCTGTAGAGATGTGTACCCAAGGTATGCACTAGGGACTACTTTATATTCTGCAGGGAATTAAACCTCGTTCTTTTGAGGAACTAGCGACTCGTGCTCATGATATGGAGCTAAGCATCGTTGCTAGAGGGAATAAAGACCCCTTAGTCCCAGACGTGAAGAAAGAGAAAAAAGAATCTAAAGGTGCAGAAAAGGCTATGAAAAGCACCACTAAAGAGAAAGTTTATCCGTTTCCAGATTCTGATGTCCTAGATATGCTTGAAAAATTGTTAGACAAGCAACTCATCGAGCTACCAGAATGCAAGCGACCAGGAGAGCTCGGAAAGGTAAACGATCCTAACTATTGCAGGTACCACCGCGTAGTTAGCCATCCGGTGGAGAAATGTTTGGTTTTAAAGGAGTTGATTTTAAGGTTGGCTCGTGAGAAGAAAATTGAGCTTGACCTCGACGAGGTAGCTCAAACAGACCGTGCAACGATAATGACGAATCCAAGCGTCCAATTGTCTGCAATTCCCTTCTACAAGAATGGAGAATGCTTGATCCAGTTCGGGTCCTTTGAGTCCATTGTGGTTCATTCACAAAATATTTTTTCATATAAGAACGCTCGATATATACGCTACCAAAAGCAGAGCATTCAAGAAAAGTGCAAGCAAGTTGAAGATCAAGATGATGGATGGATTGTTGTGACCCGTCGCAAGAATTGGCAAACAAACTATGCTCAGAAGGAAGCTCGTATTTTTAGGGAGCGTAAAAGAAGAAGTAAACTCCCGAAGAGAAAAGGCAGGAAGATCTTTAGAAAGTCGAAGTTGAGTGTGCAGTAAAATGAAGAGCCAAATCAACCTCGGCAGATCGTTACCTTAGCAGAATTCTTTCCAAGCAATTTCTTGGAATCCATCCAAGAAGAGGCAATCGAGTTTGCTGTATGCAATGTCATCAATGTTAATGAAGAATTGACAAACAACAAGTTGGTGATCCAAGGCTTCAATCAAGGAGGCCAACGAGCAATTGGCATGGTTCGCTTAGAGCTAATCATTGGTGACCTAAAAGCCAAAACATTGTTTCACGTCATCAACTCCAAAACCACCTACAAATTATTGCTAGGTCGCCCATGGATCCATGGAAGCGGGGTGATAACTTCCACGTTGCATCAATGCTTTAAGTTCTACCAAGATGGCGTCAAGAAAGTGGATGCAGATACAAATCCATTTTCAGAGGTCGAATCCCATTTTGCTGATGAGAAGTTCTATTTGAGGGGGAATAACTCAAGAGAAACCATGCCAACAGAGGTCCCTACGATCAAAGCCAATGAAAAAATCAAACAAGAGCCACAGATTGTGAAGAAAAAGGAAGTTAGCGAAGGAGCAAAAATGTCCAATTCTGAAAAAGATAAGGTTTTAGCAGACCTTGCAAGGCGCGAAGCTTCAAAAGAGTTATCGGTCCCAAGTTCCCCTGTATTTGTATTATTCCTTTATCTCGATGCAAGAAGGGTGAATCTCCTTTTGCGGAATGCTTAGGAAACTTGAAAGTCGGTGATGTAGAAATCCTGAACGAAAACTTTGTAATGCCTCTCTCCAGGATAACAAAGCATCAAGAAAATTGAGGATGAGCGGTAAAGCGTTATTGCGAGAGACGAACAAAAGACGGGTTCGACCCGAAAGCATACAAGCTTCTGGCAAAAGCAGGATATGACTTTTCGAAGCACACTAAGTTCGAAAGTTTGAAGATCATTGACGAAAGACCGGAACTATCTTTGACGTAAAAGAAGTTATTAAAGGAGGGTTACACCCTACCTACATCAAGAAGAGGACTAGAATATAAGTCTCCCGAGCTGGTTTGCATAACCAAAAGGGGAAAAGAAAAAATGGTCGACGTAAATCACATAACGGTGAAAGAAGTTAATGATACAAAAAATGAGGAAAATATCAGTCAAAGAGTTTAAGCTCTTAGACACATCGGATCATCAACTGCACGCGTTCCAATCTTACAGAGATTAGGTGTGGCTGCAACAAGTAGGGAAGAGTCACAACCTAATGCCAACTACACCCGTCGTTCAGTTGCAGTGATTGGATAGACCTATCACAAGAGGAGGAAACACTTTAGCAGATCAAACTTCTGATGCTATCCGACCTTCGACATTCCAGAGGCTAAATATGTCTACATGCAAAGAGAACAACACCGCATCAAACCCAACTTTGGTAAGGTCCACTGCCTTTCAGAGGTTAAGCGTTCCTAGGAAGGAAAAGAAGAAAATACTTAAAACTTCGCCTGTCATGCGACCGTCAGCTCTTCAAAGGATAAGTGTGACCACGTCAAGAAATGAAAGGTATGCGGCATAAGTTTTGACCGGATTCAACCTGAAAGATCGGTAGAGACTTCAAAAGATGTGTGATATATCAAGCAAGGAGTCGATGAAGATATTAGCAGCGTTGTTCCATCTCGAATGAAAAGAAAGACTTTTTTTCCATCAACACAGAGAGTTCGTTAAGAGTAAAAAGACGTGACGTGGTCATCACCAATCCTGCAAAGGAAGATTTAGAACAAGACGAATGTGAGACTTCTTACCACCACATTACATTCGAAGAAGAGATGGATGGCGAAACATCTGAAGAGGATGCAGATAAAGCTCCACCGCAACTTGAGGATGGGAGCTTGTCGACAATGGACGAACTTAAACAAGTAAATCTAGGGACTATGGAAGAACCTCGCCCCACTTTTATAAGTTCGTCACTTAGTCGCGAAGAGGAAGGTGATTATGTGAATTGATAGCACACAAAATGTGTTATCCTTAGGCTTAATAATTGCTAGTTTTATGATAATTTCAGGGCTTTGATGTGTTTAAATCATTGAATTTCAGGTAAAGAGCTCAAACAAGACATTTGGAGACACTTTGGATCACTCGGGATCGAAACGAGGCTATTTGGAGCTTAAAATAACATCAATTGGAAGTGAAAGGACCAAACCAAGCTTGATGACCCGAGGTGATGTAGTGCGTTGCAACGTCGAGCGTGCTGTTTAAAGCCGTTGAAGACCCTTGCCAATAGCGTTTCAACGCTGCCTTACAGCGTCGCAACGCTATCTCGATAAGGAACCTTATATGAAGGATCGAGAGGCGCCGTAACGCCGCGCGTGCAAGGTCGCAACGCCGCATCGATAAGAGGCGCACACGTTAGGGTAGCGGCGTTACATAACGCCCTCCTCGGCGTTGCAACGTCATCGATACTTTCCATAATTGATACGCGTCTAGGGTACAACATTGCAACATTGTCCCTAGCGTTGCAACGCTGCACCGATTCCATCTATAAAAACAACCTTATGTTTCCATTACAAGGGGGTTGAATTTGCTAGATTTTTGCCCTATTTTCGAAATACACTTTGTAAGAAGAGAGAAAATAGTGTTTTTTGGAGCCAAAGCATTCATGGAGGTTCGAGATCGAAGATGGGAGCTTCGAGACGAAGGACCGGCATCGACACATAAGTTTAATTTCCTTTTCTTTCAGATTGTAACTCCGTTTGAGACGTTTTCTACTTGTTTAGCTTGGTTTTCATGAGATTTAGAGTAGCTAGACATTGTAGTTAGGATTTGATTTACTTGTTAAGACTAAATTGTTATGTATTGAAGCATGTTTTGTTCTTATTTTTGGAAATTCGTTCTTTAACTCTAAATTCTCTTGGTTTGAGTGGACTCGAGATATAAATCTTGAATTAGAGCAAACTTGTCAAAACCTTTAGGAGTCTGGCATGAGAATGACCAAGAAGTCTAAGGGAAACACATAAAGAAGTTGCTTAATGCTGTGCATGTCGTAGGTTCATATGGAGACTATGGAGTTTATTGCATGTGCGAGGCTCATTAAGAATCAAGATGTTTTCTTGAATACTTTACTTCTTGTTTATAAGTTCATCTCATTGGTTCATTGCATGTGTATATTGAGTCATTAACTTGTATAATCACTTTCCTCAAATCTATCAATTCGTGTCTGCACATGTCTGTTTGTTTGCTTGTCTTTACTTTCAATCACCTATTCATGTTATGTTTCTTTAACTAAAATTTGAGAATTAGTATCTTAGTAATTAATTAATCTAGAAATCCATTCTCGAGGATGATATTTGGACTCATAAATCACTATACTAAAACTTGACCCGTACACTGCGGTATTGCAATATCAAAATATTACGCAACAAGTTTTTGGCGTCGTTGTCGGGGAATGGCGATTATTTATATTAATTAATATTAGGAAAAAATTTGAAACTTTAGACTAAAGGGTGTTTGTGCGTTTTCCTTATTTGTTTTATTTCATTGTTTGTTTGTTTACTTTCTTGTCATATTTTAGTTTTGTGTGTTTTTTAGTCTTTGTCCCCTGTTTTTTGTTGTGTTGCTATTGTGTAAAAGTTTTGATCTGAATTACTGATTTTTCAATTATGAACTTGCATGATTTTGAGTTTCCACCGTTCTATTGTCCCTCTTAGGACCCTAGGTATGTGCATCATGATTTATCTAAATACCATGTGTCTAATTTTATCATTCTGTACCTAAAATTGATAAAAAAATCTTATGATGGTAGTTATTTAGGCACTTGTGACCATAATTTTTTGTACCCTGACCAACCATTAGAAAAATTTTCTCTTGTGGACCAATTAATGGAATATACCTTAGAGTTGAAAATCAAAAATTTGGTTCATAATGAATTAGAAAGGTTGAATAGGTTAGAAGCTGAGGTGGTAGGACTTTGGGAAATAGTACAGAATAGAGCTCAATATCTTAATCAGCTAGGGATTTCCCTTAAGGACTTACAGGAACAATTTCTTATCCTTACCACTCAAGAGGTGCCACCTAGGAGGACTTGTTCATACGTTAGTGAGGATAGTTTGGGGGGAGACTGAGACACTCCATACTCAGGGTAGTGAAGTGGACTTGGTGATACAATCATTTCCACCGGGGAGATTCAGGTGATAGAGGTCTAGGCTGAGAAGTCCTTCCCCCTTTTGTCTCTAGAAAATCCCTTTAATCTTCACAACCAATTGTCTTACACTAAAGAGTCTTATTTTGATTTTTGTTCTTTTATTCTGTTAAACAAAAATACAAAAAATAGTTATCTGTCTGGTGCTCAGGAGAAACAGGATAGCATTTTAGACTTAGAAGGCTACATCGATTCAAGCAAGAAGGGCCCAAAGAAATATGAGCAGTTTTTCTGCCCTGATAAGTCATCGTCTAGCTAAAGACGTTAAAGAAAGCGCTCTTGGGAGGCAACCCAAGTTTTATTTTTTATATCTCTATGTTTGTGTTTTATTTCATTTTCTAGTTTTTAGTTTTTGTCTAATTTCATCCTTTTTTGGTACCTTCAGGTGTATGCCCAAGGGAAAAGCTGCAGACTTGCACCCTTTTGATCATGAGATCGAAAGGACCTGTAAGAGACTCCTAAGGGAAGGAAGAGGAGAACCTCAGGAAATGGCTGATCAGGAACTCATCAATAATCCTAAACCTATCAGGAGTATTTCCAACCTGTGTTTGATTCTGATCAGGCTGGAATAGTCTATGCCCCTATATATGCTAACAACTTTGCACTTAAGATAGGGCTTATACAGATGGTTAGGAAAGGTGCTTTTAGAGGATTAGCCACAGAAGATCCTAACTCACATCTGCAAAATTTCTTAGAAATCTGTGGTACAATTAAAATGAATTGTATCTCTGCTAATAATATTCGCTTACGTCTTTTTCCTTTCTCTTTGCAGGGTAGAGTTAAAGAATGACTAGGGTCCCTTCCCTCAGGCAGTATCACTTCCTGGGAGGAGTTAGCCCAAACCTTCATGACCAAATTCTTTCCACCTGTGAAAGCTGCAAAGTTAAGGATTGAGATAGGAACATTCAGGCAGCATGAGGGAGAGCAGCTATTTGAGGCTTGGGAAAGGTACAAAGACATGCTCAGGAGGTGCCCACATCATGGCTTCCCAGATTGGCTCCAGGTACAATTGTTTTACAATGGATTGGAAGGTAAGACCAGGACCATTCCGGATGCCACTGTTGGAGGGGCTTTCATGGCGAAGACTTTGCAGGAAGCGCGTGCCCTCCTCGAGGAAGTGTCAACTGCCAGCTACCAGTGGCCTACAAACAATGACGGATCTAAGCCAGTAGTTGGATTGTATCAACTGGATGAGGTAACCTCTCTTAGATCTCATATGGCATCTCTCACTCATGCTCTGAATAATTTTGCAAGATCACCTCAAACAGGGATGTCCTCTCAATGATCCAAGCCCAATATAGAATCCACTATGGAGCAATCACATTACCTGAGCAATAGAAGCAACAACTATGGAGGAAGCCAGACTCAGAATAACCTCCCAACACATTATAATCCAGGTTTGAGGTATCATGAGAATTTCTCTTATGCTAACAACAAAAATGTGTTGAATCCTCTTACAGGGTATGCCTCTACATCAGAGAGGAAACCATCTCTGGAAGAGACATTGCACTCCTTCATAGCTAAATCCAGAAATAGGTCCAACCAGCTAGAGAATGCAGTCACCAGTCTATCTGGTATAGTGACTAGTCATGGAGCTGCAATAAAGAATATTAAGACCCAGATTGGCCAGATGAACACATCACTTCGAGCACTACAAGAAAGGAAAGAAACACCTTGAGGGAGTACAGTCTAGCTAAAGATGTTAAAGAAAGCGTTTCTTGGGAGGCAACCCAAGCTTTACAGTTTTGTTTTATTTTAGTTTGTTTTAGTTGTTCGCTGTTTACTTGCTAGTTTGTTTTACTTTGTAGGTTGTGATGATGTTTGCCTTCGTTAAAATCCATGGTCCTGTTATGAGGAACTCCAACACACATGTTTTGGCTATCCAAGGAACTCAGAAAGATCTCCATCACCTAGGACAATATTGTTTACTCTTACCCTTCTACTTCATTTGTGCTTATTTATGCAAACATTGGGAACAATGTTTAGTTTAAGTTTGGGGGTGGGATGTTACTTATTTGTGTGACTGTCCTAAGTATGTGCTGAATTGTTGATTGATCTTTGCATAAGTATGATTATGATAGCCTAAGATGAGAATTAATTGGAAATCTTTGTGATTCTGCTGAAACTTGAAAGCATGATACAAATTTGATTTAATTTAAAAACTTTCTTGAGTTTTTCCTGCACCATTATGCACATAGCCTGTGTTCCTATAGTTTTGAAATGCTTAGAACAAAGTTATTAGGTTTAAAAGTTTGATGTCACATCGATAGGTCTGAGAACTGATTTGAGAGTTAAACTGCAGGATAGGGTAAATGACAATATAAAGTGCATGATCTGTATAGTGTGAAATAGTTTATTTTTGTTGTTTGTTTGCTAAAGAAAAACAATTCGTGAAGGCAAAAAGAGCTACCTTCACTGTGATCAGTTAGACCACTCATTGAACGAGTGCTCTGGGTAAGGGTCCCTGGAGTGGATGTGTGAAAGCTAATGTCCTTGCACAAAAAAAAGAAGAAGAAAATAGAAAAAAAAATAATTAAGTGCTAAGTAGAGTTATTTTAATTATTGAATGTGGGGAGTCTCAAAGATTATTAACTATGACCAGTGTAGGGGAAGTCGAATGGAGAGCCTAATAAAGTTGATCCGGGCTTGGTAAAAATGAAGTGAACATAGACCATTCACACACACACGTAGGAACACTTAGAAAAAGTTTTAAATTGCTTGCTGAAGTGTTATGTTTGAATGTTTCCTGTGATTACTAGATTTCCTCTTAAATCTTTGAGGCTTGAATCAAAAGCATGTATAAGAACAATCTGATGTTTAATTTTGTTTTTGCTTGGGACTAGCAAAAGTTTAAGTTTGGGGGTGTTTGATAGCACACAAAATGTGCTATCCTTAGGCTTAATAATTGCTAGTTTTATGATAATTTAAGGGCTTTTATGTGTTTAAATCATTGAATTTAAGGTAAAGAGCTCAAACAAGACATTTGGAGACACTTTAGATCACTCGAGATCGAAACGAGGCTATTTGGAGCTTAAAATAACATCAATTGGAAGTGAAATGACCAAACCAAGCTTGAAGACCCGAGGTGATGGCGTTGCAATGCCATGTAGAGCGTTGCAACGCCGAGCGTGCTGTTTAAAGGCGTTGAAGACCATTGCCGATAACGTTGCAACGCTGCCTTGCAACGTCGCAACGCTATCTCGATAAGGAAGCTTATATGAAAGACCGCACAGGAGGTTGCAACGCCGCGCTGCGTCGCGCAACGCGCCAGATCGATAAGAAGCGCGCGTTAGGGTAGCGGCGTTACAATAACGCCCTCGGCGTTGCAGCGCCATCGATACTTTCCATAATTGATACTGGCGTCTAGGGTACAAAGATTGCAACGTTGTCTCTAGCGTTGCAACGCTTCACCGATTCCATCTATAAATACAACCTTATGTTTTCATTACAAGGGAGCCGTTGCTAGATTTTTTCCCTATTTTCGAAATACACTTTGTAAGAAGAGAGAAAAGAGTGTTTTTGAGAGCCAAAGCATTCGTGGAGGTTTGAGATCGAAGATGGGAGCTCGAAGACGAATGACCGACATCGACACATAAGTTTAATTTCCTTTTCTTTCAGATTTTAACTCCGTTTGAGATATTTTCTACTTGTTTAGCTTGGTTTTCATGTGATTTAGAGTAGCTAGACATTGTAGTTAGGATTTGATTTACTTGTTAAGACTAAATTGTTATGTATTGAAGCATGTTTTGTTCTTATTTTTGGCAATTCGTTCTCTAACTCTAAATTCTCTTGGTTTAAGTGGATCGAGAGATAAAACTTGAATTAGAGCAAAATTGTCAAAACCTTTAGGAGTCTGGCATGAGAATGACCTAGAAGTCTAAGGGAACACATAAAGAAGTTGCTTAATGTCGTGCATGTCGTAGGTTCATATGGAGACTATGGAGTTTATTGCATGTGCGAGGCTCACTAAGAATCGAGAGGTTTTCTTGAGTATTTTACTTCTTGTTTATAAGTTCATCTCATTGGTTCATTGCATGTGTTAATTGAGTCATTAACTTGTATAATCACTTTCCTCAAATCTATCAATTCGTGTCTCCACAGGTCTGCTTGTTTTCTTGTCTTTACTTTCAATCACATATCCATGTTATGTTTCTTTAGCTAAAATTTGAGAATTAGTATCTTAGTAATTAATTAATCTAAAAACTCATTCCAGAGGGCGATACTTGGACTCATAAATCACTATACTAAAACTTGACCTATACACTGCGATATTGCAATATCAAAATATTACGCAACATGAATCTTCTCACTGAATACAGAGACATTTTTGCTTGGTCGTACAAGGAGATGCCAGGGTTAGACCCAAAAGTTGCAGTCCACTGCCTTGCCATTAAACAGGGGTATCGACCGGTCAAGCAGGCTTAAAGGTTCTTTCGACCCGAACTCATCCCCCAGATTGGAGTAGAAGTTAATAAACTAATCGAGGCAGGATTCATTCACGAAGTTAAATATCCAACATGGATAGAAAACACCGTCCCTGTTAGAAAAAAGAACGGGAAACTTCGTATTTGTGTCGACTTTCGCGATTTGAACAATGCATGTCCGAAGGATGATTTCCTGCTACCTATTACAGAAATTATGGTAGATCTTTGTCATGGGCTATGAAACTTTGTCCTTCATGGGACGGATCTTGTGGTACAATCAAATTCGAATGGCTCTTGAAGATGAATAGAAGACAACTTTTCGAACCTCAAAAGGGATATATTGCTACAAAGTAATGTCGTTCGGATTAATGAATGTTGGTACTACTTATCAGCGGGCGATGTAGAAGATATTTGATGACATGTTGCATAAGCATGTTGACTGTTATGCAGATGACCTCGTAGTTAAGTCTAGAATACGACAAGATCACCTGAGAGACCTCAAAGTTGTCTTTGATCGCCTAAGAAAGTACCAACTGAGAATGAACCCTCTCAAATGTGCGTTTGGTGTGACTTCAGGAAAGTTTCTTGGCTTCGTTGTTAGGCATCAAGGAATCCAGATAGATCAATCCAAGATCGATGCCATCCAAAAAATTCCAAGCCCTAGAAATTTGCATGGGTTGAGAAGTTTTGAGGGTCGATTGGCCTATATCAGAAGGTTTATTTCCAATTTAGCTGGTAGATGTCAATCCTTTCAAAGATTGATGAAGAAAAATGTAGAGTTCGAGTGGGATGAAGCATGCCAGAACGCTTTAGACAATCATCAAGAAGTATCTACTCAACCCTCCTGTCTTGGGTTCTCCAATACATGGGAAGCCAGTCATACTTTACATCGCTGCGCATGAAAGATCTGTTGGAGCATTACTAGCACAAGAGAGAGAAAAGCACAAAGAGCAAGCTCTCTACTACCTAAGTAGAACTCTAACAGAGCCCGAGCTGAACTACTCCCCTATCGAGAAAATGTGTCTCACTTTATTCTTCTCCATCAATAAGTTGAGACAATACATACAAGTCTTCACCGTACATTTAGTGGCAAAAGCAGATCCCATTAAATACATTTTATCCAGACCTATCATTTCGGAGCGTCTGACAAAATGGGCAATTATACTACAACAGTATGACATCATCTATGTGCCCCAAAAGGCGGTCAAAGGACAAGCTTTAGCAGACTTCTTGGCAAATCATCCAATTCCGTGAGACTAGAAGTTATGCGAAGACCTGCCTGACGAAGAAGTCTTCTATGTTGAAACTGTAGAACCATGGATCATGTACTTTGACGGTGCTACACGAAGAAACGGAGCGGGGGAAAGCATTGTCTTTATCTCACCTGAGAAGCAAATGCTCCCTCATAGCTTTACGCTCGCTGAGTTATGCTCGAACAATGGGGCCGAGTATCAAGCATTAATCATTGGCCTCCAGATGGCCATTGAAATTGGCATGACATACATAGAGGTATATGGCGATTCGAAGTTGGTTATTAGTCAACTCTCGCTTGAATATGATGTGAAGCATGAAGACTTGAAACCTTATTTTTGTTATGGAAGACAGATAATGGAAAGGTTTGATAGCGTCATACTAGAACATGTTCCAAGATTTGAAAACCAGAAGGCGGATGCACTAGCAAATCTGGCCACCACTCTAACGATCTCAGATGATGCAACGGTAAAAATCTCACTTTGTCAAAAGTGGATCGTGCCCCAATCTAACGATGAATGCGAGGAAATAAACATGATCTCAGTCTATGTCATTGAAGGGAAGATTGGAGACAACCCATTATAGAGTATCTTCAACATGGAAAGCTCCCCGTTGATTCCCGGCATAAAGCTGATGTGCGAAGAAGGGCCTCCCGATTCATCTACTATAAGGAGACCCTTTATCCTCGTTCTTATGAGGGCTCTTCCTTCGCTGCCTTGGAAAAGAAGAATCAATTAAGGCATTAGAAGAGGTGCACTCAGGCATCTACGGGGCTCACCAATCAAGTCCAAAGCTTCAGTTCCGATTGAAGATGATGGGCTATTATTGGCCCACGATGATTTATGACTCGATGGAATATGTGAAGAAGTGTGCAGCTAGCAGTTTCATGCAAATTTCATCCATCAACCGCCGAAACCTCTACATCCGATCGTTGCTTCATGACCTTTTGAAGCATGGGAACTTGATCTTGTTAGTCCAATAACGCCTAAGTCATCAGCAAGTCATTCTTACATTCTTGCAGCGACAAATTATTTTTCAAGGTGGGCTGAAGCGATTGCACTAAGAGAAGCTAAAAAGGAAAATGTTGCAGACTTCATTCGAACACACATCATCTATCGCTACGGCTTTCCACACCGTATAGTGACAGATAATGAGAGACAATTCTCCAACAACCTAATGGATAAACTCTGCGAGAAGTTCAAGTTCAAACAGTATAAGTCATCCATGTATAATGCTGCAGCAAATGGTCTGGCAGAGGCGTTCAACAAAACCTTGTGCAACCTACTGAAGAAGGTAGTCTCCAAGACAAAAAGAGACTGGCAGGAGAAGATTGGTGAAACACTATGGGCTTATCGGACTACACATCGCACTCCCACTGGAGTCACGCCATATTTCCTCGTCTTTGGGGTGGAGGTCGTACTCCCTCTAGAGAGAGAGGTTCCATCATTAAAGGATGGCCATACAAGAAGGGTTGACTACAGAAGAAAATACGAAGCTTCGCCTTCAAGAGTTGGAAGCACTCGATGAGAGAAGACTAGAGGCTCAACAAGCGTTGGAATGTTACCAAGCTCGAATGATCAATGTCTTATAGAAATATCAGGCCTCGGTCATTTCAAGTCCGTGATTTGGTGCTCACTGTTCGAATACCCATCATCACAACATGACAAAGCGGAAATAAATTCACACCCAAATGGGATGGACCCTATGTCGTCAAAGAAGTCTACACCAATAGAGCATACAAGATCGTTGACAAAGACGGGTCGAGGATTGGCCTTATCAACGGAAAATTCCTCAAGACATTTTATGCATAAAATGTTGTAAACACTCCTAGTCGTAAGAGTATAAGTTACATGATGCTCCTAGCCTGCATGAGCTTAAAAGGTGAACGACGAAATTGTAATAAATTTATTCTTCTTTTTATGAACTACACTATATGACTTGATCCTTCATTTAAAAGGGTACGTGAGGCGACTTAAAGGAAACAAAAAAAAAAACTTTAAGTTCAGTCAAAGCAATAAAAAAAAAATCCAAGTCATGAATCAAATTAAAGAATTTATTATTCATGAGCAAGAAGAATTACAAATGAGCCCATTAGGCAAATAGGATGTCTACAAAAAAAAAAGGCTAAATCATCCACTTGTAATCTCGTAATTCTTGACGGGCACCTTCTAAGTATTCACAAAGCTGTGAGACTCTCAGCATCTTGATCACTCACAACAGGGGTGTTTTCAGTCACGCTCATTTCCTCTCGTATCTTGGTGATTTCTAGTTGTCGTTGAGCCAAAGATTCATCTTGTTTTGCAATGAGCAGTTGGGTTCTCTCGTGTTTAGCCTTTAAATCCCTACGTTGGACCTTAAGCCTTTCGAGCTCACGAAGGGTCTGCTGGGACTCCTGTTGGAGCGTATTCTTCTTTTCAAGAGAGATGTTATTCGTGGTCGAGATGTCATCGATCCTGCTCCAAAGTTCAGCCAAGTTGTGATCTCTTTGAGTTAAAGTTAACTTAGAAGAGTGTGACAGATTCAACTCACTATATTTTCCCACGTGGCGAAAGTAATAACCTATAAATTGTTGAAGAGGGGGCAAGTTGGTTGCATCGACGTTCGAGATAGTTCAAAATATCTTGATCATTTCCGACTCTAGAGAAGCAACTTTTTCAAAAGGAGCGCTAGCAAGTTTATGTTTGGTAGCCTTCCACATAGTTTGCGCAGCCTAACGTTGTATACTTGAAAACTCTGAGATCATGTTGTCCGCTTTGAAGACGGAAGCCTCTGGAGCAGCAACCTGCACCCCTTCCTGTCCTTGTTGAGGTTGTGTACTGACAATAGTTGAGGGGATCAGAGTCATCACTTGGCCAGTCGGCTGTTTGAATGACCCAATCTGCATAGGGAGAGTATCAATAATGTGGCGGCTCGTCGGTGACTGACCTCCCGAAGATTCCTACAAAAAAAAAGAGGGAGGTTAGTATATGTAAACGAATGTTGGTCAAAAAATGGGGAGGACGAACCATGGTTTCTGAAGATTTAGCACGTCCAGAAGCACAGAGGGGCCACCTAAAGCGTCGTGGTTCAAGTTTGTTGGCTTCTTCATCTTCTTAGGTCTGTTCCAATGACGACTATCATTGTTGCAGTAGGAGGGGGCAAACTTTCATCTCTTGGCGTACGAGTACTCTTAGTACCTTCCTTAGAATTCGAGCCTATAGGGGTTTTGTGCAGTCGGAGGGGAGTGTAATCTGCCCACTAAAAGTTGTATGCCCTTCCCGAGATGATCGTCGTGTTTCTTTGACCACCAACTCCTATAAGGGTAGGTGGTGTGACCGTCGGGATACAACTCCCGAGCTGGGAGGTGCACATAAGATGAGGTCAAAGTTTGAGTGCATAGTCTCTAATAATCGATAAACGTTGTCCAAGGTGACAGCGGGAGGATCCTCATGAAGGTCACCCGAAATATCTTAGTAGAAGCCAAACTGTCGGCCAAATCGAACGGGACTATAAGCCTCAATAGTCATCAATTGTGCATGGCGAAAAGACAAATAGCAGGATCGTAGGCTCATAAAAAAGGGGCAGGATGAGAATGATAGGCCCTTCACGTCGTGCAGAATCTCAGCCTTGTTGCGAGAGGGAAGGTTTACATGCCATGTTATAGATGTACCTCAGTGAATTAGCCGATGAGCTTCAAAATTGGTTAAATATTTGGCGCCACCTGCCCCAGAATAATCAACCATCCAGGGTCCATGCAATGTTGTGGAAATTTTAAAATGCTTACCGAAGTAGTACGCTAGCCAACCATGAACGTAATGTAGTGGAAAGCAAATCTCAACGCGCCCAGTGGAGTGAGGGGTGTTATAAATCTAGCCAAGGCCATGATAAATGCTTGATAGAACAGGACCACAAGATTGAATATGTGACCTTCCACTATGAGGGATGCAACCTTAAATACTCTTGGACGTAGAAGGTGTCGATTCTTGTAGGGGAATACCAATGCGCATAATCAACAAGAAAGAAAAGCGCTCAAATAAGTCTTCGTCTCCCACTCCTCTGCTACGTCAAGAAGTTGAAACAAATCTTGCTCTTTCTTGGTCCAATCACAGGGCTCAAGAAGAGATCTGTTTGGATTATAAGTGGAACGAGGGCGTGATGTTTTGTTGGGTCTGCGAGCCGGAGGTCTTTTGTATTTTGAGACTTCCCCAAACCACAATGAACTCCATGAGTGGATGGAAACCCGTGATTTATCTACCTGTTGAGATGCGAGATGATGGTGGGCATGGAAAAAATATGCACAACTTTTAGGTAACTGTTCGCCTTGAGATCGCGATCCAACCAACTCTTTATAATTAGGAATGGTTTCGTCATAAAACTTTTCTTTAACAGGAAGACCCCGAACTTCCACATGTCCCACAGAGAAATGGAGACTTCTCCAGATGCAGTATGAAGAGTATTGGTCGAAGGACACCAAGCCTCACAAAAAGCTCGAATTATGCTATTATTGTGGTTGTAAGTGTAAAATGAAGCATGACCGCACCTAGCATATTGGAGCCACGTAGTATTTGCTAACCTCGAGCAACAACAACTTCTAGCCATTCCCAATAACAGTAAATGTAGTTGAATTCTCCATTAAATTTAAGAAAAGAACCCCAACGAATGTTGGTCTCGATAATACGACGCCCTAAAGTTGACTCTACTCTTTCGTTTTGCTTCTTTTTGTGTAATGGGGACTCCAAAACCCACTGTGTTGTGGTAGCGCGATGACTCACAGGTCTTTCTACAGACCACTCGGAGAGAGAATGTGACGTGTCTAACTCGATATTTGACTCTCTAATTGGGTCTCCTACTCGAAGAATGGTCCCGCTAGAGACAGACTGGGTTGTGTCATTTAAAATGACTATATTTCTTTCCCCATGACGTGAGAGCTCTGTAAAATGCACCATAGTCCTGCAAAAAAAAATAAATAAAAAAAAATGTAGAAGTAAAAGGATGTCATGGTCCCGTAACAAAACAAAGTGAAGTCGTCAGGTCATGAAGGTAAATTGTCCATAGCCGAAGCTAGGAGCCTTCGTCACCTCCAATCCATCGTCGTCGAAGCCGTCGTTGTGAAGGTGAACTGTCCATAGCCGAAGCTAGGAGCCTTTGTCACCTCCAATCCATCGCCGTTGAAGCCGTCGTTGTGAAGGTGAACAGTCCTTTGCCAAAGCTAGGAGCCTTCGTCACCTCCAATCCATCATCGTCGAAGCCGTCGTTGTGAAGGTTAAGCGTCCATAGCCGAAGCTAGGAGCCTTTGTCACCTCTAATCCATCGTCGCCAAAGCCGTTAGGTAGTGAAGGTGAACTGTCCATAGTCGAAGCTAGGAGCCTTCGTCACCTCCAATCCATCGTATTCGAAGCCGTCGTGGTGAAGGTGAACTGTCCATAATCGAAGCTAGGAGCCTTCGTCACCTCCAATCCATCATCGTCGAAGCCGTCGTTGTGAAGGTGAATTGTCCATAGCCGAAGCTAGGAGCCTTCGTCACCTCCAATCCATCATCGTCAAAGCCGTCGTTGTGAAGATGAAGTGTCCATAGTCGAAGCTAGGAGCCTTTGTCAGCTCCAATGCATAGTCGTCAAAGCCGTCAGGTTGCTAGGGTCGTGAATGCTAGGGGCTCTTGTAATCTCCACTTCAAAAAAATAATTGCTGCAAAAAAAAAATTACCTTTTTATGATGAGGGCGTCGATTGCTTTAAAATGTCGTTCCCGCTCCAGTCAAGATATTCCAAACGTCACAAGTTCCAAATCTTGTTTAAAAAAAAAAGCGTGTGAGCTTTTGTAAAAAAAATAGTTGAAAAAAATAGATAAAGAATAATTATAATAAATATTTGAAACAAATATAGAATAAAAAAAATAAAAAAAAAAAAGATAATAAAGAAATTGGAAAGGAAAAGGGTTAAAAAAAAGGAAAGTTAAAAAAAAGGCCTAAGGACCTTCCTATTATATATATATATATATAAATATAATTAAAGAAAAAGGAATAAAAGAGGTTGCCTGCGACTTTCCTTTTTTTTATAATATATATATATAACCCTAAAACCATCCTAAGTCGCCGCCCCCCTTCTCCATCTCACTTCTATCTCTCACTTCGATAACCCACAGTGGTCGACGGCGCGAGAAACTTATCCCCGAACAACGTGCGACGCACTGGAAGATTTCAGAAGAAGCAGGCGGCGGCAAGTTTGGATCGGACGTCGGGCTTCAGGCGATGGCTTTTACTTTCGATGGCCTTGACGTGAGTTTCGGGGGTTGATGGTTTCAGGCAATGACTTTAGAGTGAATCCGGCAGCTGACGGTTTTAGACGATGACTTCGGTATGATTTCCGGTGAGTTTGATGGGATTTCTGGCAGCTGAATGTGATTTCCGGCAGCTGGATGTTGTTGGGATGTTTGTCCTAATCTCGTTCAGTTTGTAATTACATTTGAAATTAATAAAGAGTTATTCATTTCATCATTTTGTGTCTCGAATTTTATACAAACTTTGACCAATAAACTAAACTCGTGGTCATTGAATACATGAGAGAACTAGAACTTGAACGGTGTGTAGTGGACACACAGGGAAGATCACGTTCGAGTAAATGACCCGAACGGTCATGATATAAGGATGTGGTTGGAGACCTAATCCTGGATACACATTGGATGCGACTCGCTTTGTATTAAGATACAAACGAGTTGATCTGACTCGTTCATGTGGTTGACATGCGAGTGGGGGCATCCTATACAATGAGATTGTACAAGACCGGATGTGGAATTATTCGACCATCGATGTAACAGATTGTGATGAGGACTAATAACTTTGTAGATGACCATTAGTGACTCGACCGAATCACGAGCGTGTTACGGACTCGTCATCTGCATGGGGTCATCCTTTGACTAGTACGGGTAAGGGTGGTCACGATTACTCGCCCAATATGCCTATCTTCTCGGGACAGGACCAAGTAGGGAACTGGGAACTTAACTACGCGAGATGGAATTCACTCGTTCCCACCTTTAGGGAAACTAGAGGGGTTGTTCCCTTAAGTGCTGTCTCCAGAGCTTGGACAACGGGCGCCCACCCTCTCACTAGCACGAGAGGGTTGTTGTGTATGGTTGGACCATTACAACGTTGTTGTTCATTAGAGGAGCATTGGGAACTTAAGGAACAAAAAGTAGACACATGAGTAAAACGGTAATTTAACCCAGCATTGTCTACGAACAACCTGTGAAGGGTTGACTCATGGGCATTGATTATATCAGTGTACACGTAATATCTTGCACTGACGGGAGTGCAACTACGGGCTTTATTGGAGTGTTATCGTAGCTAATGAAGGTTGATTAACCGGGTCTATGACTTTGATAGGTTAATCTCGGATCAATGGAGCTCGTCACTGTAGGTCCATTAGGCCCCTCGGTTGACTCAATCTGGATTAAAAGAAGGGTTATTGTTTTGGTGTGAATTGAAGTGTTCAATTTCACTAAAGGGCATTTATGTCATTTATATGAGATATGAATAATATAATATATAGTCTAATGTGAATGAGATTCATAATAAACTATAGGTTAGCCTAATTGTTGAATTAGGTCTAATTAGGAGAAATTAGATTGAGAGTTATTAAATTGGATGTGATTCAATTTAATAAATCCACAATATTACAAATCTGATTTGTAAAATGAGATATGAGATATCTTATAATGTGTGGTTATGCAAATATGATTTGCATAATTTATAGTTGTGGTAAAATGGTAAATAGGTGGAGATTTCAACTCCACCTATCTCCATTATTTAAACCCCTTTTGCAAGAAGGGTTGTAAGTGAATTTGCTCATGTTTGGATTTCTCGCCGAAAGAAGCAAAATCTCTCTCAAGTTTTCTCTCTAAATTTCTCCTCTCAAAAACAAAAACACAAGATCACACTATCTTCCTTCTTTCAAAAGAAGAACAACCGAGAAGCCAAGTGGTGGTGTTCGGTTTACGTTCGTGAGAAGAGTTCGAGTAGTTCGAGATCGTTGGGAGAACACGAAGAGTTCGTGAACGGAAAGGAAAGCTTGAAGATTGTCTTCAACAAGTATGTAATCATTCGATCTTGTTGTTTTTCTTTCATTAGTATGCATGTTTAGGCTTAATCTAAGTGTTAGATTATTTTAACGAAATCTAGTTGCACAACTTCACCGCGACGATTCGATCGTTTTTCGCTGCGCGGGGAGTTTTATTCCCTTCAGATGTGATTTTCGGCGGCTTCAGGTTGCTACCGGGTTCGAGTGTACTGAAGATTGGGTTGGTTGGGGTGGTATTTAAAGGAGCTCGTTGGATCTGTGGTTGTTTATATTTTACATTAAATCTAAAATAAAGATTCAAGTTCCTTTAGGAGATTTACTCTGTTTTGGTTTTGTTGGGATTCTTAAAATTCTACTTTTGAAGTTGAAATTCACCCAAATCTTATTTTTTAAAAAAAAAAATGGAAGGCTTTTCAAAAAAAAAAAAAAAAGAGAAAACGGGGAGGGGTGGTTAAAAAAGAAACCATAATAAAAATGTTTTGATCAAACTTTATATTCTATTTGAATCGGTTAAAAAAGAAACCATAATAAAAAGGTTTTGATCAAACTTTATATTCTATTTGAATCTTGAATCTTAGACTCTTTGGTGGCCTAAATTAAAATATGGAAATGTTCCTAATTTTTTTTTTATGAAATTAAAATGAATGGCTAAAAGACCTCAAATTCGGTTGAAAATTTGATTCAAGTTCATTTCAAAAAAAAAATTTAAGTGTTTATTTACCTTAAAATTTCATTTAAATCTGCAAGATTACTTTGAAGTTTGAAGTTAAGTTTAAATGGGGGCATAATACAAGTTTTCACCTCAATTGAAATTTTGGCCAAATTTCAAGTCAAGATTCTCAAGTCAAGATTCTCAAGTCAAAATTGAACTTTGTTTAAAGGTGCTTCTCAAAGTTGAAGTTTGAGCATGATTTAAATGTTGTCTCAAAACAAATTGTGCCAAGTTTCAAATTTGAAAAGCAAAAATTAAAACTTTGTCCCCAAACCAAATTTTTGATCCAATTTCAAATTGAATTTCACAAATTGTGGGCTTAATTTTCGCCTCCAAGTCAAACTTTTATCCACACTAAATTTTTGACCAAATTTTAAATTGAGTTTCTCAATTTCAAAAAAGGGATAGACTCTTCAACATTACCCAAATTTGTTTTGAGTTAAAATAGAGCATAAAATCTACTAAATTCAAATCAAAATTTTATGTCAAATAAAGAAAATAAAAATATTGACACAAATTCATATTTATATATTGGCATAAAGAGGAAGAAAACATGTGTCAAAGGAAAAAAAAATCAATCAAGTTATGAACCAAATTTCATATTTGATTAAATTGACACATTAAGCGGAATTCAAGTAGGAGCAAACCTCATCCAAATTAGAGCAAATCTCTTATGTTATGATTCCAAAAAAACTTTTTCGAAATTCATACACACATAATTGTGCATCAATTTTGAAAAGGGGGCATTTGTTGGAATAGAAATTTCGACGAATCTAAAATTGTCACGTTATCACCCGACATTGATAGCAAAATTATTTAATTAGGGACTAATTAAATGTACAAGCATCCCTAAATTAAATTTGTGGCTACACAATTGGGTTCCTTAAAATTTGATAGACAAAAGTCTAAATTAAAGACCCAGTTAACAAAAGTCCAAGCCCGATCCAGAGACGTAGGCCTAAAATAAATCAGACCCAGTCCAGGACAAAAGGCCCAAATCAGCCAAGCCCAAAAAGGTTGGCGCAAAGCAAACCTAGCCCAACCCAAAGGAGTTGGCCCAGTCCAACGGGCCCAAGCCCATTTGGAGGCCTAGAGGAACTCTATAAATAGAGACCTCTCTCCTTCATTTTCAAGGTTCAGAAAATTGGAGACTCCAGAGGGAATTCACAAAACCAGAAGACTCTTTGCAGTTTTAAAGATCAAACACTCCCTGAACGAAGAACACTACTTCGAAGATCAAGAATACTTCTTCAAATATGAAGAACACCGCTTCGAATCTGAAGAACACCTCTTCGAATCTGAAGAATCTGTTGCAGCTTCAACCTCGAGAACAAGCTTTGTAGCCCTCGAGTGAAACACACAAATAGGAGATAGAATCAGAGGATCAAAATACTAGAGATTATATTCATAGTTACCTGGAATTAATACAAATATGAGTTCATTTACACGTGTCTCATTTCTATTCGTTGGTTGAATTCTCGTGTGAACACTCTCATCTCTCAATCTCTCTCAAATCCTCTCTACCCCTAAACCAAAGGGAGTCTCACTACTCTCCCTCTACTGATCGAGAACAACCGAAAAGATCAATTGGAGGTGTTCAATCCATTCGGTTTGAGAGATCGTGATCGTAGAGATCGAGAGCACGAAGAGTTCGTGATCGGAGAAGGAAATCTCGAAGAAGTGTTCTTCAACAAGTAAGTAACATTTCCTTATTGTTTTTCCTTCAATTAATGTATGTTTAGCCTAGAATTAAATTGTTTAGTTCAATTTTAAGAAACGTATTCCACAACGAACACCACGACGATTCAAAGTCATTTTCCACTGTGGGAGTTTCATTCCCTTCATTGTTGCTATTGCACTTCTAAACTTTTAATCATAAAAATTAGATTTTTTATGATAAAAATAAATCTCTTAGATATTGTTTGATAATTATTTGATTTTTTATTTTTAGTTTTTTAAAATTAAGCTTATAAGTACTATGCCAACTGTATGTTTCTTTGTTTTGTTATCAACTTTTTATTAATGTTTTCAAAATCCAAGCATGGTTTTTTTAAAATTGAAAAAAAAATGTCTTGTTGTTTTTATTTTTCGAATTTGATTTAGAATTCAAATATTTCTTTAAGAAATTTGAGGATCATTGTAGACAAATTAGAAGAAAATAAGTTTAATTTCAAAAAGTCAAGAACAAAAAATAAAACCCTATTTGATAACATTTTTGTACTTTGTTTTGGTTTTTGAAAGTTGTTTTCTCACCATTTCTCTACAATGGTTTTCATCTTCCATACAATGGTTCCATCTTTCTTACGAAAACACTTGAATTTTTCACTAAATTTAAAAAACAAAAATAAGTTTTTGGAAAGTACTTTTTTTTTGTTTTCAAAACATGGCTTGGTTTTTGAAAATACCTCTAAAAAATAGATAAGAAAACATGATAACCCATGAGTGGAAGTGTGACGCCCCAAGTCCAGGACTCGAAATCCGGATTCGGCCCCTGTTGGCTCCGACATTTTTCCGCATCCCTTGTGACATGACCATGTCACCATACCATCCTTAAGTTGCTTGCGAGAGTGAAGCTAAGTGAGCTACTTACTTGGTATTTTAACATGCGCATTGTCCTCATGCAGATGCTCCCTAGAAAAATTATGAGGAGGTCACCCAACATAGCACTGCTCCAAGTCAAGTATGCTTTCTGGTTGTGTTATTGTAGTTTGGACCCTAAGTGAGCTACTTACTTGGTATTTTAATACTCACCCTGCTACTTTAATGTTTTTTATTGCAGATAAGACTAAACCATGAGGTGGATGGCGACAGTAACAACCTAACGATGTTAAGAAGATATCCCTTTCGTGGCTTTAGGCTCATTTAATAATTTAATTAGTTATCTTATGATTCATTTGAACTCTTGCCTATGGATTTGAACAGTGTTGCATTGCTTTTCTATCTATCTCTATTGAATCTTAGCACATTATAAGTCTTGTTTTGGTAAACTTGTGATTTTGATTTATTCTTAGAATTCTCTAGTGTGTTGTATATCCGCTCTAGTGATTACGAAGTTTTGAGCCCAACATGTGTTGGGATTTTTGTCTTAATCTCGTGTTTGTAAATTCTTTGTTTGAAATTAATAAGAGTTATTTATTTCATTACTTTGTGTCTCATAATATTTACAAACTTTTCCAATAAACTAAGCTCCAGGTCATTGAATTTATGAGAGAACTAGAACTTGAAGCGGTATGTAGTGGACACATTGGGGAGGATCACGTTCGAGTTAATGACCCGAAGCAGTCTGATATATGGATAGGGTTGGAGACCTAATCTCTGGATGCACTTGTGGATGCGACCCACTTTGTATTAGATACAAACGAGGTGATCCGACTCGTTCATGTGGTTGACATGCGAGTGGGGGCATCTGTGCAATGAGATTGTACAAGACCAGGATCGTGAATTATTAGACCTCACCGATGTAACACCGCTTGTGATGAAGGACTAAAAACTTCGTAGATGACCATTAGTGACTCGACACGAATCACGAGCGTGTTACGGACTCCTGTCTCTGGGGTCCGCCCTTTCACTAGTACAGGTTAGGGTGGTCACCATACTCACCCAATATGCCTATCTTCTCGTGGAAAGGACCAAGTAGGGAGGCGGGAACTTAACTACGCGAGATGGAATTCACTCGTCCCACTTTAGGAAAACTAGAGGGTTTTTTCCTTAAATGTCTCTGTGGCTTGGACGACGGCGCCCACCTTCTCACCGGCCCGAGAAGGGTGTTTTGTATGGTTGGACTATCACAATGTGTTGTTCATTAGAGGAGGAGTGGGGACTTAACGAACAAAAGGTAGACACGTGGGTAAAGCGGTAATTTGAATTTGACCTAGTCGTGTCTAGGAACAATCTGTGAAGGGTGGACTCATGGGCATTGGTTATATATACATGGACACGTAATATTACGTGACCGACGCGTGAGTGCGCATACATGAGCTATAGTGGAGTGTTACCAGTAGCTAATGAGTGTTGATTAACCAGGGTCAAAGGGTTTGTGAGTTAATCTCGAGATCATTGGAGCCTCGCCACTTGTGAGGTCCATTAGGTCCCTCGGTTGGCTCAATTTGAGTTAAAAGAAGGGTTAATGTTTTGGTATGAAGTTGAAGTGTTCAATTTCACTTAAAGGGCATTTATCTCATTTATATGAGATATGAATGATATAATATATAGTTTAATGTGAATGAGATTCATAATAAACTATACGTTAACCTTGATGGAGATCCGATCTCCTAGAGCAGCGGAAACATGTTTGGGATCGTTAATGTGCTTGATTATTTTGCTTAAAACAAAAACCAGTACATTGATAAATAAAACAGAACAAGCATATAATCAACTCTAATCTAATTAGGCATGGATTAAATGCATACAAACATATATAGAGTTTAACTATTAAACTAAAGAATGGAAAGGAAATTACTTTTGTAGATTCACAGCAACTCCTTGCTCCAAGCAAATTCTAGTAGTTCAAGAACTTCCAAAAGTTCTTTGTTTTTCTTTCAACAAGAACACTACTAACAAGAGAACCCTCTATGTCTCTGAGCTTTAGATCTTCCTTGGTGGGAAGGATTCTAACTTTTGGAAAAAATGAGAATGGAGAGTTAGAGAGAATTTTGACAACAATACCACACTTACCTCAAAAATGATCGATCGATCATTGCCTTCTTCTACTAGAGAAGAAGGATTCAGTGGGTAACTCCCATCTCCCTCGGTGGGTCGCCAGCCAGTTCTGTATGTCAGTTAGGTATCCTACATCATTCTCAATGTGTAGGATATCATCCACATAAAGTACTAACAAAGCTACTTTTTCGTTGACGATCCTCTTGTAAACACAAGGATCGTCAACGTTTTGGTCAAAACCGTAAGACTTGATCGCAGTATCAAATCTTATATTCCAAGATCTTGATGCTTGTTTCAATCCATAAATGGATCGATTAAGTTTGCAAAATTTTTGCTCCTGACCTTGTGCTATGAACCCTTCGGGCTGAGACATATAGATGCTCTCGTCAAGATTACCATTCAAAAAGGCAGTCTTCACGTCCATTTGCCAAATTTCATAATCATAAAACGCGGCTATGGACAAGAGAATCCTTATAGACTTCAGCATTGCAACAGGGGAAAAAGTTTCTTCATAGTCAAATCCTTCCCTTTGGGTAAAACCCTTTGCTACAAGCCTATCCTTAAAGGTATGTACCTTTCCGCTGCATCTCCCTTTCCCTTATAGATCCATTTGCACCCTATGGGTCTAACCCCTTCAGGTTGGTCTACAAGTTCCCATACTGAATTGAAGTCCATTGACTCCATTTCAAGGTCCATGGCTTTGATCCATTGGTTCTTGTCTACGTCATATATTGCCTGTTTATAAGACAATGGATCTTCTACGCCGTCATCAGGTATGACAACTTGAGTTTCAGCTAAACCCAAGTAGCGGTTAGGTTGGGAAACAACCCTCCCACTGCATCGAGGCATTCCCAACGATTGAAAATGACGAGACTGACTTGAGGCGCTGACTCCTCCATCAACTCTTGATGAAGGTCCAGCTTGATCAACAACTCTTGTTGGTTCATGTGTAGCTTCATTTAGTACTAATTTACTACGCGGTTTATGGTTCCTCATGTGATCTTCCTCCAAGAACGTGGCGTTTGTCGATACAATCACCTTGTTTTCTTGTGGGTCGTAGAAAAAATAACCTCTCGTTTCTTTGGGATAGCCAACAAATTGGCACAATCTTGAACGAGGTTCCATTTTCTTTGGGTTTGTCACGAGCACGTGAGCCGGATACCCCCAAATCCTGAAGTGTTGTAAACTAGGTTTACGCCCCGTCCAAAGTTCAAAGGGTGTTTCTGAAACACTTTTTGATGGAACACTGTTCAAGATTTGAACTGCAGTCTCTACTGCATATCCCCAAAATGAGGCAGACAATTGATCATAGTTCATCATAGAACGAACAATGTCTAACAAGGTTCTATTTCTCCTTTCTGACACACCGTTTTGTTGTGGTGTATTAGGTGCTGAGAGTTGAGATTTAATTCCATGTTCTATCATATAGTCCTGGAATCTCAAATCCATATACTCTCCACCTCGATCGAATCGAAGTGTTTTAATGCTTTTCCCTAATGCATTTTGTATTTCAGCCTTATACTCTTTGAACTTTTCAAGAGCTTCAGACTTGTGATGCATTAGGTATAGATAACCATACCTCGAATAATCATCTACGAAAGAGATGAAATATTTGTTCCCTCCTCAAGCTTTAACATTCACCGGACCACAAAGATCCGAATGCACAAGTTCTAGGGGCTCTACGGCTCTATAACCTTTTCCAATAAAAGGTCGTTTGGTCATTTTACCTTCCAAGCAAGACTCATGAAAGCAGAAAGAATCATCTTCTAACTTGTTTAGAAGTCCATTCTTAGAAAGTCTCTCAATCCGGTTGAGATTAATATGACCAAGTCTAAGATGCCACAGGTAGGTATTATTATTTGGAGAAATTCTTTACCTTTTATTTTGAGTGTTAGCATTCTTAAACATCTCATGATTTAAAATTGCTTTGGTTTTATTCAGTTTCAGTACGTACAAGCCATTTTTCAATTTAGGAGAAAAAATATTGACACCCTCTTTCAAAATGAACGCTTCATTGATTGAAAAAGAAATACATAACCAAATTCTATTAAACAAGAGATAGAAATTAAGTTCCTTTTAAGCTTAGGAACTATATACAGATTTAATAAAGAAAGAGATCTATCTCCGAAAAATAACTTGGCATCTCCCACTGCACGAGCTGAGACGACGTCTCCCGTTCCGACCCTGAGCGTCATCTCACCCTCTTCGAGCTCCTTGAAGGAACTAGTTTCCTAAAATGAAGAGCAAACGTGATTAGTGGCTCCTAATCAAGTATCTAAGTTAAATCATCATTTTCCACTAAACAAGTTTCAAGAACAAGTAAATCTAAGTTACCTTTCTTCTCTTTGAGCTCAGTAAGGTATTTTGGGTAGTTTCTCTTCCAATGCCCATCCATGTTGCAGTGGAAACACTTTCCCTTATCTGCAAGCTTGGTGTTTCCCTTGCCTTTGCCAGTAGTAGGTGCCTTCCCTTTCCCTCCTATTTTCTTCTTTTGGGTCTTCTTAAGCCGGGAAGAAGATGTCTGAGACTTAGTCCCTGGAGGATGAACCCTTCGGAACCTTTCTCGGAATGGGCAAACAGATTTGCCTCTCCATCAGCTTGTCCCTTATTCTTCATAAGAGACTGGAAAGTATGTAGTTCATTAAGGAGAGTAGTCAGGTTATACTCTATCTTGTTCATCACCGCATTGCTGCGGAATTGCAGGAAACTCTTCGGAAGAGATTCCAGGATGAACGATACCTGAATTTGCTCGTCAATGACTGCTCCGTTCATCTCAGCCACGTTGAAGTGGACCATCAGATCAAGAACGTGTTCTCTCACCGATGACCCTCCTTCATACGGGAGTTATAAACGTATTTGAGGGATTCGTGTCGACTTTATCCAGACGGTTGTCTAAACATTTCCTACAGTGAACTCATGATCTCACGAGCTGAGACCATGCCCTCGTGCTTTTGGCGTAACTTGTAAACACTAGCCAAAATGTAGACTTTGGCCTTATCATTGGCCTTGATCCAGCGGTCCTTAACAGATTGAGGAGCGTTACGAGCAGGGATCTAAGGACATTCCTCAGTTAGTACGAACCGAAGGTCGTCAACAACGAGAATCGTATTCAAGTTGGACTTCCACGTAGTTAAATTTTCACCAGTTAAATGGTCGCTTTTAAGTAGGGCTATTATTGAGGACCACATGCTGAAAATCCAAAATAGTTCTAATTAGTTATGCCTTTTTAAACCCATTATAAAAAACCAATCAAATTTAGCAAAATTATTAAAGAACCCTAGTGTTTAAACTAAACCCACTGTTTAAGTTAAACCTTTAATTTTGCAACGATACTTCAAGGGTTTAGAACAAAAACCTCCGTCGGGTGGTCAGTCATTCCTCCCTTGAATTGAGACTTTCTCAGCCAATTCTCACTACCAGAACATCTCATGTCCCAATGGTCCTTAGCTACCGTTTGTTTGGTCAAGGATTTGTTAACTAGCTTAACTCATCCCGTAAATGTGACCCTACCATTTTCAGATCCAATAGGCCCGAGCCAACAGGTTACTATTAAGAAAGAAAACTGCTGGCAAACAACCTAAGAGACCCTATCCATTTCAGGAGTTCGCGGTGTTTCGATCCCTATAGTCATGCCCTCCATATGGTTTGGATGTTCCAGGACAACCTAGCAGGCGGACTATAGAAATCTCACGGTGCGACCTAATGGAGGAGACCGTAGAGATACGTTGACACGCGTCCCGCTCCCATTTACTATGGATACTTTCCTCATTCACCTTGGTATTGAACCATGCAAACACATACCGTAGGGGACGCCTATTGACGCCACGTAGCCGAGCATGAAACTCACGGTGTGAATTCTTGAGAACGTGAGAGTAAACTCGATGCGAACATCTCGTTTTCTCCCACTGAAGTTCCTAAAATTAGAGTATAGTTTTAACTTAGCTAGATTCTAGGCCACTGGTAGCTGGCAGTTGACACTTCCTCCAGGAGGGCACGTGCTTCTAGCATTGTCTTCGCCATGAAAGCCCCTCCAGCAGTGGCATCCAGGATGGTTTTGGTCTTACTTTCCAGTCCATTATAGAACAATTGTACCGGAGCCATTCAGGTAGCCATCTTTGTCAGGCACCTCCCGAGCATGTCCTTGTACCTTTCCTGTGCCTCGAATAGTTGCTCTCCTCTTGCTTTGCTCGAATATTCCAATCTCGGTCCTTAACTTTGCAAAATTTTTACGGTGGAAAGAATTTGATCATGAAGGCTTGGGTCAACTCTCCTCCGTGAAGTGATACTCCCTGAGGGAAGGGACCCTAGCCATTCTTTGGTTCTGCCTTGCAAAGAGAAAGGAAAAAGACGTAAGCGAATACTATCAGCAGAGATACCATTCATTTTAACTGTACCACGGATTTCTAAGAAGTTTTGAAGATGAGAGTTAGGATCTTCTCGTGGCTAAGCCTCTCAAAGCATCTTCCCTAACCATTTGTATCACCTCTGTCTTAAGTTCAAAATTATTATCATTGATAGGGGCATGGACTATTCCAGCCTGCTCAGTATTAAACACATGTTGGAAATACTCCCTGATAGGTTTAGGGTTATTGATGAGCTCTGATCGGCCATAGTCCGTGTTTCTCGCTCTTCCTTCCCTTAGGAGTCTCCTCACAGTCCTCTCGATCTCAGGATCAAAAGGGTGCAGTCTCCAGACTCTCCTTTGGACATACACGGAGGAACAAAGAAAAAAATTAAATAAAAAAGAAAAACACCAACAACTAGAAAATAAAACAAAAATAAAGACATAAAACATAAAACTTGGGTTGCCTCCCAAGAAGCGCTTTCTTTAACGTCTTTAGCTAGACGGTGACTTATCAGGGCACATAAAATTGCTCATATTTCTTCGAACCCTTCTTTCTCAAATCGATGTAGCCTTCTAAGTCTAAAAGGTTATCCTGCTTTTTTTTCAAATTGAGACAGAAAAATTATTTTTGGGATTTTTATTTATCAAAAGAAAAGAACTGAAATCAAAGCAAGACTCGTGAGTATAAGACAAATGGTTATCAAAAATAAAGAAAATTTCTGGGGATAAAATAAAAGAAGACTTCTCAGCCTCTAACTATATCACCTGGATCTCTCCTGTGGAACTAAGTGTATCACCAGTGTCCTCCTCACTAACCTGATCATGGTGTGCCTCAATCTCCCCCAAACTATCCTCACTAACATCTAAACAAACCCTCCTAGGTGGCATCTCCTGAGTGGTAAGGATAAGAAATTTTTCCTGTAAGGCCTTAAGGGAAACTACTAACTGGTCAAGGTATTGAGCTCTATCTTGTACTATTTCCCAAAGTGTACGGGTCAAGTTTTAGTATAGTGATTTATGAGTCCAAATATCGTCCTCGGGAATGGGTTTCTAGATTAATTAATTACTAAGGTACTAATTCTCAATTTTAGCTAAAGAAACATAACATGGATAGTTGGCTGAAGTAAATACAAACAAACAAACAAACATGTGGAGACACGAATTGATAGATTTTAAGGAAGTGATTATACAAGTTAAAGATCTAACTAACACATGCATTGAACCAATGAGATGAATTTATAAACAAGAAGTAAATTACTCAAGAAAGTCTCTCGATCTCTCAAGAGCCGCACATACAATAAATCCTATAATCTCCATATAAAATCTAAGCATGCACGACATTAAGCAACTTCTTTATGTGTTTCCCTAAGATTTCCAGGTCATTCTCATCCCAGATTTCTCAAGGTTTGGACAACTTTGATCTAATTTAAGCTTTATCTCTCGAATCAACTTAAATCAATAAATTAAGAAGTAACGAACAAATTTCCAAAAATAAAGACAAAACATGCTTCAATACATAGTAATAAAGTCATAACAAGCAAATCAAATGCTAACTACAATGTTTAGCTACTCTAAATCACATGAAAATCAAACTAAACAAGTAGAAAACGTCTTAGAACGCTATTACAAATTGAAAGAAAAGGAAATTAAACTTAGGTGTCGATGCCGGTCTCCTTCGTCTCCAAGCTCCCGTTTTCGATCTCGAACCTCCACGAATGCTTTGGCTCCCAAAAACGCTCTTTTCTCACCTCTTACAAAGTGTATTTCGATATTAGGGCTAAAAACTACTAAATTCGGCTCCTCTTGCAATGAAAACAACATGTTGTATTTATAGGCATTAATGGCACAGCGTTGCAACGCAGTGCCCTAAGCGCGTATCAAATATGGAAACTATCGACAGCGTTGCAACGCTGCTACCTTAACGCGTGCGCTTCTTATCGAAGTAGTGTTGCGACGCTGCACGCTGCAAGGCAGCGTTGCAACGCTACCTGCACGGTCTTCATAAGCGTCTTCTTATCGAGATGGCGTTGCCTTCAAAGCCTCTTGGTTGCACGTTCGGCGTTGCAACGCTCTATATGGTGTTTCAACGCCATCACCTCGGGTCTTAAAGCTTTGTTTGATCCTTTCACTTCCATTTGATGTTCTATTTGGCTCCAAATAGTCTCGTTTTGATCCCGAGTGATCCAAATTGTCTCCAATAGCTCTGTTTAAGCTCTTAACCTGAAATTGAGTGATTTAAACACATAAAAGCTATGAAATCATTACAAAACTAGCAATAATTAAGCTTAAGGATAGCACATTTTGTGTGTTATCATTGACCCATACAAATACCATCCGAAGGGGGTGCTCCCATTTGCGCCACGAGGCCGAGTATGGATCTCACGGTGTGAACTTAACGGAGATTTGTGGTCGAAAAATTAAATGTATCTTATACACTTTATTTCCTCCCACTCAGCACTTTAAGTTAATCGGGATTGACTTAGATAAATTGACTAATATTTACCTAAGTCTACCAATATAACTCTTATATTTGATTAGCCTAAGTCTATAATCACATTATTAACTTAGGTATATGTGAGTAAATTAATTAACTTTTAATTAACGACAGTCACGAGAATACAACCTATGAATCTTCGAACCCAATTCACTCCCAGGTCGGTTAAAAGGTAGGGGTGTTCCGCAAAACGTCAACTTAAATACCCCAGCCTTAGACAGAAACTTCCTTAGACAGGGTTACTAATTAGTCTCCATTCATAAGTCATATTTGATTTCCTAATTCTAATTTTATTAGAACTAGAAAACCTAAGTCTAATTATTCAAGTTCTAAATAATTTAAAACTAATAATTAACTTAAGTTACATGCATTTCTATGTTATAGTGCTTGATCATTCATCACATGAATAATAAACTATATAACATACATTCATCACATGAATAAATGCATGTCTATGTTTTTAATCTAAGAAATATAACACTTATACTAATTAAATTAAAACATGCATTATATTATAACACGTATAATATAATCCTATCATGCATACTATATATTATAACTCTTATAATATAAAAATGATGCATGAAATGTTTAACCTAAAGTGGAATTTTAATCTATATGACATACATTATGCATATAGAAATAATAAATTGAATACATCTCATGCATAAAATAAATTAAATAGAAAAATTGGATCGGTTTTGGCACCCTAGGGGCATAAATTAAATTAGTTAACATTAATATAACATTTATATTAATGTTAATTAATAAAATTAAATTAAAATATATTTCATAATAAAATAAATAATTAAAAAAACCGTCCACGATCATCAACTGCCCCTACAACCACTTCTCGCGTGAAATGCTCGCGAACTGCTCCTCTACGCTCGCAGTGTTGCAACATCGTGGCAAGCGTTGTACTCAACGCGCCCAATGCATCAGTGTTGCAACGCTACACCCATCGCCGCAACGCCGACCGCAATTTCGACCTCCAACCGCGCGGACAGTGTTGAGACACCGAAAAACAGCGTCTCAACGCCATCAATTGTACAACAAACACCTTTGTTGTTTTTCAACGATTTTTACCCGTTTTCGCTCCAATTTCTTCACAGCAACTCTTTCCACGAACGACACAGACTTACAGACTCGATTTACTTTCTAAAATGCCCAAAAAACACTAGGCCTTTACATTGATCTCATCAACAGAAAAGTAAATCTAAAAATATGTGCCAAAACCGTAAACATCCAATATGCAAAACCGAAATTCATCTCATGAATTAAAGTATACCCACCTAATTTTAAGAAAAACAGTTTGCACAACGAGAAAGCCAACGATTGGCTCTGATACCAATTGAAGGGAATGAAACTCTCGTAGTGGAAAACGATTTTGAATCGTCGTGGTGTTCGTTGTGAAAAACGTTTCTTAAACTTGAACTAAACAATTTAATTCTAGGCTAAACATGCATTCATTGAAGGAAAAACAGTAAGGAAAGCTTACTTACTTGTTGAAGAACACTTCTTCGAGTTTTTCTTCTCCGATCACGAACTCTTCGTGCTCTCGATCTCTACGATCACGATCTCTCGAACCGAACGAATTGGACACCTCCAATTGATCTTCTCGGTTGTTCTCGGCCGGTAGAGGGAGAGTAGTGGGACTCCCTTTGGTTTAGGGATAGAGAGGATTTGAGAGAGATTGAGAGATGAGAGATTGAATTTTTTGTGAGATTCCAAAAAATAACTTGTGAGCACTTACAAAGCCTTCTCACAAAGGCTTTATATAATGGTGATAGGTGGAGTTGAAATCTCCACCTATCTACCATTTTACCACAAACTTAGATTATGCAAATCATATTTGCATAAAACAAATAATAAGATATCTCATATCTTATTATACAAATCACATTTGTATAATTGTGGATTTTAAATTGAGTCACATTCAATTTAATTTCTCTCAATCCAATTTCTCTAAATTAGCACTAATTAATCAATTAGGCTAACCTATAGTTTATTATGAATCTCATTCACATTAAACTATATAATATGTCAATCATATCTCATATAAATGACATAAATATCCTTTTAATGAATTTGAACACTTCAAATCCACACCAAACTGTAAACCCTCAATATATCAAGTTTGAGCCAACCGAGGGACCTAATGGACCTACAGATGATGAGCTTCAATGATCCGAGACTAACCTGTCAAACTCTTGGACCTTGTTATTCAACATTCATTAGCTACAGTAACACTCCACTAAAACCCGTAGCTGTACTCCCATCACTGTAAGACAAGTTGTGTCCATTGATATAACCAATGCCCGTGAGTCGACCCTTCACAGGTTGTTCGTAGACACCGCTGGGTCAAATTATCGTTTTACCCTTGTGTCTACCTCTTGCTCCTTAAGTCCCACTACTTCTCTAATGAACAACAACGTTGTATGGTCCAACCATAAACAACACCCCTCTCGGGCAAGTGTGAGGGTGGGCGCCCGTTGTCCAAGCCCTAGAGACAACACTTAAGGGAACAACCCTTCTAGTTTCCCTAAGTCGGGAACGAGTGAATTTCATCTCGCGTAGTCAAGTTCCCAGCTCCCCACATGGTCCTATCCCTGAGAAGATAGGCATATTGGGTGAGTGACTGTGACCACCTTCACCCGTACTAGTCAAAGGATAGACCCCCGCAGACAGGAGTCCGTAACACGCTCAGAATTAAGGTCGAGTCACTATAGGTCATCTACGAAGTTATTAGTTCTATACTGTTAACGGTGTTACATTAGTAGGTCTAATAATTCATGCTTCGGTCTTGTGCAATCGGATGCCCCTACTCGCATGTCAAACACATGAACGAGTTGGATCACCTCGTTTGTATCTAATACAAAGCGAGTCGCATCCACAGTGTATCCAAGATTAGGTCTTCAACATTATCCGTATACTGTAAACCGATCAGGTTATTAACTCGAACGTGATCCTTCCTGTGTGTCCACTACACACCGTTCAAGTTCTAGTTCTCTCATAATTTAATGATCCTGAATCTTAGTTTATTGGATAAAGTTGGTAAATATGTGAGACACAAAGTGATGAAAAAATAGCTTTTATTTATTTCAATAAGTAATATTACAAACATGTACGAGATTAGGACATACATCCCAACAAACAACCACTATACTTTAAGGGTGATTTGTGCAATTTGGCCGTAAATTATAAGTTTGTTTCCTAAATTTTAAAATTCGTGTTTAATAGATTCTTGAACAATAAAAAATGTTTAACAAGTTTCTTTATGAGTTTAAATTTCAAAAGCCAAAAAGAAAAAACTAAGGCCCCGTACGATAACCATTTGGTTTTTAGTTTTTAATTTTTTAAAATTAAGCCTAAAAATACTACATCTATCAACAAGTTTTTATATTATCTTATCTTAAGTATTTTATACTTATGATTCCAAAAACTAAGCTAAATGTTAAAAACTAAAAAAAGTAGTTTTCAAAAACTTGTTTTTGTTTTTGAAATTTGACTATAAACTTAAATGGTACGTAAAAAAAGATGGACCTAATTGTAGAGAAGATGAAGAGAAGTTATACAAATATATATATAATTTTCAAAAATCAAATGATTATCAAACAAAGTTTAAATGTTTATCAAATGTGGCCTAAGAGATCTATTAGACTCTTTAAAAGATTAAACACCTAATAGATACAAAATTAGTAGTTTATAGACCTATTAAATACTTTTTAAATTTTAGGGGCATGTGTTATTATCTTAAAAATTTAAGAATCAAGTTTGTAATTTAATTACTTTAATATCAAAATATATCTTATATCTTCAAAATGATCTTAATATAATTTTTTGCTTTCTAAGAGTGATCATCAGTTAGTATTTTAGGCTCAATAGCAGTTGTGATCACTGACACGTCAATTTTCGCCGGTCTATTCTAGCCGATTTTGAAGAGGTTGGTGACACCCAGTGCAACCACCACCGAAAATTGATTGATTTTGGTGGGTTTTCTGACTTTCATGAACTAAACGAAAAAAGTGTGAGGAAGGGAGAAGAGACGAAAAAAGAATGATAAAAGGCAGAAAAATAAATAAATCACTAGAAATTATATTTAAATCTACTTTTGAAGATTTGAGATTAAATGGTAATATTTTAGAATTCAAAATGTCGAATACATACATAGGATGAAAATACTTAGAGAAAAAAGTTGAATTTTTTCCTGACCCAATTACTTGCTTATTTCATTTATAATCCATTAAATTGATTGTTATTCCACATCAAAGTTCATTTAACATAAAAAAAAAAAATGTAGCAGCATAAGCAATTCATCCACTGATATTAGCCATTGAATAAGATATACATAATTCAAAATCAACATTATTAAAATTCTTTTAAAATTTAGAAATCAAATAGGGGTGTTGCATGCATGCCATACGTGGTTCCTTTTTAAGAAAATAAATCTAGATATAGTAGTTTGAAAAATATTTTGAGAAGTGGGGGTACTTGTTACTTACAAGGTTTAAAATATCGATATCGATGAAAATATCGAAATCTCAATTTCATGAAAATGTCGATAGAAATATCGATAAAATGTCGATGTTGATGGATATTTCTAAATACATTCTAAAAACAACAAACTTGAATAATATATTTAAATTAGAAAATAAACCTTCGACATTTTTTAAATGAGTTAAAATAGTTGTAATAATATTATATTCACATTATGTTACATTTTGTAACAATTTTCTTTAATATTTCATGAATTTTGTACGATATAATGAAAATGTCGATTTACTTCAGTGTCGATGTCGAACCTATGAATATATAAAAATATGGATGAAAATGCCGACATGTAAACGAAAATTTAATACAATAGTTACTTACCATTTTTTTCCGATGTGAAATGGGACAAACTTTATTAATAATGTTTTTTTAAAACTTATTAGAAAAATAGTGTGCATTCTAAACTTTTTAGCAAAATAATATTGATTTTATGGCGTGGAGCAAGGTCGTCTGTTGAAGAGACCACCTTGTGCATGTGGATCTAGGTCATCTCTAGAGACGACCTACTAGAATATATTTTTACACGTGTTAAAGTCGTCTCTTCAAGGACGATCTTCTTACACGTTACGATATAGATTTTTATTAATATTATTATAGATTTAGTCATTTTTATTTTTAGATCTGTTGAGATATTCTTAGACCTATTGAATTTTTAAGATTTATTGAAGGGTGGAAATAGTTAAAAAAAAATTGAATTGTGAAAATATTTGAAAATATTTTTTATAAGAGTTGTTGGATTTTATTTGTTGGATTGAATATTTTAAAAAAAAATTGTTGAATTTTTGTTGGATTGAATATTTAAAAAGAAATTGTTGAATTTTTGTTGGACTCAATTTAAAAATATTTAGTTGATTTTGTTTGGTTGGATTGAATTTAAAAAATATTTAGTTCATTTTGATTTGTTGGATTGAATTTAAAGAATATTAAGTTCATTTTTATTTGTTGGATTGAATTTAAAGAATATTCAGTTGAATTTATTTTGTTGGATTGAATTTGAAAATTATTTGGTTGGATTTTTCTTAGATTTTTTAAAAATGTTATTACTAAAAATCAAATTTGAGAAAGTGGTCTCTTGAAAAAACGACCTTTATCTACATGTATGTTAAGAGACGAGCTACTCAAACACAAAGAGACGATCTTGATCCATAAACACAAGACCGTCTCCGACCTTGTTCCACGCTATTAAATCAGTATTATTTTACTAAAAGTTTGGATCTGCATTATTTCTTTAATAAATTTAAAAAAAATATTATTAATAAAATCTGTCCATGTGAAATGGATTCTATAAAAAAGGAAAAGTATGAGAAAAATCGGCCATTAATGTAAGAAGAGAAAGAAGATCGACCCACAAATGATATGTCAGAGCAGAAAGAGATAATATAAAAATAAAGGGGGAAGATGTAAGAGTGGTAGGTTAAACTTACTACTTACATAATGGGTAACATAAAAAAATTAATGATGGGAAATGAGCCTGTCAAGTACGACAAGCTGTAATAATAGTTCTTTTTTTTTTTAACTAGCTGTAAATGTAATAATTCATGTCTCCCCCAAAAAAAAAAAAAAATTACAAGTTCCACAAGCAATAATAATTCAAGATGAACAACTGTAACAGCACAAATAATCTAAAGGGACAAAAATTCAAATCATATCGATTTTTACTATAAATTTTTAATTTCATCAAAATAACACTTTAAAATTAAATAAATGTCATAGTTTTAATTTTAAACTGAAAAAAATATGGCAAGTTTTAACTTTTAAATAAATTTTCATTTAAATTTGTTGAAAACATTATTCTCATATACTTTCATTGAATTACCAAATATATGTATGATACCAATTTATAATATTTTTTTTAAAAAAATGATGTTAGAGTAAATGTTTTTAAAAAAATCGAGAGTTTTGACAAAATTATTCAAAAGTTAATTTGTGCCTCTATCAAACTTAATTGGTACAAACTTTAATATTATTAAAATTCTTGAATTGTTTTTTTTTTAATTAGTGAATAAATTAGCAAAAATTAAATAGAAGTTATAAATTACAATATTTAATAAAATTAAAAATTAAAAATAAAAATGGATAGAACATAATAAATTTAGAGTTTCACGTGATATGAGGAATTTTTTTTTTTTTTTTAAAAAAGGGGGTTGGAGAAAGAGAAGGACAGATATCATCTAATGAAGGAAAGGTGTATTTCAGTTTTTGGATCCAATACACAAATCTCCGACGAATGAGGAGTAGGTTCGATTGATTGGCAAAACACATACCATATTTCGAATTTCCCTTTTTTGGATTGTTCTTAATATGGCATTCGAAGGTTTTTTTTTTCTTCTTTTGGATGGTTCTTTATTTTAACTTCAAAGTTTTTAGCCCTATTTGTACGAAAGACCCCTTTTTATTATCATTAATGTTGAATGACACAGCGCTCAAAAATAATGAAAACCGACCTATTTCGACGCGTGGCAACATGCGCAAAATTACGCCGAAGGGTAGCTTCTCGCCTCCTCGAAGGAACGCGCACGCCACGCCTTCTCGAAGGAACGCGCACGCCTTACTCGTAGGAACGCTCCCGCTTACTCGTAGGAACGCTCATGCTTACTCGTAGGAACGCTCACGCGTTCTCGGAAGGAACGCCACGCTTACTCGCAGGATCGCTCACGCTTAGACTCACTCTCGCTTTGGAAATTGGAAGCAGAAGATGCAAATATCTAAACAACCATAATATATTCATTCACATGTCACAAAAAAGTACATTAAGAAAAATAAAAAAACACTTAATAAGGAAGGGAAGGAAGCTCGCATCTCCTAATCGACTCATCTGGAGGAGTCGACACGCACCAGGGGCCGGCACCGTGCTGCCCTCTTCTTGGAGCGCTCTTACGCCAGGAATGTTAACGGAACATTCGGTAAGGCGCGCGTCGGATTGCTGTGAGGAGGGATGTCAGAATCAGCAACCGTGACGTCGGTTGCCTGAATGGGATCCTCGGAGGACTCCTCAGATGACTCCTCTGAGGACTCATCGGATTCCTCCTTAGAGGAGTCATCCGAGGACTTGCTCGGTGGCTGTCCAGGATAGTTGAAAAAACTATCCTCTGATGATTGTGGTGTGGAGGCAGAAAACGGTTTTTCTACCTCTTCATTGTCAGAAATCGTGTTGTCTGAACTGTACTCAGTTGTGTTTGAATTCATTTTGAAGAGAAGAATATGAAAGGGTGAAGAAGATGAATAGAGGTTAATTGTGGTTTAGGATGAAATTTGTATAAGCCACACCCTTTATTAATACTAAAAAACTCAACGGTCGAACTTAAAGACGCATGATCACTAATTAATGTGTCTATTTGTTTCTCCAATTAGCAATTACTTCACTGTTTTTGTAATCATGAAAATACTCGATCGGCGTGAGCGTGTCGATGCCTGCGAGTAACCGAGTGCGAGAGCGAGTACGCGAGAGCGAGTTATCGAGAGCGCGAGCGAGTAAGCGAGAGCGAGCAATCAAGAGCACTTCAACGGGAGCAATAACGCGAGAGCATATAAACGATAGCAAGAAAGCGAGAGCCTATCTACGAGAGCGATCCAACGAGAGCGAGCCTGCGAGAGCGAGCCAACGTTTTTTTTTCATTTCATATAAAAATGGTTTTTCATTTCTACATCTGACTAACAAGTTCTTACTCTCTCTCTAAGTTCTCGACACTATCACTCTCTCTAGTCTCTTCAGTTCCCACACGTTCGGTCGCACTCCGTTCCACCGCCGCTTGTCGTCGACGGACCACCGGAGTTTTGCGTCGACCTTCTACCGTTGTTAGCCGTCGATATTCCACCGCCGACAGGTTTCACTTTATTGTTTTTTTTTATATTCGTAATTGCGATATGTGATTGTTACGGTCGAGCGGTCGAAAGGGTGCATGTACTATATCTGTCTAGTTTTATTTGGAAATCAACAATAGGTTGCTAGGGTTTAAGTTATATCTGTCTAGTTTGGGGTTGTGACGTTACTGACCGCAAGGACGGAGAGACGTTACTGACCGCAAGGACGGAGATGACGAGAGTACGTGAGCGATTGGGCGTGTGCGAGTGAACGGGAGCGAGTGGGCGTGAGCGAGTTTACGGGAGCGATTGATCGATTTCATTTGTATATATCGATCAGTATTACACCGCTTTTAATATATCGGTGTTCGTGCATTTTGTTAAAATGATGTTCAACTATTATGCACAAAGTTTAGAATGACAAGCGCATTCAAGATAGCGCAGAAAGACGGTTTCGTGTCAAGCATCTAGTTTAGCACACATCACCAAGTGCTAACAAAGTATTGAAAACAGTTGACATCTACACGGCTTGGAATATTGGGCGGACGATGATTCGGTTCGTTCGTTGATGTGGACCTTGTATTCAATAGTCCACTAGTCCATCACATCCTTCTCAGGGAGGTGAGTGGAGGGGATGGAGGCGAAGGCAATGAATTGATGTTGTTCTCATCAATGGAGCAAGAGCCAAGTTTGGTAAGGATGAGTTCATTCTAATGACAGGATTGTGGCAATCCCCACAGTCACGTGAACGGCCCGAACCGTCTGTTACTCTTCGGGAGAAGTATTTCGATGGCATGGGGACGGACATCCATGTCGATGCTTTTGAGTCCGCCTACAAGATGATAAAAATTTGACACCGACGAAGATGCGGTGAAGGTGTCTCTTATATATTACTGTGAGGCAGTAATGATGGGGAAGAACAAGTCGAAAACTGTCGTCAACAGTTCTTTGTTTGGAGACGTGGAGGACCTCGAATACTTCAACAGTATTAATTGGGGTTCTAGAATATGGGAAAGGACCATACGTGGCTTGAAGGTCGCCTTGCAGGGGAAGCTCGAAACATATAAAATGAAGTCAAAGACTAACAAACGTTATACTTTCAAGTATAACCTTCCTGGATTCCCTCCTGCTTTTCAAGTAATACATGTAGTAAAATGTACTTATTATCATATTCTAGAACTGCTATGAAGCTAATGAATATCTAATAGGTGTGGGCATACGAGACCCTACTACCGGTGGCGATTGGATAGCTACTCGCGTCATTGGACGCCAGCGGTGTGCCACGATTCGTAGATGGTCGTGCACACACTCATTACATACAAGGCCTTGGGAACGAGATGTCTTGGCGTCAAAAAGGTTTATAACCTCTAATATGATATGATTCACGTTAATGTGTATGCATGACTCATCTTACATACTCACTCTATGTGTTTGTGCATTCCTTGTCATTAGTTGGTCGTCATCGCGAACCTTATCCCATCAGAATCGGAATGCGATGATCGTGCGCACTGCATACGATAGACTCTTAATGGCGTCCGATGATGAAGAAGATGAGTTGGGATCTGCGGAAGGCGACGATTTGTTTGGACGAGGTCCAAAGATATGGATGTCGATGTTGAGGATGTCGCGATCGAGGATCGTGAGAACATTAGTGAGAGACTCGGAACACACGATCGATCCCCGATCCGTTCGCATATATCAGTCTCTCGATCGATCCCCCATCCGATCACCGGTCCGATCCACGACTCCTATTGTCCAGCCTTCACACGATCAACCCATTGTGCCCACCGCATAAACCAGTGTTGATTACATTGGAGGGTATAGAAATGCGCGTTGAAGGCGTTGAGATGTCTCATTAATGATCAAAAGCAGACATCTTTGGACATGAGGAAAGAAATGAGAACGGAAATGGGGAGGTTAAAACACATCTCGCTATGGTGCTTGCGAGTTCATGTCTAGGATGATGAAGGTAACGTTACATCTTGTAGTATCTTGCTTTCTGTCATCCTTATTTGGAAATAGTGTGTCTTATATGGATTCCATACATTGCAGGACGATGATTGCACAACAAGCCATCCTGCACCCGAGCCATCTCCCACTTCACATGTGCCATCTCCCACCCCCATCCGATTCCGATCCATCCACCATCCACACACCCAATATCATTCCTCATGAGCCATCCGAGCTATCCACCACCCCTACCCCCACTCCCACTCACATTCCTAATGACCCACCCGAGTCATCAACCACTCTCACTTCGTCTGACCCTTCCGTTCCACCCGAGCCATCACATACTCCCATTCCACCCACGACGTCCACCACATCCACCATCCACACCCACTCTCTCCTCCCCGATCCATCCACCACCGACACACCCACTATCATTCCACATGAGCCATCCGAGCTATCCACCACACCCACACCAACCCCCACTCCCACACTCATTCCTAATGAGCCACCCGATATATCTACCACTCTCACTCCATCCGACCCTTCCGTTCAACCCGAGCCGTCCACCATCCACACTCCATCCGAGTCATCTCCCATTCCATCCGACCCTTCCATCCCTGACGAGCCGCAGACCCTTCCACAACCCGACTGGCACTATCGCCATTGACAGATGTCTCCCATCCCATCCAACTCGATTTAATGATGAGTCGGGGAGGATATCCTATCTAATATCGTTGCAGATGCAGCCACGACATTGGATAGTTTGAGGAAGATGCCATCTCTGCCCCCTTGGCTGGGGGAACTCACAACCCGACGTTGGAGATCGAAGATATTGACGTCACCGTCCCTCTTGCGGTCCAACAACCCGACGAACAAGAGGGTTTGCAGAAAGGTAGTCGCAAGAGAGTACCATTAGTTCGTTACTCTCATAGCGGTAAGACTATCATAGAATATGTCGAGGGCGAGCACTCCCAGAGCGTAAGAAGGCCAAATATCCTATTCCCGGTAGAGGGTAACTATACTTCATAACCCCGCCGTGAAGTACAATCCCGCACATGGCGTTGATAAGGAGGTCTGAGGCGATGATGTCATGGATTCGAGGATCCCTCCACAGCGGGAGATGTTAGGCCAGGGTTGGGGATGACGTCAGTCCCGATGGGGAAAATGTTCTTCACCGATCCTTACACCTAGCTCATGGGTCGAGTGTGACGTAAGTGTTACTTCATTCGTCCCTTATTTACATCTGCTAACGAATATTTTTTTTTTAAATTAATGTACACCTTAATATGTTTTCAATGTTGTTGTTCATAGACTATGAATACGTTGTGCATGTTCGTGAAGAACAAGTTATCTACACCACTGAGATGTGCATAAACAAGTTCATGAGTGCTTCCAACTAGGATATTGGTGAGTTAATTATATAAGTTATTTACGGTTTTCCACTCACTATGTCTTCTTCGCTATGTACCATATACGATCTCACCTAAATGCACGAGGAAGGATAGTCTCTTCCGAGAGGATCAAAGGCAAGCCGAAAATCAAATCACCATGGTTTGAGTACGAGGAAGACACGTGCGCGAGAGTACGTGCGAGGTGAGCACGATGCATACAAACCGGGCTGGCTTGAGGTGGATTTCGTTTTCTGTCCAACAAACATGAAGGAGCATTGGTTTCTATTATGTTTGGACATTAACAGAGGTTGCATAATGATATTTGACTCTTATCCATCGTATCTCAAGCCCCAAGAAGTGGACAGGTTCTTAGAGCCATTGACGTATACTCTGCCGTCTTTGCTTTATTACTGCGATGTCCAACGTCACAAGGCTGGGATACAAATGGATAGGTGGAAATTATTACGTTCGAAGAATACACAACTGCAACGGAATTCCCTTGATTGCGGCATATTTTGCGCGAAGTGGATTGAATACCTCGTCACTGGCGCAGACAAATCTCAGTTCATCCAAGACCGAATGACAAACTTCAGGACACACTACGCTTGTCAGTTATGGTCTGGGAATGAATTTTGTTTACACTAATTCTTATTTGCACATACAGTTCATTGATTCATTGATGTATATCTGTTTTCTGTATATCTATTTTATGTATATCTGACCATCTGTAAAACATTGATTCATTGATTAATTGTATACAGTTCATATAAACGAATGTTCTGTACAATGCATATACTGTGAATGGGAGTTAATTAGGAGATATAATGGTCCACAGTGTGAGCGATCCAACATGAGCAATCCAACGAGAGCGATCCAACGCGAGCGATTCAACGTGAGCGATCCAACGAGTGCGATCCATCGAGAGCGATCCAACGAGAGCAATCAAACGTGAGCGATCCAATGTGAGCGATCAAACGTGAGCGATCCAACGTGAGCGATCCATCAACATTGTTCCTGCTAGCGCGATAAAACGAGCGTCATACACCCAGTGGATTCTGTTCCTGCAAGGCAACAGAGTATGCAAATTAAGATGTGGTACTAATAACACATTGTACAATTACACTCAGATTTCATACATGTTCATCGATTCAGGGGTTGATTACATGATTGTCGATTGTGTCCGACATTACCACATCGACCACATTTTCTACCACGCTTATGCTCTCCACCCGATGGGATCCATTGTACACGTCTTCGACCAACCCTTACAACACGTTTCGGGGGTTGTATCCGGACATCCACAAAACCAAGTGGCTTCGGCCATTCAGATATATGACCAAGTGGGAAAATTGATTCTTCATATACCGCTTGGAGCGCTTCCACAAAATAGTACTGATTGCAAAGGGTTGATGGAGCAATGTTGCGCTCCCTAGCCGCCATGATGGCATGGGCACAAGGTATCTCATACAAATCCCACTCCCTGCATGTACACTGACGTGTTTGAAGATTGACGATACCCCCTAAATGACCATCCCTCACATGATAATTGTAACAATCAATAGGGTCAACACGGTAACGTCTATCTTTCTCACACTCAGCGGCAAGTCGTTTCTCTGCGTAGTCTGAAAGCAAGGTTGTGCGCGTACACCAATAATTCCGTCATTCGTAAAACCATCCTTGTAGGTGTTCTCGCACAAAATCAAATAACGCAACAATTGGGAGCAACCGTGCCTCAACCGTGAGTGAATTGAAACACTTTCGGTATTTGTTGGATGTCATGTTGTCATATCGTCTGTTTACCTGAAAACATGTTGTCCAACGCTCCATACCTATGGCCTCTAGATATCGGGCTACCGCACCTCCACGCAATAGAACAAGTTGATCCCAATACCTTCTAAATTGGTGATCGACGGATCGCCGCCGCGACACACTTAAATAATTCGATCGCGGCCTTATCCTTGAAATTATTCATGACGTTTAGCTCTAAGTGATAAGTACACACTCCATGGAATGCATGTGGGAATACAGTCTTAACACTGTTGGCTATGCTTGCATTGCGATCGGATACAACCACCAAAGTATCGGAATCACTCACAAAGTTTTTCAATTTCGTCGTGAACCATGTCCATGACCGATCATTCTCACTATCCACTATCGCATAGGGCGGTGGATAAATTTGATTGTTCCCATCCCTCCCCCACCGCAACCAACATACAACCTTTATATTTCCCGCCGGTGTGAGCCATCAACAATGACAACATCCGCGCATGCGTGAAAAACCTCGTATGCATGCCCCTAGTGCCATGAATGCATATTTAAAATTGTTTTCATCTTCAACCTCTATATCAAAAATAGTGCCCGGGTTGACAATTTTAAGGGCTTCGCCATATGCATAGAGCATGGCATATGACTCCTCCTGGAGTACCTTTGGCTAATGCATGTGACATCTCCCTAGCACGCCATGCTTTGTCATAACTAATGTTCACACCATATTGTTGTCTAACATCCTCGATGATGTGCTTCGGCTTGTAAATTCGACCAACTCCCTCAAACTTGCTTCTTATTAAATGGCCTATAACTTCACGCACTTGCTTGCCTATGATCATGATTCAACAATTCAATTGAGCATGAGTGTTGGCGACATACTTGTTTATTCTAAACAAGTTTGTTCCTTCCATCTGCATCTGCACGTAACCTCCATGTGCAAGTCTTCTCCAAACAACCAAGCGTGTACAAATCCTTCAGTAGATTTTTAACCGAAATTCAAAATTATTATTCATTGCCCGGCATGGGCGATCGCTTCTTCAACTCTTTCTTATTTACAAACAATTGACCAATTCCAACATCTTCATTCTGATTATTAATGGATGAAGATTGTCCAGTCAGAGTTAAGGTTGAGATTGGAATTGGATTTGGAGTTGGAGTTGAAGTTGAAGTTGGAGTTGGAGTTGGATTTATAGATGGAGTTGGATTGGATGTTGGATTTGGATTTTGATTCGGAGTGGGACAAAGAATTGGAGTATGAGTAGGAGTAGGAGTGGGAATGGGAGTGGGGGTGGGAGTTGGAGTTGGCGTTGAAGTTGGAGTTGGATTGGGTGAATGATTTGGATTTCCATTTGGAGTTGGAGTTCGAGTTAGTGTTGGATTTGGAGTGGGATTTGGAATCGACCATGCTTCACAACTATCCATCTCATATTGTCCAAAAACATCGTGACCATGTTCGACTCCCAAGGGTTCACATCATCGTTACTCTCATCTCGTTGGGTGGCATATCCACCTCTACTCGTGGTATATTGAGTGTGTCAACATCTAATGATTAGTGAACCACATGACTCGTATGGGGACGACCTCATTCGAAAGTACATTACCATCATTTCATTTCTTTGTCGATATAAATAGTTGCATCCCCGGAGACATTTTCCGAAATAGAAGAAACTCAAGGTCGATGGTCGGTCCTTATGTACATTGGAGGTTTCCTCGAACAACGGCATCTTCACCCTTATTATAATGTCCACCATCGTCCGGCTAGTTCTCGTAACATCATATATAAGGTTTTTCAACTCAAATAACCTAATGGTGTCGGACACAACAACACCGGTTAGGCAACCTCCAATGTAACAATTTTGAATTTCATCCCAACATCCACCATATCTTATGAATAGAGATTTCTTCTCCATCCCCGCAATAAAATAAGTTGGAATGAGCGGTAATTCGATGTCAACGACATTAATAAACGACAAGAATGAACCTAGATATACCGGAAATTGGGTGTCACTATCGCTCTCGCAGAACGCTCACGTCCCCCGCCACGCCGTCTCGCTCGCAAAGACACTCGCTCACTCGCCACGCACCTTTACTATTTGTTACTACTTCGCTTCACGCTCTCGCTATCACGTTCAAGAACCCCATAATAACCTCCCGCACGTAATTAACAATGTCACCACTCAATGCTTCAAGCTTCAAACCTTTCATTTATTGTTTTTACAATTAAATTTTTCGAAAACAACGTGTGATCCTATGGATGTTTTCATTCCGACTGAAACGTATAAGGGAATAAAGTATGCACCCATTAACATTGTAACGTACCTATTACGAACGAGAAACTGCACCAATGTAGGGTTTTACGAGAACGCTTCGACGAAGAAGAATGAGAGAATAGTATAGAACACGTATCTACTAATGGGAACAATAGTAGTAATTATCGAACACACAATGGAGTTTTGTACGTATTATATTATTTTACAATTTTATTATCATCATTCCTTTGTCAGAGTATACGGCTAATACATTGGCATGTCATTTCATACAGTGTCTTATCGTACAACGCGTATTTCTCATCGTTTCTGAAGGTAATCGTGAGCGAACAACGTGAGCGTTACTGTATGTATGCATGAGCGAGTCAACGTTTCGAGAACGCGTGAGCGTTCCTACGAGTAAGCGGGAGCGTTCCTACGAGTAAGCGGGAGCGTTCCTTCGAGAAGGCGTGGCGTGCGCGTTCCTTCGAGGAGGCGAGAAGCTACCCTTCGGCATAATTTTGCGCATGTTGCCACGTCAGAATAGGTCAGTTTTCATTATTTCTGAGCGTCAGGTCATTCAACATTAATGATAATAAAAAGGGGTCTTCCGTACAAATATCCCCCGCTTCACACCTGTTTTTTATTTTTTAGGCCGCTTTGATTGGTTTTTAATTTTTTATTCTTAAAGTTAAGTCTGCAAAAATTACTTTTACTCATAGGTTCCTATGTGTTTCTTAAATTTTATTTCAAGTTTTGAAAACTAAAAAAAGTAGGTATTATTAATCATTTAATTTTTCTTATTATTAATTTCATCTTTCTTAGAAAAAATATTTGAACTCGTAACCAAATTTCAAAAATAAAAACTATTTTTTTAGTACAATTGAGGTGGGGAGATTCGAACCACAATACTCGTGGTCATTAATACATTTATCATGTCAGTTGATATGTACTCTCTTACTCTTTGGCACTTTATTTTAGTTTTCTAAATGTGATTTGATTTTTGAAAATATAGATAAAAAATAAATAATAAAACAAGAAATTCACAGGTAGAAGTAGCATTTATAAGCTTCATTTTTAAAAACCAAATAGTTATCAAACGAGTCGAATTTTTCAAAAATTTATTTTTGTGTTTTTAAATTTAGCTAAAAGCTCAAATGTTTCTTGAAGAAAGATGAAAACTATCATAGAGAAGATAAAAATCATCATAGAGAAATCTTGAGAAAATAAACTCAATTTTTAAAAATTAAAAACAAAAGATCAAAAATTGATTTCAATCTTCTATTTTCTAAATAGACATTAGGGAGAAATTTTTGTTTTGTATCTTTATTTTGAACATAAAAATTATATATGTGTTGATTAAGTGTTTTTTATTTTCTACTTAATTAATTATAATCTTCTATTTTCAAAAAAAACAAAGAGTTATTTCATAATTAGTTTTTTTATATATTTTATTATACGTTAAAGTAAAGGGGGCATTTGCATGAATAGAAAAAAAATATATAAATATTGTACCCATGTCACTCCTTAATTCAATTTGCAAAAATAACAACAAAAAAATGCTCAGCCAAAACAGATGGCGTGTAAAGTCAAAAATACCCTTATATTTTTGCGTGCATTTTTTAATCTGAAGTATATTAATAGCCTATCAATAGTCTATCAAAAACATACTGATGATGTACTTATGATATACTATTGATATACTAATGATATACCTAAAATGAAATATACTATTGATATACTACTGATATACCAAATATAAATTATATCAGATATACTGTTGAGATATTACTGTATCTAAAAAACTATTGTTAGATTTACAAATACCTTCTCCGTGTTGTTTAATATCGAGAAAATCAGTAGTCTATCAATAATAGATATAATATAATAACGATATATCTAACTAAAAAATAACTGCATAAGTGATATACTATTGATTTTGATTTCACTAAATTAAGTATATATCAATGTGATATACTATTTATATACTTTATTTAATATATCAACATTATATCACAAATAAGGATTCATGCTTGATAGTGATTTATGCTGACATACTTTATGTAACAGTCCGTTTAAAAAAAAATTAAAGGAAGAAGAAGTCGGGCGTAACGTTTTCGCTTCTCTCTCCCCCATGTGACATCCGGAGAAACGGTCGCCGGCCGTTTCGACCGGTGGCACCCACGTTCTCTCTCCCCTCCTCTTCTTCCCCTCTCTCTCTCTCTCTCTTTCTCCCTCTCTCTCGCGAAGTCTCTCCCCCTCTCTGTCGCCCGCCGTCTCTCCGCCTTCTCTCTTTCTCACGTTGTCCTCTCTCCCATCTCAAAGCCGCCGCCGACCCCGCTTGCGTACTCGAGACGCGCGCCGCCGCTCAGCCGCCGCAGTTCCGGCCCGCCGTGCCGTGTGCGATCCGCGAGACCCATCGCTTGTTACAGCCAGTTCGAGCTCGTTTCGGCCGGTTTTCAAAAAACAGAGACCGGTTCTGAACAAATCAGGTCGAGGATTCCAGATCAGTTGCCCACGCGCCGTCACCGTCATCTTCACGCGTCGCCAGTGACACGCGCTGCCGCCTGCAGAGCCCCCGGTCATTCCCTTTCGTGCGGTCGCCTCGATCCGTTCCTTAGCTCGTTTTGGATCTCCGTTGGGTGAGTTGTGCTCTTCGTAAGTTTTAGGGTCGTCGTGTTGTGTTTGGTTTATTAACTCATGTTGTGCTTGTTCTTCGTTAAGAGCTTGATTTTTGAAGTAGAGTCAGTTTGGAGCACGTCGCATTACACAAGTCCCCGTCGTGCTTGGACTTCCTGTAAGTAGTCGTTTGGACTAAACTACCCCTAAGTGTAGGGCTTAGGGGCACGTTGCCTGCATTCACCTGATTGAAAGTAGACTTATTGTTTTGGTTGTAGTAGCATGTTAGGATATGAGAAGTTCAATTGTGCCTGACTCATGCTCTTTTGATGTACGTTGCATATCTGTACTAAAATCCGAACCTGTTGGTTCAGGGGTTAATTGTCTGTTAGTCCTACGTGAATTGTAGCTTGTAGAGCTGAAGTAGTTTGTGCTGAGAACTCTGAATGTGTTAGTTGCTATGATTGTCTGTCCCGAGCCTAATATTCTCGTGCTTAGTTGAAGTAACGTGGGAAGTGCTGTTGGGCCTTAGGATCGTAGTTAGCACAACTAGCCCTAGTTCTTGTGTAACCCTTAGTAGGCTGAGACTCGAGGTTGGCGAGATGATGGTGATGTTATGGGATGTGATGGTCCGCCTCCATCCGGTTTGTGCGACTCGGGGTGTGATCCTTAGAGTCGAAGGTTGGATAGAGTCTTTCGCCTAGTCACAGGCCCGAGAATGAGCCCGTGGTCGATTGTGTGCGGTAGTACCGCCTTTGATGTTTTATGGGATGTAGTGGTCCGTCTCCCATCCAGGTTAAATGCGACTCGTGCAGTGTGACCCTTAGAGTCGAAGGTTGATAGAGTCCTTCGCCTCAAAGTGCATGAGCCCGGAATGAGCCCGTGGTCGATTGTGTGCGGTAGTACCGCCTTTGATGCTTTATGGGATGTGGTGGTCCGTCTCCCATCCAGTTGTGCGACTCAGGGTGTGACCCTTAGAGTCAGAGGGGTTGGATAGAGTCCTTCACCCTAGTGCAGGCCCGAGAATGAGTCTCGTGGTCAGATGGTGCCAACCTAGTCCAGAAGCTAAGGGTAGGTCAGAACTGAGAAATCTGAGTGAGTAATAGGGCCAGGATGCTTGGTGAGGTTGTGAGACGGGCTAGGTGTTGTGCTTAGCTAGGTCCAAGGCTGTTCTTTCATGTTCTTTATTATTGGACGAAGTGGACTGCTTACTGAGTATTTTTATACTCATTCCTTCTTTATTTCTTCTTTCGTTGCAGGTAAGGAAAACCAGTGAGATGACCACCGACGGCGAGACTCCTGTGAGGCTATGGAAGACTTGTAGGACGTAGTTTTGAGTTTTCGTTTAGTAGTGGTTTTTATTTCTCTTACCTGTTGCACTCTGTTTTCGCTGAGTTTCGTGTTTAATTATAGCATGTCTCGCTCTTTACTCGTCGAATTAAAGTATGTTCTGTTTCGTTATCTCTCGTGTTCAAGCATGTGTTTTTGCATGTTGTCTGAGAACTCCGGGGGACCTGACCCCAACCCGTTGGTTTCTGTGTAGTTTGGAGGAGGTTGGGTACCCTCGTGAGTCCTTTTGAAGTGCCTTGTATAATTTCAGGTTCATTTTAAATTTCTGGTTTGTCCAGGTTGCGTCGTTATGTTGCCGAATTTTACATGAGTGTGTAACTTGGAAGTAATGCCCCTAGTAGGAATTGTGTAAATTACGGGGTGTTACAGTTGGTATCAGAGAGTAGGTTTTAAATCTTGTATACTGCCTACATCGTAGGTGTTTAGTCCTTCATAGCCTCTTGCAAGGAGCTCGTCGGGTCATCAACATGTTTGCTTTTACTTAGTAAGTGGTAGGAGGTTCGTTGTTGAGGTTGATGTGTTTTCCTCTGTGACTCTTATGTTATTGTTTGAGCCCAAATTCTTCTAATAAATTCACTTCCGTCCATCTATTGAGCTTTTCCTTGATTATTTAGGAGGAATGTGAACGATCTGCTAGTAACATAGTTCCTCATGTCGATCCAATCACTCTATTGACTGCAAAATCCTCACACATAAAACTCGTCGAATCTGCCTCGAAAGAAAGATGGCCAGAGGCCTATTTGTTCGCATTGTGGATTAAAGCGCCTTGGGGTTGATCGTTGTTACAAGTTTCATGGTTACCCTCCAGGCTACCAACCGCATATACATTTAACTCTACTTCACAATCAAATTTAACTCAGTATATACACATACACTCATGGAATTATTTCAATCACATTTCAACTCGACTCCTACTACTTTGATTACAACCACATCCATTGTGAACCATGTCATGGGCATCTGCTCACTTACTTCTTCACCCATTTTATTGTCATCTAAGAGTATAGCTCATTAATTCTAGTGCTTCACGACATGCCTCTTATTCTTATCCATTATTCTATAATTAGTGCATTGTTTCTTGAACCATAATGGTTTTACTCACTTCCTTTCGAGTAGACATAGAATACATTGGAGTTATTAGAATATCTGATGTCTCCTAACTTTCTTACAATCTCACATTAGTCGTCGGTTGTTTATTGAAGTCTGAGAATATATAGAACTCAAAATTTCACCCTCATCATCTCTTATATGGGACAAAGTTTAGTTGAGGACAATTGACAAGGTTGATTGCTTTCACAGTTATACCTATTGACTACGAATTCTGTTAAATCGGTTCCTACAAGTTCCATTTCCATTAATATTTGGCATAATCGATTAGGCCACCTATCTTCTAAACATCTTCTTTGTATATGAAGTCTATTTTAGGATTGTCTGCATCACATATTTTGCCATTTCACATATGTGCTTTGGCTAAGAAAAGTCATTTGTCTTTTCCTTTCAATAATATAAATGTAAATGTAGCTGATTTTGTTATTTGATTCATTATGACATATGGGCACTTCCAAAGTTCCTACCTATAGTAATCGTTATTTTCTAACCATTGTTGATGATTGTTCTTGTTACACATGGACATATCTCATGTGTGCTAAGTTTGATGATATGCACATTATACCTTGGTTTATTAAATTTAATGAGACTCAATTCTCCAAAAGAACTAAAGTTTTAGATTAGACAATGCCCTTGAATTGCAGTTTGTTAAATTTTTTGCATCCATTAGTACTGTCTATCAATTTTCTTGTGTTGAAAGAAAGTATCAACATCTTCTTTTGCTTTGGTTTTTTCAGTCGCATATTCCTTTGAGGTTCTTGGGAGATTGCATGTTGACTGTCACACGTAACATTAACGCATCTATTGTCTAACATTACTCCTTACACTTTTTTACATAACAAAGAAGTGACTACTCTATGATGAAAGACTTTGGTTGTTTGGATGTTTATGTTATGCATCTACACTAATTGCAAATTGATCAAAATTTGATCCTCGGGAAATTCTATGTGTATTAATTGGGTTTTATCTCCATCTGATATTAAGGGGCTTCGTGTTTATGACATTGTCAAACACCATGTTTTCATCCATGTTATTTTTTATAAGGAATCTTTCTCCTTCCATGGTATATCTGATACTCACCAATCTAATGTTGATAGAGTTAAGGGTGTGAGTGTGACAAAATATAATCAATCTAAATTCTACTAGATTTAGACAATAAATATTTTATCTCAAATCCCAAGTTATGTTATAATTTCAAATATTATGCGAAATAAACAATTTGGAATTAACAAGCCTAAAAGAATTAGATAAATCAACTAAGGCTTTAAGAAACAAGAACGATAAAAATCAAGTTTAAGGAAAAAAATTAACACCAAATTTATACTCTTTTATTCAATGATGGCTACATCCAGTTCTTTGCTACCGATGCAGGTTACACTAAAATTGTTAGGAAGAAAGTTACAATAGTTTACAACGCTCAATAGTGTTTTCTCTCACTTTTCTTTCAAGGAAAAGACTCACGAAGCATATAGCTCACAAAACTCTTCAATAGAGAAAAACACCTTTGCAAATAACACTTGAAAGGAAGAAAGAAATTCTAAAAAAATTTCTTCTATTGTCCGCTTTCTTTAAAAATGAACACCCACCGCCACAATTATTTTTTTCCTCACGGTCTTCATTGTTGCCACCATAAACATATATACTTAGGTTAATTGTGATAGTCGGCCAATAATATGGGCCTTGATAATTTTTGGGCTTCATATTCTCAACAATCTCCCACTTAGAGATAAAACAAGCAACGTGTCTCATCCGCATCGATATCGACTCCTCTCTACTCATGGAGATCCAGCGAAGTTGCGCACAACTTGGTTTGTTAATAGGAACAATGTTGATAAACATATCGATGGAAGGAATTGAAATGCAAAAACACACAGAAGCCAAATTGGATCGATAACTCGATTTTTCGTATTGAAACTAAAATTCAAAGACATTGATAATAAACAACGATAAGCGTAAAAGTAATTATATGTTCACAGAACTACACTGGAATACCCAATAGTACACGATATCCCTACGGAATCGCCAATTCCAAAACTCCTTTATGGAATACCCAATAGTACACGACCACTTGATAAACCTCTTATTCTCTGAGTTCTTCAATTTAGGTTGGTGGGAAAAATTTTCTCAATTAATTGGGATAATTTTGCAGAGAGAAAACCAAATCAATGTAATCATCGGACCTAATTTTTCTCCCAACCCTCTCTATTTTATCGACAAAGAAAGAAGAGAGTAGTGGGAGAGATGGTGAGAGGGATGGGAACGTGCGTAATGCACATTCCTTTTAATTAATTGATTAAGTAAATAAATTATTAATTTATTAATTTAATTAATTTTTATTTCCATTTAAATCACATAAAATGTACAAATTAATTAATTTATAAAATAAATATCATATATTTAATTTAGATTATCTTGATTAAATCGCATTTACTCATTCTCCCATAACCTATAACCTATAGTTTTAATGTACATCTTATGTGCATTAAATTTTAATCTATAGTTTTTCAATATGAATTTTATTCACATTCAAATAATATTTGAACTCATTCAAATAATTCTCTCATAAATTTTGAATCATATCCAAAACTAGATTTATATTATAAAGTTTCCATCAACATAAAAACTTCATATCATAATGTCTCCTTATACATCATGTTAATTCCCAATGTGAATTAGATTTTCAAACCATAAGCAAGATCTAGCAATCTCATAACCGTTTACAAGCTAGGAAGTTGAGACCTAATGGACCTACAAATCGTAAGCTCCAACGATACATAATTAATTGGCTAATCTCATTAACCGCTTAATCAACATTAGTTAACTCACGTGTACACTCCATTAAAGACTCATAGTTGCACTCTTCTCATTGGAGATATTTTTACGTGTCCATGGATTCAAACCAATAGCAGCAAGTCAATCCTTCATGAGTATTTGTAGCACCAACTCGGTTAAATTACCTTCATCTATGGTTTTAAGTACCAGTGTTCTATGAACAACCTGTTTATGACCCAACCAATAAACAAAAAAATCTCTCGGGCCAAAGGAAAGGGTAGGGCCCTTTGTTTAAGTCTTGGAGGCACCACTTAAGGGAACACTCATCTACTTACCCTAAGTTAGGAAGGCGTGAATTCCATCTAGTAAGATTAAGTCCCTAATTCCATCTAGTAAGATTAAGTCCCTAGCAATCCACGCGATTTTGTACCAATAAGGTAGGCTTATTGAGTTGGCATCTCGGGCCATTCTCAAGGAAAAAATCCCTTGTAGACAGGAGTTCGTGAACCTTGCTTAAGATTAAGAACAAGTTGCCTAGGTGACCCTATTGAAATAGAAACCTAATTAGTCAACGGAGTTACATCTATCGATTACTATTCGTGGTCCGATCTTATGTTAAATCATCACATAGGATACCGCACTCGCATGTCACCTACACGAACGCGTTGGATCATTGTTTTTGTATCAAATACAAAGTGGACCGTATCCAAAGTGTCACTAGGATAAGTAATCAAGGGAATGAGAATTTCACAAGAACGGAAGACGATTGAATCGTCGTGGTATCATTACGCTACTCGATTTTGTTAAAATGATCTAACTCTTAAATCTAGGCTAAACATGCAAAAGAGGAAGAAAACGATAGAAGGAGAAGTTTACTTGTTGTAGACAAAAACTTCAAGGATTCTTCCTCGGTCACACGAACACTTCGTGATTCTCGATCTCAACTAACGCCTCCTCACTTAAGGAACCCGAACACTACCACTTGGAGGCTCGGTTGTTCTTCCTTTGGAAAGAAGGAAGTTTGTGGGAACTTGTGATTTTGGAGAGGAGGAGAATTGAGAGAGAGTAGAGAGAATTTTGGTTTTTTCTCTTTGATCAAAACCAAAAATGGGAAAAGCTTCACCAATCCCTTCTTGCAAAGGGTTTAAATAGTGGAATGATGGAGTTAAAATCTCCACATTATACCACTTTACCATTAACTATAGGTTATGCAAATCTCATTTGCATAACCACATAATATAAGATATCTCTATATCTCATATTGCAAATCTCATTTGCAATAATTAGGATTAATTAAATTGAATCACATCCAATTTAATTTCTCTCAATTAATTTCTCCAATTAGTCCTAATTCAACAATTAGGCTAACCTATAGTTTATTATGAATCTCATTCACATTAAACTATATATTATATCATCCATATCTCATATAAATGACATAAATGTTTCTTAAAGTGAAATTGAACACTTCAATTTCATACCAAAACATTAACCCTTCTTTTAACCAGCATTGAGCCAACCGAGGGACCTAGTGGACCTACGTGATGACGGGCTCCAATGATCCGAGATTAACTCACAAACTCTTTGACCTTGCTAATCAACATTCATTAGCTACTGGTAACACTCCACTATAGCTTGTAGCCGCACTCCCGCAAGGCAGTAATATTACGTGTCCACCGATATAACCAATGCCCATGAGTCGACTCCTTCACAGTTGTTCAGAGACACTACTGGTCAAATTACCGTTTTACCCTTATGTCTACCTCTTGTTCCTTAAGTCCCCACCGCTCCTCTAATGAACAAGATATTGTGGTGGTCCAACCATACACAACAACCTTCTCGGCCATGAGAAGGTGGCGCGCCTGTCCAAGCCCCGAGAGACAAAGACTTAAGGGAACAACCCTCTAGTTTCCCTAAAGCAGGGAACGAGTGAATTCCATCTCGCAGAGTTAAGTTCCCGACTCCCTACTTGGTCCTCGTCCCCGAGAAGATAGACATATTGGGCGAGTAATCGTGACCACCCTCACCCGCATTTAGTCAAAGGACGTACTTCGCAGACAGGAGTCCGTAACACGCCGTGATTCTGTGTCGAGTCACTAATGGTCATCTACAAAGTTATTAGTCTCATCACAACGGTGTTACATCGTGAGGTCTAATAATTTACACGGTCCGGTCTTGTACAATCTCATTGCACGGGATGCCCCCCACTCGTATGTCAACCACATGAACGAGTCGATCACCTCGCTTGTATCTAATACAAAGCGGCCGCATCCACAGCAGTATCCGTGGATTAGGTCTCCAACCCTATCCATATATCTGATAACCGCTTGGGTCATTAACTCGAACGTGATCCTCCCCGTGTGTCCACTACACACCGCTCAAGTTCTAGTTCTCTCATAAATTCAATGACCCCAGAGCTTAGTTTATTGGAAAAGTTTATAAATATTATGAGACACAAAGTGATGAAATAAATAACTCTTATTAATTTCAAACAAGAATTTACAAACACGAGATTAGGACAAAAATCCCAACAAACTCCCACTGGACTAAATTACAATGAAGTAATACAATAAACTAGGTATTGAATAATAATTTACACATCTCCCACTTGCCCTAGTCAGAAGCTCTCAAGACCTAGACTCTCTAGGTGACCTCAAACACCTTAGCCGGTGAGGGGTTTTGTAAATGGATCACCCACGTTGTGCTCCGACGCTATCTACGTGACCGTCACATCTCCGCGGTGCATAATCTCCCATATCGATGATACTTGCGCCAATGTGTTTGTCTCTTATGGCTCGAGGCTCACGTGAGTTGGCTATCGCACCACTGTATATCACGCAGGCAAAGGTGATTGACAAGTTTATATTTGGAACAACTTCCAAACCGCCATGAACTTCCTAAGCCAAACAACTTCCTTTGCAGCCTTCACAAGTCGCAACATACTGCGCTTCCATAGTGGAATTAGCGATGCATCCTCGTTTGATACTTTGTCATACTACACATGACTCCTCCATTCGTAATGAAGGTCGACTCAAGTGAATTTCCTAGAATCCTTATCACCTCAAAATAGAATTCATGTATCCCGTAAGGATCAAATCCCCACTTCCATACACTAAGTCAGTAGTTCCTCGTTCTCCTAAGATACTTGAGGATTGCCTTTACTACCGCCCGGTGATCTAATCTCGGATTGACCGATATCTCACCGACAACCTTACTGTGATAATGAGATGTCAAGCCTAGTACACAACATAGCATACATCAAAGCTCCTACATCCAAACATATGAAATCCGCCTCATATCCTCAACATCTTGAGGAGTCTTAGGACACTAATCCTTAGACAATTGAACCTCATGCCCGAAAGGAAGCAAGCTCTTCTTGGAGTTCTCGCATCTTATATCTAGACAACATCTTGTCAATATAAGACGCTGAGACAAGGCTAGCGTGCTGTTCTTCCTGCTTTGACAACTGGATACCTAGAACATAACTGAGCTTCTCCCAAATCTTTCATTTGGAATTGCAAAGCCACCACTTTTTAATGTCAAGAAGAAATTCTACCTCATTCCCAATGAGAAGAATATCGCCCACATACAACACCAAAATGCGCAGCAGCTTTGTCAACAATTTTCTTGTAGACACAAGGCTCGCTCGACATTTTGATCAAAGCCATAAGATTTGATCGCCTCATCAAACCTTATATTCCAAGACCTCGAAGCTTGTTTCACCCATAAATAGACCCATGAAGCCGCAAACCTTTTGCTCTTGGCCTTGGGCAATGAACCCTTCAATGGTCGATTTAGATGGTCTCATCAAGTCTCGCCATTCAAAAGGTTGTCTTGACGTCCATCCGCCATACCTCGTAGTCATAACACGCGACAATGGCCGTAAGGATCCTAATCGACTTTTACCATGGAAACAGTGAAAAGGTCTCTCATAGTCAACCCCTTCAACTCGGTAAAACCCTTTGCCACTAGTCCGGGCCAAGGTCCGCACCTTCCCATCTACGCCACGCTTACGCTTTGTAGATCCATTTGCGACCAATAGGTTTTACCCCATCCGCTGATCCACAAGCTCCTGCATGTAATTGAAGTACATAGACTCCATTTCTCGGTCCATAGTTCTAATCCATTCTGTCTTTGTCAACATCAACCATTGCTCGATCATAGGTCAATGGATCCTCACAGCCATCACCGGGAGCGATAAATCGAGGTTTCATTTAAACCCATGTAGCGATCGACTGCGGTCTCTGACCCTCCCACTACGTCGAGGCATTCCCAACTCTTGGGAACGGATTTGACTAGACGTGCTTTAGGATCAACAACACTTGTTGACGTGATTAGCCCCATCAAGAACTCTTGCCGATGTAACGCATCCATTTCATTAAACACAATTTTACTCCTTGGTAAATGATCCGACGTGGTCTTCCTCAGGAAAGTGGCGTTTGTCGACACAAGCACCCTATTTTCCTTAGGATCAGAAATGCATCACCCCTAGTCTCTTTAGGGTAACCTACAACAGACACAATTTCGAACGGGGTTCCAACTTTTTCTGTTTGACACCAACACGTGGTCTTGACATCCCCAAATTCTCAAATGATGTAAACCGCCTTTACGCCCACTCCAGAGCTCGAAGGTGTTTCACAAACACTCTTCGACGAAACATTGTTCAAATATAAACCGCACTTCTCACTGCAGAACCCAAAAGAATCGTGGAGACGAGCATAGCTCATCATCGACCAACCATGTCCAACAAGGTTCTGCTTCTCCTCTCCGATACACCATCTCATTTGTGGCATACCAGTCTTGTAGAGTTGGGACGTAATTCGTATTGTACCATATAGTCCCGGAATCAAAGTGTCCATGTACTCTCCACCTCGATCCGATCAAGTGTTTTAAGCGATTTACCCAAGAGGTTCTCAACCTCACTGCGTACTCCTTGAACTTTTCAAGAGTTTGGACTTCTTGTGCATTACGTAAATATACCCATATCCGAGTAATCGCGTCTATGAAAGACACTAAGTATTCATAATCGCCTCGAGCTTTAACATTCATCGGACCACGTGAGGTCGAATGTACTAACTCAAGAGGCTCTTTGGCTCTATATATCCTTTCCACTAAAAGGACGTTTGGTCATCTTGCCTCAAGGCATGACTCACACCGCCAGAAAGAGTCTTCTTCCAACTCATTTAGAAGTCCACTCTTCACTAGTTTCTCAATCCTATTGAGATTAATGTGGCTTCTAACTGTAGATGCCAAAGATGGGCATTTTCTTTGGGAGAAACTTTCGCTTTCTTAGTTCGTGTTTCTATAGCTTTTTAAACAATTCAAAGATTCAAAACACTTTTGACCGAATTAGGTTTCAAAACATACTGATTATGCTCAAGTAAAAGCAGAACAAATAAGATTGCCTTTGAAAGAAATAAACGCTTTACTAGATTCAAAGGAAACACATATACATTGTTCAATTAGGCGTGAAATGGAAACAAAGTTTCTAGTAAACCTCGGTACAATGTACAAATTATCTAATAATATGTACTTCCCGCTAAAGTGTAGCTTCACCGTGAGTCGATCGTCAGCAGAGAGACAAGCTCCCCTGATCCAACCCGTAGAGAGTCACCTTACCCTCTCGCAATGCATTTGCCAGAATCAATCACCGAAAAGAAGAACAAACGTGGTTAGTGGCACCCGAATCCAATATCCAGCAGAGTCACTACTCTCCACTAAACAGTTTCATCACAAGTAAATCACATTTACCTTGATTCTTCCTCTCGCCAGAATTTGGGGATGCCTCTTCTAGTGTCCGCCCCATTGCAATGGAAACACTTTCCTTTCTCTCGCAACGCCCTTGACCTTCTTGCCCCTGTAGGCGCAGCTCGATGGGCTTTTACCCCTCTTCATCCTCTTCTTCCCTTTCTGCGTGAAGGAGCAACATGTGTTTCATCCTAGAGGTCGAACCCTTGTGATAAGACTCAGAGGCAACATTTGCCTCGATTCTCTTGACCTTGTTCAAGGACCTGAAATTCTGTAGCTCATTGAGGAGGGTAGTCGAGTGTAGCTAATTTTTTTTCATAACAACATTGCTATGAACCTGAAAGAAACTCTTCTAAGAGTCTCCAAAATAAAATCGACTTGGCTCGACTTTGTCGATCAAGCCCCATTTATCTCGGCCAGATTAAAGTGGGTCATCATGTCTAGAACATGTCACACGACAGACGACCCTCTTTCATCCGGCGTTGAAGATGTATTTGAGCGAGTCATGCCGGACTCGGAAGGATCCGTTGTCCAAACATTTCTCGCAAGGACTCCATGATCTCTTGGCGGAGACCATCACTCATGCTTCTTTGCCAAGACATCGCATATGCCGCAATAATGTAGACCTTGGCCTTTCATTGGCCCTAATCCACCGATCGATGCATCGCGAACACTTCATGCGACGTAATCGAGCCCGACATCCGAGGACACTCCTCGGACAAACACGTAACTTAATGTCGCGCTACCAAAATTGTGTTAATGTTATTTTTCCAACTTTGGTAATTATCTCCCACTAATTTATCTGGACGCAAAGCAGAGCTATTATTGCGCTTAGACATGTTTTAAGTTTGAAAAATTAAGAAAACTTTGTGTTAGTCTAGAAAAACTTTTTGAAATCCAATCAAGTTTTAGCAAAAATTGTTTCATGATCCCTAGGTCATTCAATATTTTGCAATGATACCTAAAGGTTTAGAATGACCGCCACGAAAGGTGAACAGTAACACTCCTCCTCTAGATTTAGACTTTTCGATCGCACTTAATCTCGTAATAACTCTTATTCCATTAGGCGCCCAATTACCATTGTTCACTAATTCATTAACACTTAACTAATTTCGTGAGTGTCACCCTCAATCTTTAAGTTTCCAAGCATCCGCCCAAACAATAGCTACCGGAAGGGTGAAAACCAAGAAGGAAAACCAACCAGAAATCAGATTCCTTTCGAATTCTGGTGTTCCACTCCCATGATCGTGCTCCTCCAGAGGGATTGTGCAGTCTCAGCCAAACTAGCGTGACGGATCATATAGGCGTCTCACGGTGTGAATCGAATGAAGAGACCGTGGGTCTCGCCACAAGTCCCGCTCCCACTAACTATAAGTACTCTCTCCATCCACGATGATATTGACTCTATACAAATGCCACCAGAAAGGGGACGCTCCCATTTGCGCCACGAGGCCGAGTATAGATCTCACGGTGCGGATTAAAGGAGATTTGTGGTTGGAAATTTAAATGTATCTCATACACTTTATTTCCTCCCACTCAAAGACTTTAATTTTAATAGGGATTGATTCTAGATTATCCTAGGCTAGAAATTACCTAAGTCTACCAATATAACTCTTATATGGTATTAACCTAACGTCAGAATCACATTATAACTTAGGTCTATGTGAGTAATTAAAACACTTTTAAATAGCGGCACTCACGATAAGAATAATCTAAGAATCTCCTGACTGAATTCACTCCCTGTGCCTGTTTGTGTAGGGGTGTTCATGCAAGCACAACTTTACATATACCTGACCTTAGACAAAACCTTCCTTAGACAGAGTTACTCGATCGCCTCCATTCATAGACTAAACTTTGATTTCTAATTTCTAATCTCATTAGAAAAAGAAAACCTAAGTCTAATTATTCAAGTTCTCAACTCTTTAAAACTAATAATTAACTTAGTTTGCATTCATTTCTATGTTATAGTGTTTGATCATCCATCACATGAATAACTATATACTATAACATAATATTATTCATCACATGAATATAAATGCATGAGCATACTTTAATTTAAAAAATATAACACTTATATTAATTAAATTAAACATGCATTTAATTATATTATAACTCTTATAGTATAACCTATCATGCAAACTATATATTATAACTCTTATAATATAAATGATGCATGAAATGTTTAACCTAAGGTGGGATTTTAAATGTATATGACATACAATATGCACATAGAATTTAATTAAATCATACATCTCATGCATAAAATAATTAAAACAAAGAAAATGGACCGATTTTTGGCACTTAGGAGCAATTATTAAATTAAATAACATTAATATAACTCTTATATTAATATTATTTAATGAAATAATTAAATAAACAAAAATTAAATACATTTTACAATTAATAAAATAATAAAAATGAAAATAACCACCCCACGCACTCCACTTGCCCACTCGCGAACAGTGCCGCAACCGCCCACTACGA
>CM071836.1:36486264-36623851 GCA_036507285.1 Trichosanthes cucumerina | reverse complement strand
AATATAATTAGATTATATTATTTAGAATTAATTTTAGTAAAATAAAAATTGGTCTAATTTTTGCTATTTTAATTATATGCAATCGTTGTGTAATTATTGCATGCATAATGTATGCTTTTATTTTAGAAACCCACCTTAGGTTATAGTATTTTCATGCATCATTTATAATATATGGAGTTATATTATATAGTTTGCATGATTAATTAATATAAAGTTGTTATATTGATTTATGGACAACATTGACATGCATTTATATATCATGAGATGAATATGCTATGAATCGTCTTATTATTCATGTGATGAATGATCAAACACTATAACATAGTATGCATGTCACCTAAGGTTAATTATTAGTTTTAAAGTGTTTAGAACTTGGAAATAATATACCTTAGGTTATCTAGTTCTAATTAGATTAGAATCGGGAACCAAGTAATTTATAAGCTATGATTAAAAGAGGAACTCTGTCTAAGGAAAGTTATGTCTAGGCAGGGTATTTAAGTCGACGGAAATGGAACACCCTGCACACGTAATTGACACAGGAGTGAAATTTAATCAGAGAGTTTATAAATTACAAGTGGCGTTATGGGTTTATTAAGGGGTTAATAAACTAGAAATCCTAGGTTTAATATAAGAGTTATATTAACAAACTTAGGATAAAATCATTATAAGAGTTATATTGATTATCGATATAAGAGTTATATTGATAGAGTTAGGTAAAACCATTAGTGGGTTTTAGCCTAAGAAAGATTCTTATAAACTTTAAAGTATTCAAAGTGGGAGGAAAAAAGTGTATGAGATACATATTTTTCTACCTACGCTAACTCCGAGAAATTCACACCGTGAGACTCATACTTAGCCTCGTGGGTGCACGGCAGAGCATCCCCTTCTGATAGTGTTTCTATGAGTCAATATCAAGGTGAATGGAGAGGGTACTTATAGTGAGTGAGAGCGAGGTTTAGTGAAAACAAAACCTCACGATCTCTTTTGCTCAGTTTTACCGTTAGACCACTATGGTCGACTTGCTAGTTTGGCTCCTGGACAAGACAATCCCTTGGAGGGCTTGATCATAGAGGATCGAACACAGTAGACACACTCGAAAGGATAAAGATTTCCTTAGACTATTTTTCAATCTAGTCCTCCTTCTCGACTGGATTTTATTGGATGGAGACTCGGGATCTAAAGACAGAGGGTTACACCACTCACAGGTACATAAGTTGTGTATGTATCAGCATCAAAAATGCTAACTAAAACCTATAGGAATAAGAGTTATTACTGGTATTAGGTTTTGGTTAAGAGTGTCTTGATCTAGAGGAGGAGTGTTTTTATCACCCTTCGGTGTCATACATTCTAAACCTTTGGAGTATCATTGCAAATTATAAATGGCGTAGGAATCATTTGATAATTAGCTAAAACATGATTTGTTTAAAGTTATAGCAAGAAACTCATACAAGTTTATTTGTAACTTTGTCAAGAAAAATGTCTAGCTCTATTATTTCCTTATTGGAGTGGAAAAGTTAACCAGAGAGAATATGATGAAATGGAAAAACAAACACAATACTATATTGGTATTGGATGATCTAAAGTTTGTGCTCACTTAGTAGTAGTGTCCTCGTGTGCGAGAGCTCAATGCGCCACGAAGTATTCGTGATGCATATGATCGATGGATCAAGGCCAGTGATAAGACCAAGGTCTACATGTTGGCAAGTATGTCTGACATATTAGCCAAGAAGCATGAGGGCATGATTACCACCAAGGAAATCATGGATTACTGCGAGGGTATGTTTGGACAACCTACCACAAAGGCCGACATAATGCCCTAAAGTACATATTAACCTCGAGGATGCCGAGGGTACATCTATTCGGATCATGTCCTCGATATGATGGTGCACTTTAACATCGCGAGTCGAATGGTGCTTCCATTGATGAGTCGAGCAAAGTCAACTTCATTCGAAAACCCTTCCGGATAGTTTCCTGCATTTTAGAGGTAATGTTGTTATGAACAATCTTACTTTTAATCTTACCTCCCTTCGAGATGAACTCCAGGACCTTTCAGTCTTTGATGAAAATTCGAGGATCGAAAGGTGAGGCAAATGTTCTCGATAGGAGTTATCACAGAGGTTCGACCTGCTCGGGACAAAGCGATGGCTTCATCTTCTTCTAACACGAGAGGAAAGAAGAAGAACATGAAGAAGATTGGTAAAGGAAAACATGCCGACAAAGTTCGCCACCCGAAGAGGCAAGAAAGTCAAAGACGTTGTTGGTAAAGGATGTTTCCACCGCAACGAAGATCGCATTGAAAACGGAATCGTCAAGTACATTGAAGAAAAGAAGAAGGAAGGTAAATATGATTTACTTTGCCTAGAAGCTTGTTTAGTTGATAATGATAAAACAACTTGGATACTTGATTCAGGCACCACTAATCATGTTTGCTCTTCTTTTCAGGGAATTGATTCTTGCGGCTGACTACAAAGCAGAGGAGAGATAACACTCGGGTTGGAAATGGAGAAGTCGTCTCACCAGAGCAAAGAGAGGCACAATGAAGCTTTATTTTGGCAAGAAATATGTATTGTTGGACAATATACTAGTGATACCAGGGTTTACTAGAAATCTTATTTCCATTTCTTGCCTCATAGAACAATGTATTTCTGTTTCCTTTTTTATGAATAAAGTGTTTATTTTGAAGAAATGTATAGAAATATGTTCTTCTATTAGAAAATGGTTTGTATGTTTTATGCCTAATTCAACAAAATGATTTTGAACAACGAATTATTTAAAAAGCTAAACGCACAAACTAAGAAACGTAAAATTTCTCCTAAAGAAAATGCTCATCTTTGGCATCTAATATTGTCACATTAATCTCAATAGAATTGAGAGATTGGTAAAGAAATGTGACTTCTAAACGAGGTTAGAAGAAAACTCTTTGCCAAGATGTGAATCCCCGCTAGAAAGGCAAAATGACTAAAAGACCTTTTAGTGGAAAGGTTATAGAGCCACAGCACTCTCTAGAGCTTATACATTCGGACCTTTGTGGTCCGAAGGAATGTTAAAGCCAGGGAGGATATGAATATTTCATCTCTTTTATAGATGATTATTCTAGATTTGGACATATCTACCTAATGCACCACAAGTCCAAGCACTTGAAAAGTTCAAGGAATTCAAGACTCGAGGTTGAAAATCAATTAGGTAAAACTATTAAAACACTTCAATTGGATCGACGTGGAGAGTACATTGATTTAAAATTCCGTAACTATATGATAAAACATGGAATTACATCGCAACTCTCGACTCTCGACACACCACAACAAAACGGTATATTGGAAAGGAGAAATAAAACCTTGTTGGACATGGTTCGATCAATGATGAGTTATGCTCATCTCCTTAGTTCCATTTGAGATTACGCAATGGAGATCTGCGAAGATACATTTTGAATAATGTGCCCCAAAAGTGTTTCAAACACCTTTGAACTTCTGGAAAGGACATAAAGGTAGTTTATGTCACTTGAATATGGGGTTGTCAAGCACATGTGCTTGTGACAAATCCAAAGAAGTTGGATTCACGCTCAAAATTATGCCTATTCGTAGATACCCAAAAGAAACAAGAGGTGGTTTATTCTATGATCCTAAGGAAGATAAGGTTTTTTGTGTCGACAAATGTCGCTTTCTTAGAGGATGACCACATAAGGGACCACAAACCAAAAAGTAAAGATGTGTTGAGTGAGTTAGACGGAAAATAATAGCAAAGGTTGCTAATAAGAACACTAGTACGTCAACAAGAGTTGTTGATACTACTTTGTCTAGTCAAGAGAGTCCATCTCAAGAGTTGAGTATGCCTCGACGTGAGTGGGAGAGTTGTAATACAACCAGCATCACATGGGTTTAGCTAAAATCCAAGTTGTTATACCATATGACAACCTGCAGATCTATTAACTTATAATCAAGCAATGGTTGACAAAGACAAAGACAAATCGGTCATAGCCATGGACCAAGAAATGGAGTCGATGTACTTCAATTCTGCTTTGGGATCTTGTAGATAAGCCTGATGGGGTAAAACCTATAGGTTGTAAAGTGGATCTACAAGTGAAAACGTGGTGTAGATGGGAAGGTGCAAACCTTTAAAGCTAGACTAGTAGCAAAGGGTTATACCAGTTGAAGGGGTTGACTATGAGGAAACTTTTCACTTGCTGCTATGGTAAAGTCTATCCGTATCCTTCTTGCCATTCTTTGCATATTATGACTATGAGGTATGGCAAATGGATGTCAAGACAACCTTTTGAATGGAAATCTTAAGGAAAACATCTACATAGACCAACCCAAAGGGTTCATTGAACTGTGACAAGAGCAAAAGGTTTGCAGGCTTAAAAGGTCAATATATGGATCAAACAAGCCTCTAGGTCCCGGAATATAAGATTTGATGAGGCAATCGGATCTTATGGTTTTGACTTGTAATGATGATGAACCTTGTGTCTACAAGAAAATCATTAATAGTTCTCACACATTCCTAATTCTCTATGTGGATGATATCCTACTCATTGGGAAACGATGTAGGTTATCTTACTCGACATCAAGGAATGGCTAGCTACTGCAGCCCAAATGAAAGATTTGGGTGATGCGCATTTGTTCTTGGGATCCGCATTGTCCCGAACCGCAAGAATAAAACACTAGTCTTGTCTCAAGCATCTTACATAGACAAAGTGTTGTCAAGGTTTAAGATGCAAGATTCCAAAAGGGCTTGTTGCCTTTTAGACATGGAATCCATTTATCTAAGAGAACAAAGCAGTCCCAAAGAGACCTCAAGGAGTTGAGGATATGAGACTTTGATTCCTTATGCTTCTACCAAGTTGGGAGCCCGATGTAAGCCATGTTGTGTACTAGGCCCGACATCCTGCTTTTGCAGCTTAGGATGGTCGGTGAGGTATCAATCCAATCTAGGACTTGAACACTGACAACTGCTTAAAACAATCCTTAAGTATCTTTGGAGAACAAGGAACTACATGCTTGTGTATGGGGCTAAGGATTTGATCCTCACGGTGATACACGGATTCTTACTTTCAGAGTGATAAAGATTCTCGGAAATCTACATCAGGGTCAGTATTAACTCTTAACAGAGGAGTTGTAGTATGGCGAAGCGTCAAGCAAGAATGCATCGCTGATTCCACCATGGAGGCCGAATATGTAGCAACTTGTGAAGCAGCTAAGAAGGTCGTTTGGTTAACGAAATTCATGCTAAATTTGGAAGTTGTTCCAAATATGACTTTGCTCATCACACGATATTGCGATAACAAAGTGGTGCAAAGTGTTGAAAATTCGAGGAACCCAAAGTCACAAGAGGGGAAAACACATAGGCTGAAGTATCATCTCATCCGAGAGATGGTGCATAGAGGAGACGTTATTGTCACGAAGATAGCCTCAGAGCACAATATTCCTGATCCTTTTACAAAGGCTCTCATGGCTAAAGTATTTGAGAGTCACCTAGAAGGTCTAGGTTTACAAGTCTTTCCCAACTAGCTAAAGTTGGAGTATTTTGTACAAAGGGTTTAAATGCCCTAGTTTATTGTATTTACATTATCAGTAATGTTTTAGTACTCCACAAGCTTTAGGTTAAGTGGGAGATTGTTGGGATTTATGCCCTAAACTTGTGTAATTTTGATCAATTAAATAGAGTGTTATTTGTTTTGATAGAATTACGCCTTTCTTTATAAATCCAATAAACTAAGCTCCAAGGTTATAACATTTATCTTGAACATCACAGTAGTGACACTACTATTTGGGTTGAGTTCAAGAATATAACCTAAATAGTCTATGGTATAAGAATAAGGTTGGAAACCTCATTCTTGTAACACCATGGATGCGACTCACTTTGTAATTAGTACAAATGAGGTAATCCAACTCATTCATGTAGTTGACATGCGAGTGGGGGCATCCTGTATGAAGAGTTCATACAAGATCGATCGCAAATTATTAGTCTAACCAAAGGTGTAACAATCGTTAATGTGATAAGACTAGTAATTTATAGATGGTCATTAGTGACTGACTGAATCGTAAGCAAGTTAAGAACTCCCCGCTTATAGGGTTTGTCCTTAGACTAGTATGGGTGAGACCGGCTCAGAATCGACTCAATAAGCCTACCTTCTTAGGACGTAACCTCGTAGGTAAGCCGGGAACTTAATCAGTGCAAGATGGAATTCACTCATTCCTACACTAAAGAATTAGATAGGTTGTTCCCTTAAGAACTGACTCCAGGTCTTGAAGAACGAGGTCTCGCCCTCTATGAGGGTATGAATTTAAAGTAGGACCTTAGACTTGTTGTTCATTAGAAGATCAGTGGTGCTTAAGGAGCAAAGAAGTAATTACAGGTGTAAAATGGCAATTTGACCCAGCCGTGATTACGAACAACCTGTGAAGGGTCGACTCATGAGTAATGACTATATCAGTGGACACAATATTATCTACAGTGAGGAGAGTGCAACTACAAGTCCATAGTGGAGTGACTTGTAGTTAATGAAAATTGATTAACTGGATCAAAGAGTTTGACAGTTAATCTCACAACATTGGAGCTCATGAACTATAGGTCCATTAGGTCCCTCCGTTGGCTCAATATTGTAATATTGAGGGTATAAAGTTAAGAATGAAATTGAAGTGTTCAATTTCATACATGAGGTGTTATATCAATTATATATAATATAATTGATATAATATATAGTTTTAATGTGAATTAGATTCATATATAAACTATATACTAAAGAGAGAATAAAAGAGGGGCAGGATGGTCATTTCTATCATATTTTCCTATATATATGGTTGCATGAGATGCAACTAGTTTAAGTGATTCCAAGCTTTTGTTGTGTAGATGGAAATGTTCCAAGACACAAACATCTCTCTCACAAAACACCTCACCTCTCCTAAAGGGAACCCACCTTCCTCCCTCACCTAGAGAACAACTGAGAAGATCCTGTGGTAGTGCTTCTGTGTTCGCTCGAGTTCGTGTTGTTGTGATCTTGATCGTGAGAAAGGAGGAGCACTTGAAGAAAGGTTCTTCAAAGGTAACTTTCTTGTTGTCCATTATATTCATATGCTTAATCTAGTGATATATGTTCTTGAATTATATCGTTGTAACTAAATCAAGAGCACGCGATTCACAATCGCTTCCGCTGCAGGACTCTGATTCCCTTCAATGTTATACGAGTCATGCCACCATGTACTAGCAGACGACGCAGGCAGGATCAGGGCGGGATGTAGGATCCTACCCAAGGCCATTCTGAGAGGGGATCTAGTGCCCTCGAGAGTCCGTGACGAGGCCGAGCATGAGCAACATGCTAGTCCTCACAGTTTGGTTGAATAAGCTTGAGAAATGTTTTGATGTGATGAGTTGCCTCAAGAGCGAAAAGTCAAGTTGGCCACATTCCCCGCTAGAGAAGGAAGCGTAGGGTTGGTGGAAGACAATACTAGCCAAAGTGGAGTGATGCACGACTCTAAATTGGCAAACTTTCGTAAGCATATTTGAGGATAAGTATTATCCTAGCACGTACTACGAGGCAAAGAGGGATGAATTTTTAGAATCAAGTGAGGGTCACTGTCTGTGGTAGAGTATGAGAGAATGTATACCGAGCCATCACAGATGTCATGTAATTGTGGCATCCGAGAGTGACAGTGTCAAAGATTTGAAAAGGGATTACGTCTCGAGATACGCACTTCCAGGTCACAACCATTGCTAAGTGGATCGATTTTTCTCAACTGGTAGAGACTCTCTACGTGTTGAGCAGAGTATAACAGAGGCGCACCGGTGGTAGAACCTACACGTGGGGTTTCGGCAATGAGTAGTTTTCGAGGTCGTGAGCGTGCAAGATTCACACCGAGTAAATGTTTCAAGTCGCCGACTTTAAGAATCGAGTTACGCCAAACATCGAGGCGCGTATGAATGTGAGTGGTGCCTATCGAGGCGTAGTAAAAACACCTAGTCACCGCTAGATTCGCAGCAGAAGACCACGATAAAGGCAAGAGTCTCAGAGTCAATGTAGCACGAAGAACTACATGTGCAAATTATGGCAAGAATCATCGAGGCCAATGTCTTGTTGGTGTCGACTTGTGTTACCAAAGTGTGGACAACAAGGGCATTTCAAGAGGGATTGTCCACGCTTTAGAGTAGCCACACAGAGGACCAGGGAGTTGGGTCCCGCATAATGAGCAAATGAGAGTTCCAGTGAGTTGCAGGAGAGGGCACCAAAGGTGCTAGATGTAAGGGAGTTGTAGGGAGACTGGAAAACAGGGGAAAGGTCTACGCTATGACTCAGCAAGAAGTAGAGGATTCACCAGATGTGATTACTAGTACGATTTCTATTTGTAATGTACCTGCACGTGTTTTAATAGATCTAGGTGCTACACATTCCTTTATTTCTAGTATATTCTCGACTGTTTGAATAGAAAGCTAGAGCCTTTATTTCTGGTTAGTTATATACACTCCAGCTTAGTGATGCTTTATTAGTCAATTCAAAGTTTGAGGAATTGTGAGGTCTTAGTAGAAGGTCTCAATATGTTAGTGGATCTTCTTCCACTAGAGTTGCAGTGTTAGATGCAATCTTAGAGATGGATTTCTTATTTACTCATTATGCTTCCATAGATTTCCATAGAAAGGAAGTTGTTTTTAGGAAAACTGAATTGGTCAAATGGTTTTCAGGGGTGAAAGGAAGATTATTCCTACGAGTTTGATTTCAACATTAAAAAAGTTATTGAGGAAAGGTTGCATGACGTTTCTTGCACACGTAGTGGAGGTGCAGGAGGAAAAACTAAAACCGTAAAACGTTCTTGTTGTGAACGAATTTCTTGATGTTTTCCAGTAGATCTCATTAGGTTTCCACCGATAGGGAAGTAGAGTTTACTATTGAATTGTTACAAGGAACAACACCTATTTCGCAAGCGCCATATAGAATGGCTCCAAGTGAGCTCGGTGGAGTCAAGATGCAGCTTACAAAGAACTAGTTGATAAGGGATACATCGGACCTAGTGTATCGCCTTGGGCACTCCCGTGTTATTTGTAAGAAGAAAGACTGCACTTTAGATTATGCATTGATTATAGATGCTTAAACAAAGTCACGATACGCAACAAGTATCCTTTACCCCGTATAGATGATTTGTTTGACCGCCATTCTGAGAGCATCGTGTTTCCTAAGATCGATTTAAGATCGGATACCAAAAGTTAAAGGTATGGGAATTAGATATTCCCAAGACGACATTCGTAACGAGGTACGCATTATGAGTTTTTAGTAATGTCATTCGGCTTGACTAATGCACCAACAGCTATGGACCTCATGAACAGGATTTTCCATCCGTATTTGGACTCGGGCCAGGATAGTATTTATTGATGATATACTAGTTTATTCGGTTGATAGGAAAGCTCATGAGGAACATTTGAGGATTATTCTGCAAACACTACGAGATAAACAGTTGTACGCTAAATTCACCAAATGTGAGTTTTTGTTGAATCGGGTAGTGTTTCTGGGGCAAGTTGTCTCAGCAAATGGAGTTAGTGTGGATCCGAATAAAGTGAAAGTTGTAGTCAACTGGGAGAGACCAACTAGTGCGACAGAGGTACGTAGTTTCTTAGGCTTGGCAGGATACTACAGACGGTTTGTTGAGGATTTATCACGTTTAGCATTACCCTTAATAGCTTTGACAAGTAAGAATGCTAAGTTTGAGTGGTCAGATAAATGTGAACAGAGTTTTCAGGAGCTGAAAAACAGATTAGTTACAACACCTATTTTAACACTTCCTGTAACGGGAAAAGAGCATATGATTTACTGTGACGCTTCGAGGCAAGGTTTAGGGTGTGTGCTCATGCAAGAAGGAAAAGTTATAGCTTATGTGTCAAGGCAATTGAAAAAGCACGAATGTAATTACCCTACCCACGATCTTGAGCTAGCAGCAGTTGTTTTAGCATTGAAGATTTGGAGGCATTATTTGTTTGGTGAGAGGTGTCACATTTTTACAGATCATAAAAGTTTGAAATATATCTTTGATCAGAGGGAGTTTAATATGAGACAAAGAAGATGGTTAGAACTGATTAAAGATTATGATTGTACAATAGAATACCATCCATGTAAGGCGAATGTCGTAGCAGATGAACTGAGCAGGAAGTCAAGACTTCCTAGGGACGCCTTGTGTGGTATTCGAGCAACCTTTTTAAGTACTCTAACGGATTCTAAGGCAGTTGTGACTGCAGGGAATTCAGGGGGGCCTCATAGCTCAATTCCAAGTCAGGTCTTCGCTTATAACAGAGATTGTGAGAAGACAACCAAAGGATAGTAACCTGCAGAAAATGTTTGGAAAGTACAAATAGGGCCAAGAAGCAGTAGTTTAAGATGAGATCGAGATAGAGCCACAGAGAGACAGGGAAGACTATCTCTGCTCCAAGTTTTAGTGAGCTTAAAGATGTTATTTTAGCGGAAACTCACAGTTCAACTTACGTTATGCATCCAAGAAGCACCAAGATGTACAAAACATTGAAGGGGACGTATTGGTGGCCTGGGATGAAGCGGGAGATAGCTAATTATGTTGATAGATGTTTGATTTGTCAACAGGTTAAACCAGTTACACAGAGGTCATGAGGACTCCTTAATCCATTGGCGTACGAATGGAAATGGGAGCATATCACTATAGATTTTCTCGCTTGGATTACCACGCACTTTAGGTGGACATGATGGTATTTGGATAATAGTGGATAGACTCACTAAGACAAAGACGGTTTATACCCATTAAAGTGACATCTACGCTCGATCAGCTTGTTAAGCTATACGTCGATAAAATTGTGAGTCAATACGGAGTGCCAATGTCCATAGTTTTAGATAGAGATATGAGATTTACTTCTAAGTTTTGGCCTAGCTTACAGAAAGCTTTGGGGACAAAGCTAAATTTTAGTACAACATTCCATCATCAGACAGATGGTCAGTCAGAGAGGACCATCCATACATTAGAAGACATGTTGAGAGCATGTGTCTTTCAATTTAAGGGAAGTTGGGATACACACCTATCACTTATGGAATTTGCTTACAATAACAACTATCAATCGAGTATTGGCATGGCACCATTTGAGGCTCTATATGGAAGACCGTGTAGAACGCCTGTATGTTGGAACGAGGTAGGAGAGTGAAAGCTAATTGGTCCTGAGTTGGTACAAGTTATTACGAACAATATTAAGGTAATCAGGGAGAATTTGAAGATAGCACAAGATCGTCAAAAGTGTTACGCAGATAAGCGACGAAAGGACTTAGAATTCCAAGTCGGAGATTAAGTTTTCTTGAAGTTATCTCTGTGGAGAGGTGTCAATCGCTTCGACAAGAAAGGTAAGCTAAGTCCTAGATATATTGGTCCTTATCAAGTAATAGAACGAGTTGGGCAAAGAACTATAGACTTAAGTTGGCAAGTGGAGAACTATCTCGAAAGTACATGATGTTTTACATGTGTCTATGTTGAGGAAGTATATTCTAGATCCGACTCATGTGTTGCAAGAACAACCAATTGAGTCAAAAAGACATGAGTTACTTAGAGGATGCAGCTGAAATCTTCACAGAAAGAAACAAGTTTTGAGAAAAAAGACGATCTCACTCGTGAAGGATCGTTAGAGACATCACAGAGTGGAAGAGGCAACCTGGGAGTTAGAGGACCAAATGAGGAGGAAGTATCCGACGATTTTCACTTAAGGACTACTCAATTTCGAGGACAAAATTTCTTAAGGAGGTAAGTTGTAAACCCGAGATCTCTTTTGAAAATTTTTCTTAAAAAAACAAAAGAAAAGAAGAATGGAAAAGTTTAATATATTTTTGTTTGGTTTTGTTTTAAAAGAAAAGAAAAGAAAAGAAAAGAAAGAATCAGATAAAGGAAAAGAATAAAGAAAAAAGCAAAAGCAAAAGGAAAAGGACAAAAACTTTTTCCACCGCCAAGCTTTTCTAAATGATTTAATTCACCTTCTTTCCATTTCCTTGTCATTTTATCTAGGAAAACTGAGAGCCTCGTGAGAGGAAGTTAAAGGAAGGAGAAGAAAGTGGTTTTTGGTTTGAAGTTGAAGAAGAAAGGAGAAATTCAATCCAACCTCCCGTGGCAGCAAGATGAACAATTCAACCATGTTCTGATGTTTTGATCATTTCGAGCACAAAAAGAAGAGGTAAGAGTTGAGAATTAGTGTTCTTGAAAGTTAATTCATTTTTAAAAAGTTCGTGAAGGAAGCTCGAGCAAAATTTGGATCTTAGGTTACCGATTTTTGAAGAGGAAGGCGTAAGAGAGAATTTGTCACAAAAACCGAGAAGTCTCTGGTTTTTTGGTCATGTTGATCAGTAGGATTCGAATTAGAAGCTCTAATAGGTATGGTTGGAAAGCTTATCGAATTTCCTAAAACTTTCATGAAGAACGCATGAGTAGAAATCGACTGGAAGATATTTAGTATTTCAGGTCAATTTCTGGTTGCAAAAGTGGAAACGAATCGAATAGCGAAGTTTGTTTCTAGCGAAGAAGCTTTCGAGGTATTTTCGAATAAATCCGTTGGGAATCTCAATTTAATTTATTCATGTGACTTTTAGAGGGTTCCAAAAGAAAGAGTTTGGTATAAAGTACATCCTTTTTGGCTAAGTAATGAAGAAGTTATGATTGTTTGAAAATAGGGTATGAAATCAGAAATGCTGAAAAATTTGATGGTGTGGTTTATGTAATTTTAAGATTGAAAATCATAAGCTCCGTGTTCTAATGCTTGGTTTTGGTTTGTTTGATGTGCCAAGAGGAAATAGGTCGAGTGTACGCGGGCCAAGGTTCAAATTCTAACACCGTGAGTGACAAACGAACTTCAAAATGATCTATGTTCTTGAAATATGCTTTAAGAAATGCAAGTTTTGCTATAATGAAAGGGGTTCAATGCTTTATGTTTATTATTGGAACACATATTTATGAGCATTCATGTTTTCCTTAAAATGTTTTCAAGTACTGATGTGAGCATAGTTTCCCGATGAAACTTATACATGATCATATGTTTATTGATTTTTAAAATTTATTGAATGTTATGATTTTGAGCAAGTATGCACTAGCAAGTATGATTTAAAGATTTCAGCTTTTTATGAACAAGTCGAGTATGCTTGAGTTTTACGAAAGAAAAGATAAGCGCATATGTTCAAATATTTTCATGTGTTTTCCGGACTCGAATGAGTAAATGACCGAGATATTGAGCCCAAACTTTATGGTACCGTAGTGTGCACATAGTCATATTCTCGCTGTCGACGCTTGAGTGTACTCGCGATGATAACAATGTCGCCGTGAGTGGCGGGCGCCCCACTACGACAAAGACGATGGGAGTGCCGGATCGCCCCACTACATCGTAGAGTAAACGCTTGGTGGTTGTACCGACGCGCCCTACACAACGTGAATTGTGACATGTTCTAAAAAGGGTTTATATCATTTATATGTCTTACGAGATTTTAACGACATACTTGGCCGGTTTTCTAAAAATTTATTATGATTTCACGCTTACTTTTAACGCTTGAATACAAATGCATATGCTCATAGTTTTCAGTGATATGATTTATGAGTTATAGATTTTTAACTCGGTCACTCATCGAGCTTCATAGCTCATTCTTTCAAAGTTTTTCAAACTTTTCGTGTAGATCAAGCTCCACGATACCCGACATCATGCCATAGTTCATCAAAGCTCCATAAGTTTGATATTTTGTACGTACGGTGTTGTATAGCAAGTTCATATGAGTTGTAGATTATCTTGAGAGAACTATGTAGTTATAGTTGTTTGTACATTAGAGGTTGTATAAACTATGGTTTGTCTTGTTTGGTTTCTGATGTTCTTGTCATTTTAGTTTTCAAGAGAGATTTAGGAAGAGTTCTTCTTATGTATGTTTAGTAGTTGTCAAGTTTTCGCTGTGTTATGTTAAAGTGTTCCATATGCGAGCATAGTATATTTATCAGGTAAAACAAGGTCAACAGGTATTGTTAAGAGGTAAACAATGTCCATATTTCATGCCGCCTTCCGGGCTAGGTTAGCAGGTAGTACGGGAGGGGGTGTGACATTCAACGCATCAACACAGCACGCTCGGCATTGCAACGCTGAGGACTGCGTTGCAACGCGATCACCTCGTGTCTTCATGCTTGGATTGATCCTTTCACTTTCAATTGATGTTATTTTTAGCTCCAAATAATCTCGTTTCGATCCCTAGTGATCCAAAATGTCTCCAATTTTCTTGTTTGAGCTCTTTACCTGAAATTCAATGATTTAAACACATCAAAGCCTTGAAATTATCATAAAACTAGCAATAATTTAGCCTAAGGATAACACATTTTCCAGGTAAAATCATCATTTTCCACTGGGCATGTTTCAAGAACAAGTAAATCGAATTTACCTTTCTTCTCTTTGAGCTCAGCAAGGTACTTTGGGTAGTTTCACTTCCAATGCCCGTCCATGTTGCAGTGGAAACACTTTCCTTCGTCTGCAATCTTGGCTTTTCCCTTGCCCTTATCAGCAACAGGTGCCTTCCCTTTCCCTCATATCTTCTTCTTTTTGTGGTCTTCTTAAGCCTAGAAGATTGACCACAGGACTTAGTCCTGCAGGGATGAACCCTTCTAGAATGGGCAAATAGATTGGCCTCTCCATCACCCATCCCTTATTCCTCATAAGTGACTGGAAAATTTGTAGTTCATTAAGGAGCGTAGTCAGGTTGTACTCTATCTTGTTCATAACTGCATTGCTACGAAATTACCGAAAACTCTTCGAAAGAGATTCCAGGATGTACGACACCTGACTTTGCTCGCTCATGATCGCGTCTGCTCATTTCAAAATGACGCTGAAGTGGACCATCGATCGAGAGCATGTTCTCTCACCGATGACCCTCCTTTGCATGCGAGAGTTATAAACGTGCCTTGAGGATTCGTGTCAAAGCCACAAGACGGTTGTCCAAACATGTTCTGCAACGAACTCATGATCTCACGAGCTGAGACCATGCCCTCGTGCTTTTTGGCCAGAACTTAAGAAACACTAGCCAAAATGTAGACCTTGGCCTTATCATTGGCCTTGATCTAGTGGTTATACGCATCCTTAACAGATTGAGGAGCGCCTGAGCAAAATGACTGAGGAAGGCTATAATTGAGGATGACATGCTGATATTTCAAAAGTAGTTCTAATTAGTTATGCCTTTAACCCATTATAAACCAATCAATTTTAGCAAAATTATTAAAGAACCCTAGTGTTTAAATTAAACCTTTAATTTTGCAACGATACTTCAAAGGTTTAGAACAAAAGCCACAATCGGTGGTCACTACTCCTCCCCGAATTGAGACTATCTCGCTTAATTCTCACTACTAGAACATCTCATGTCCCAATGATTGTTAGCTACCGTTTGGTTGGTCAAGGACTTGTTAACTAGCTTAACTTATCCCGTAATGTGACCCTACCATTTTCAGATCCGATAGGTATGAGCTAACAAGCTACTATAAAGAAAGACAATCATGGCAAATTACCTAAGAGACCCTATCCATTTCTTGAGTTCATGCAGTGTTTCGATCCCTATAGTCGCACCCTCCGTAGGGATTGGTTGTTCAAGGACAACCTAGCAGGTGACTATAGAAATGTCACAAAGGCCACCTAATGGAGGAGATCAGAGGATACGTTGACATACGCCCCGCTCCCATTTACTATGGATACTTCCTCATTCACCTTGGTATTGAACCATGCAAGCACTTACCGTAGGGGATGCCCTATTGACGCCACGTGAGCCGAGCATGGAACTCACTGCAGAACTTAAGGACGTGAGAGTAAACTTGATGCGAACATCTCATTTTCTCCCACTGAAGCTCCTAAGGTTAGGGTATAAGTTTAACTTAGTTGGATATGGCTAAAATAATCTATCTAAGTCTATGCCTATTATAACTATTAAGTTTTTTAACCTTATGTCTAGGTGAATAAACATTTTAATTACCTAGATATAAAACCGGACTATGGTTAATTCAACTCAAACTCCGGGTCAGTTCCCAGGTAGGAGGTGTTCCGTTAACCGTCAGCTTAAGTACCCCTAACCTTAGACCGAACCTCACCGATAGAGTTCCCTTATAACCAATGTCCTATTGTCCTACTATATTTTAAACTATTTAAAATATTATGTAAGACTAACTTCTAATCCTATTAGAAATTAAACTTAGGTCTAAATTAATTTTAAACAATTTAAAACGAATTCGAATTTAACCCAAGTTCCTATGTTTGCATGCAATTCTTTGTTATAAGTTATGGTTTCTAAAACCCCTTTATTTATAACTTTAATAAATTTTAATAATTACCCTTTGACAAGGAACTATATTATAAAACCAACAAATAATTTAAAATTGGAATTATAAAAGAAATTATTCAACTAAGGCCAAAAAGTTCCAAAACAATTTTACAGCAAACCAAAATGCAATTCCCACCTATCCAATGAAAATTTGTGTGAACCAAAACATAACAAGCATTGCTCTGATACCAATTGATGGAGATCTGATCTCCTTGAGCAACGAAAATGTGTTTAAAAGATCGATGAGCTTGTTTGTTTTGGTTTAATACAAATACCAATACATTGGTAAATTATAGAGAATAAGAAAACAAATCCTAGTCTAATTAGGCATGGATTCTAGACATGCAAACATATGTTGTGAATAATATAAACAAAAAGAAAAAGTTTAGTTACCTTTGTAGATCAAATTAGGACAACACCACTAGTGAGAACCTCCTATCATCTGAGTTCTACTTAGATCTAACCTCGTCTGAAGGTCTCCAACAACTTGGAAGGTGAGGAAAATGAGAGAGAATTTTTGAGAGCAGACTCACCAATTGCACTAATCGATCAACCTTTTCTTCTCCAAAATCGAGAAAAATCAAACGAGGGATCACTTCCCCCACTCCCTATCGATAAGAAGTTAAAGGGAAGTGGGGAACGTGTTCTTCTGACACGTTCCCATTTATTTAATATTAATATTAAAATTAAATAAAATTAATTAATATAATTAATTATATCAATTAAATCATATTTAATTAATCAAATTAAATATCTTATATTTAATTAAGATTAAATCATATTTAATCATATTTTTCCTCTACTCCTATAGTTTTAATGTACATCTTATGCACATTAAATTATAGCCTATAGTTTTCAAATATGAATCACATTCACATTTAATTTAACATTTGAACTCTTTCAAATATATAATTTTCTCATATAATTGAATATGAATCATATTCACATTAAATTTATAGTTCCAAAACTTTATATTATATCGTATCTATACACATTAAATTTATTCCCAATGAATTTGAACATTTCCAATTCAAACGATCTAAGAACCCTTTACGAGCTAGAAGGTGGACCTAATGGACCTACAAATCGTAAGCTCTAACGATATGAGATTACTCCTGCTAATCTCATTAACCTCCTAATTAACATTCGCAACTACGGAACACTCAACTAAAGTCCCGCACCGCACTCTTTCTCACTCGTTGATATATTTCTCGTGTCCACAGATATTGACGACTAACGACAAGTCAATCCTTCACGAATGTTCGTGAACACCAATGAGTCAAATTATCGCTTTTACCCCGAGTTACATCTTATACCTTAAGACCAAGGCTCTCTCTAATGAAAAATTTGTTTGTGGTCCTACTAACTAACAAAAGTCCCACTCGAGCCAATGAGAGGGTAGGGCCTTTTGTTCAAGTCCCTGAGACACCACTTAAGGGAACATTCATCTACTTACCCTAGTAAGGTGAATGAGTGAATTGCATCTTGCTAAGTTAAGTCTCCAAATGCTCACCTGGCCTTGTCCCCAAGAAGGTAGGCATATTGAGTCGATGAATCACCACTCTCACCCATACTAGTCAAAGGACAATCCTCGCGAACAGGAGTTCGTGAATCCCGCTCAGATCGAGATCAAGTTGCCTAGGTCATCCCAAAGGAAATAGAAATCTAGCTAGTCAACAAAGTTATATCTAGTGGTTACTATTTCGCACCGGTCTTATGTAATTTCGCATACATAGATATCCCCACTCACATGTCATCTACACGAACATGTTAGGATCACAAAGTTTGTATCATATACAAAGTGGGCCACATCCATTGTGTTACTGTGGTAAGGTACCCAAAGCTTATCCCCTTACTATAGACCTTTTAGGTTGTATCTTGAATCAAGATCATTTTTATGTACACTACATTTAGTTCAAGATACATTTTACAAAATTCTTGGATGTTTAGTTGATTGGATTTAGGGTCAAAACAAGGGCAATATTGTAAATAACTAACAATAACTCTTTGTTGAAATAATAACACTTTATTACAATAATTAGAACAAAATTTTAAACTACGAGTTTTAGGGCACAAACCCCAACACACCGGTTGTTCAGATTCACATTTGGGTTAAATTACCATTTTACCTATGTGACTACCTCTTGCTCTTTAAGCACCACCGATCCTCTCATGAACAACTAGTTTATGGTCTTACCATAAACAATGTCATACTCGGGCCAAAGAGAGGGTGGGACCCCGTTGTTCAAGACTTGGATTTAGTTCTCAAGGGAACAACCGATCTATTTTTCCTAGATCGGAATGATTCAATTCCATCTCGCGAGTTAAGTTCCCAACTCCCTACAAGGTTTCGGCCCCGAGAAGGAAGGCATATTGAGTCTGGAGCTCGCTTACTCTCACCCAAACTAGTCTAAGGACAAACCCCTACTAATGTGAGTTCGTAACCTAGTTAGGATTCAGGTCGTGTCACTAATGGCCATCTATGAATTATTAGACCTAATCTGTTAACGGTGTTACATTAGTTAGCTAATCATTCGCGGTCCGCTCTTGTACAATCTCATGCACATAATGCCCCCACTCGCATGCCAACTTCATGAACGAGTTGGATCGCCTCGTTTGTATCTAATATAAAGTGGGTTGCATCCATAGTGTTACTAGGATGAGGTTCACAACCTTATCCATGTACTATAGACCATTTGGGTTACACACTTGAACATGATCCTACCTATGTGTCTGCTACACACTGCTCAAGTTCTCATAACCATAACTCTGGAGCTTAGTTTATTGGATTTTAAGTTTTAATGCAAGAACACGATAAATGATGAAAATTGATTTTTCATTAAGCACATCGAAAATTTAAAAACTACACGAGTTTAGGGCATAAAATCCTGACAAACTCCCACTTGACCTAAAGCTAGTGGAGTACAACAATACCAGTACTGTTGGGATATGTGTCCTAATCTCGCTTTTACTTTGTAAATTAACATTCAAATTAATAAAAGTTAGTTATTTCATCTCTTTAAGAAACCTTAGAGAATTCTCCCACATAGTGTTGGAAAGAGTTTCAACTAGACTTTCACAAAACACCTCATCTCACCTAAAGGGAACCCACCTTACTCTCCCCAGAGAACAAATCTAGAAGATCCTGGTGGTAGTGCTTCGGTGATTGTTCTGTTCGTGTTCTTTGAGATCGTGAACGTGGGAGAAGGAGCACTTGAAGAAAGAGTTCTTCAAAGGTACAAATCTTGTTGTCCATCTAGTTAATATATCTTTAATCTTAGTTAGTTCGTTCTTGAATGTAATCCATGTAACGTAATTAAGAACTTGTGATTCACTATCGCCTGCTATGGATTCGATTCCCTTCAATTGGTATCGAGACCAATTGGCGCTCTTAGTTTACGCTTTGGATTTTTCACTAACGAGGTGGGATTTATCGGTTTGCATGTGTTGTATGAACGGTTTTTCAATTTAGACGTTTTCGGTTTTGGCACTTAGATTTATAATTTTTCATTGAATCGTTCAATGAAAGGGCCCGGTGTTTTGGGCAATTTTAATTGTAAATCGAGTCTGTATGTTCGTGTCGATTGAGGCAAGGTGGTTGATGAGAAAATCGAGCAAAAACGAGCACAAATGGAAAATAGTGTTGTTGTTCTCGCGGAATGGCGCTGCAAACGCCGTTCTATAGCGCTGCAATGCCATCGCGGCAGCGCGCTACTGGAAGACGGCAAATACTGGTAACGCTGCACTTAGCGTTGTGTAACGCAGCAGAAAGCGCGCGCGCTTCAACCGCGGAACAGATAACATGCGCGCGTTGTAACGCTAAGGCGCTTTCAAAGCAAGTGCTTCAACGGGCGAAAAATGTTTTTTTTATTTTATATTAAATATAACAGCGCTTTATATTTAATTTATATTTAATTTATTTAATTTTAATTTATATAATTAAATTATATTAATTAAAATTTAAATTAGGCTGCCAAAATTGGTCTAATTTTGCTATTTAAATTATGCAATTGTTGTATAATTATTGCCATGCATAATGTATGCTTTTAATTTAGATATCCCACCTTAGGTTATATTTTCATGCAACATTTATAATATAAAAGTTATATTATATAGTTTGCATGATTAATTAATATAATGTGTTATATTAACTTATGGATAACATTGATATGCATAATATATCATGAGATGATAATGCTATGTATGTTTTATTATTCATGAGATGAATGATCAAGCACTATAACTTAGTATGCATGTAACCTAAGGTTAATTATTAGTTTTAAAATGTTTAGAACTTGCAAATAATGTACCTTAGGTTATCTAGTTCTAATTAAATTAGAATTAGGAACCAAGTGATTTATAAACAATGATTAAAATAGGAACTCACGTCGGAGGAAGGTTCCGCTTAGGTCAGTATTTAAGTCGACTTTAACAGACACCCCTACCCGAACCGACTGGGAGTGAAATTTAATCAGAGAGTTTGCAAATCATAGTAGCGTAAACGGGTTTATTAAGGGGTTAATAAACTAGAAATCCTAGGCTTAATATAAAAGTTGTATTAGCAAACTTAGGATAAAATCAATATAAGAGTTATATTGATAACTTTAGGTAAAACCATTAGCCGGGTTTAGCCTCAGTAAGATTCCTATAGATTTAAAGTATCCAGTGAGAGGAAAAGTGTATATGATACATATTTTTCCACCTACGTATCTCCGAGAAGTTCACACCGTGAGACTCATACTTGGCCTCGTGGCGCAAACGGGAGCGTCCCCTTGCGGATGATGTTTGTATGAGTCAATATCAAGGTGAATGGAGAAAGCACTTATAGTGAGTGGGAGCAGGTTTAGTGAAAACAAAACCTATGGTCTCTTCAGTTTGTTTACACCATAAGATCACTATGGTCAGCCTACTAGTTTCGCTCTCGACTGCATAATCCTCTGAGGACTTGATCATAGGGGATAGAACACAGTGAGACAATCTCGAAAAGGATAAAGATCTTCTTAGTCTGTTTTTCAATCTAGTCCTCCCTTCGACGGATTTTATTGGATGGGGACTCTAGGATCTAAAGACAGAGGGTTACACTCACAAGGTACATAAGGTGTGTATGTATCCTGACAGAAAAATGGTAACTAAAGCCTATAGGAATAAGAGTTGTTCTGACATTAGGTTTTGGTCAAAAATGTCTTGGTCAAGAGGAGGAGTGTTTTTTATTACCCTTCGGTGTCATACACTCTAAACCTTTGGAGTATCATTGCAAATTATAAATGACCTAGGAATCATTTGATGATTAGCAAAAACATGATTATATTAGACAATTATAGCAAGAAACTCATACAAGTTTTGTTTGTAAATTTTCAGCAAAAATGTCTACCTCTATAATTTCCTTATTGGGTGCAGAAAAGTTAACCGAAGAGAACATGATAACATGGAAAAACAAACTCAACACTATATTGGTAGTGGATGATCTGAAGTTTGTGCTAACTGAGGAGTGTCCTCAAAGCTGTGCTCGAATGCGCCACGAAATGTTCGTGATGCATATGATCGATGGATCAAAGCCAATGATAAGGCTAAGGTCTACATGTCGCAAGTATGTCCGATATATTAGCCAAAAAGCATGAGGGCATGATAACCGCTGAAGGAAATCATAGATTCCGTGTTGGGTATGTTTGGACAATACCAACACAGCCCGACACAATGCCCTAAAGTACATATTCAACTCGAGGATGTCGAGGGTACATCCGTCGGGATCATGTCCTCGATATGATGGTGCACTTTTACATCGTGGTGTCCAATGGTGCTTCCATCGATGAATCGAGGCAGTCGGGCCTTCATTCTCAAACCCTTCTAGATAGTTTCCAACAACTTAGAAGTAATGCTGTTATGAACAAGCTTACTTTTAATCTCACCTCCTTCTCAAATGAACTCCAAACCTTTCAATCTTGGATGAAAATTCGTGGATCGAAAGGTGAGGCAAATGTTGCCAGTAGGTGTTAAAACAGAGGTTCGACCTCTTGAACAAAAACACTGGCTCCATCTTCTTCTAACCTGAAAGGGAAGAAGAAGAACATGAGGAAGGTTGGTAAAGGGAAACAAGTTGACAAAGTTGTCGCCTAGAAGGACAAGAAAGTCAAAGAAATTGCTGACAAAGGAAAGTGTTTCCACTGTAACGAAGACGGGCATTGGAAACGGAACTGTCCGAAGTACATTGCAAAAAAGAAGAAGGAAGGTAAATATGATTTACTTTGCTTAGAAGCTTCTTTAGTGGATAAGGATAAAATCGCTGATACTTGATTCAGCGCCACTAATCATGTTTGCTCTTTCTTTCAGAAATTGATTCCCGATAAAGAGTACGAAAAGAGAGAGATAACGCTCGGTTGAAATGGGGAAGTCGTCTCAGCTGTAGCAGTAGGCACGATGAATCTTTATTTTGGCAAGAAATATATGTTGTTAGACAATATATTAGTGATACCATGGTTTACTAGAAACCTTATTTCAACTTCTTGCCTTATAGAACAATGTATTTGCTTTTTTCTCTATGAATAAGGTGTTTATTTTGAAGAAAGGTATGGAAATATGTTCACTTTTAATTAGAAAATGGGTTGTATGTTTTAAGGCCTAATTCAATCAAAATGGTTTTGAACACCGAATTATTTAAAATCAAAACGCACAAACTAAGAAACGTAAAATTTCTACTAAAGAAAATGCTCATCTTTGGAATCTTAGATTGGGTCACATTAATCTCAATAGGATTGAGAGATTGGTAAAGAATGGACTTCCAAATGAGTTAGAAGAAAATACTTTACTCAGATGTGAATCCCGCTAGAAGGCAAAATGACTAAAAGACCTTTTAGTGGAAAAGGTTATAGAGCCAAAGAACCTCTTGAGCTTATACATTCGCACCTTTGTGGTCCGATAAGAGTTAAAGCTTTGATGAGGTTATGAATATTTCATCTCCTTTATAGATGGTTATTCTAGATTTGGGCATATTTACCTAATACAACATAAGTCCAAGTACTTGAAAAGTTCAAGGAATTCAAGACCAAGTTGAAAATCAATTGGGTAAAACAATCAAAACGCTTGATCGTGATCGAGGTGGAAAGTATATGGATTATATTTAAAATTCCGTAACTATATGATAGAACATGGAATTACATCCCAACTCTCACTTTCCAGACACCACAACCAAACGGGTGTATCGAAATGAGAAATAGAACCTTGTTGGACATGGTTCGATCAATGATGAGTTATGCTCATCTTCCTAGTTCATTTTGGGGTTACGCAGTAGAGACTGCGGTATACATTTTGAACAATGTGCCCACAAAAAGTGTTTCTGAAACACCTTTTGAACTCTGAAAAGAACGTAAAGATAGTTTATGCCATTTCAGAATTTGGGGTTGTCCAGCACATGTGCTTGTGACAAACCAAAGAAGTTCGATTCACGTACAAAATTGTGCCTATTCGTAGGCTACCAAAAAGAAACAAGAGGTGGTTTATTCTATGATCCTAAGGAAGATAAGGTTTTTGTGTCGACAAATGACATTTTCTTAGAGGAGGACCACATAAGGGACCACAAACTAAGAAGTAAAATTCATTGAGTTAGTTAAACTGAAAAAGTAGCAAAGGTTGCTAATAAAACTAGTACATCAACAAATTGTTGATACTAGCTTGTCTAGTCAAGAGAGTCCATCTCAAGAGTTGAGTATGTTGGGTTTTGTGCCATAAAACTCGTAGTTTGTAATTATATTCTAATAAATGTAATAAAGTGTTATTATTTCAATAAAGAGTTATTGTCCGTTATCTACGAGTTTGCCTTTATTTAAACCTTAAATCCAATTAACTCAACATCCAAGGCTATTATATGAATCTTTAACTGAATGTAGTGTACATATAAAGGATCTCGGTTCGAGATACAACCTAAAGGGTCTATAGTTAGGGGATAAGGTTTGGGTACCTTACCCTAGTAAAACTGTGGATGTGGCCCACTTTGTATTTGATACAAACACTGTGATCCTAACGTGTTCGTGTAGATGACATGTGAGTGGGGATATCCTATGTAATGAGATTACATAAGACCGACTACGAAAATAGTAACCGATCGATAGTCAGAAACTCCGCTGACTAGTTAGGTTTCTATTTCACTAGGATGACCTAGGCAACTTGATCTCAATCTCGAAAGCAAAGTTACAAACTCCTGTTCGCGAGGGATTGTCCTTTGACTAGTATGGGTGAGAGTGGCCAGATTCACCAACTCAATATGCCTACCTTCTTGGGGACAAGACCGAGTGAGCGACCGGGAACTTAAGTTAGCGAGATGGAATTCACTCCTTCCCGCCTACTAGGGTAAGTAGAGGAATGTTCCCTTAAGTGGTGTCTCCGGGACTTGAATAAAGGACCCGACCCTCTCATTGGCCCGAGAAGGATTCTGTTTGTTGGTAGGACCACAAACAAATTGTTCATTAGAGGAGCACTGGTACTTAAGGCACAAGATGTAACCTAGGGGTAAAACGGTAATTTGACCACCGGTGTTACGAACATTCGTGAAGGATTGACTTGTCATATATTGGTCAATATCCGTGGACACGTAAATATATCCAGAGTGAGAAGAGTGTAGTCATGCGGACTTTAGTGGAGTGTTCCCAAGAAGAAACGAATGGTGATTACGAGGTTAATGAGATTAACCGAGTAATCTCGTATCGTTGGAGCTTCTGATCTATAGGTCTATTAGGTCCACCTTCTAGCTCGTAAAGGGTTCTTAGATCGTTTGTTATTTGAAATGTTCAAATTCATTAGGAATAAATTTAATGTATATAGATACGATATGATATATAGTTTTGGAACTATATATTATAAATTTAATGTGAATATGATTCATATTAAATTATATGAGAGAATTAAATATTTGAAAGAGTTCAAATATTAAATTCAAATGTGAATGTGATTCATATTTCAAAACTATAGGTTAAAATTTAATGTGCATAAGATGTGCATTAAAACTATAGGTTAGAGGGAAAATTGATTAAATATGATTTAATCTAAATTAAATATATGATATTTAATTTATAATTAATTAAATATGATTTGATTAATTAATTATATTATTTAATTTAGTTTTATAATATAATAAATAAAGGGGAACGTGTGGCACGTTCCCCACTTCCCTCCAACTCCCCATCGATAGGGAGTGGGGGAAGTTTTCCCTTTGGAGCTTTTTCTTCTCCTGGTGAGAAGAAATTTATCAATCGATCAATCGATTGAATTGCTCTCTTGAGAAACTCTCTCAAGCTTTTTCCCCAAAGCCTCTTCCAATTGTTGGATCCTTCCCACAAAGGAAGATCTAAGTAGAACTCAGAGACATATGAGGTTCTCCTGTTGGTAGTGTTCTTCTTGGAGAAAAACAGAGAAGTTCTGTTGTATTGCTGAAAAGCTAGGAGCAAGGTGTTGCTGGAGAATTAGAAACTACAAAGGTAATCTTCTTTAGTTTAGTAGTTAAACAATTGTATGTTTGTATGTAATTAATGCATGCCTAATTAGATTAGATTTAAAAGCATGCTTGTTCTGTATGTTTTTATCAATGTACTGATTTTTGTTTCAATTAAAACAATTAAGCAAATTACGATCCCAAACACGCTGCTGCTCAAGGAGATCGATCTAAATCGAGTAGGCCTCGACTTAAGTGGGAGGGTTATAATGCAACCCCGACCATTACATGGATCTATCTAAAACCCAAGTTTTTATACCAGATGACAATTGCGAGGATCCATCGACTTATAATCAAGCGATGGTTGACAAAGACAAAGACAAATGGGTCATAGACATGGACCAAGAAATGAAGTCTATGCATTGCAATTCTGTTTGGTATCTTGTAGATAAGCCTGATGGGGTAAAACCTATAGGATGTATGTGGATCTACAAGAGAAAGCATTGTGTAGATGGGAAGGTGCAAACCTTTAAAGCTATACTAGTAGCAAAGGGTTATACAAAGGTTGAAGGGTTTGACTATGAGGAAACCTTTTCACCTGTTGCTATGGTAAAGTCTATCCGTATTCTACTTGCCATTGTCGCATATTATGACTATGAGGTATGGCAAATGGATGTCAAGACGGCCTTTTCGAATGGCAATCTTGAGGAAAACATCTACATGGACCAACCCAAAGGGTTCATGGAAAAACGACAAGAGTAAAAGGTTTACAAGCTTAAAAGGTCAATTTATGGACTGAAACAAGCCTCTAGGTCCTGGAATACAAGATTTGATGAGGCAATCAAATCTTATGGTTTTGACCAGAATGATGATGAACCTTGTGTCTACAAGAAGATCATCAATAGTTCTGTCGCATTCCAAATTCTATATGTGGATGATATCCTACTCATTGGAAATGATGTAGGATATCTTACTGACATTAAAAATTGGTTGGCTACGCAATTCCAAATGAAAGATTTGGATGATGCGCAGTTTGTTCTTGGGATCCAGATTGTCCGGAACCTCAAGAATAAAACACTAGCCTTGTCTCAAACATCTTATATAGACAAAGAGTTGTCAAGGTTTAAGATGCAAGACTCCAAAAAGGGCTTATTGCCTTTTAGACATGGAGTCCATTTGTCTAAGGAACAGTGTCCTAAGACACTTCAAGGAGTTGAGGATATGAGACGGATTCCTTATGCATCAGCTGTTGAGAGCCTTATGTACGTCATGTTGCGTACTAGGCCTGATATCTGTTTTGCAGTTGGAATGGTCAGTAGGTATCAATCCAATCCAGGACTTGAACACTGGACAACGGTTAAAATAATCCTTAAGTATCTACGGAGAACAAGGAACTACATGCTTGTGTATGGGGCTAAGGATTTTATCCTCACAGATACACTGAGTCCCGACTTCGCATCGATAAAGATTCTCAAAATCTACATCGTGGTCGTGATTTACTCTTAACTGAGGAGTTGTAGTATGGCGATTCGTCAAGCAAGGATGCATCGACGATTCCATAATGGAGGTCGAATATGTAGCAACTTGTGATGCAAATGAAAAGAGGTCGCTTGGTTAAGGAAATTCATGCTAAATTTGGAAGTTGTTCCAAATATGACTTTGCTCATCACGCCAGACATGCGATAACAGCAGCAAAGTGGGCAAATTCGAGGGAACTCAGAAGCCACAAGAGGGGAAAGCACATTGAGCGAAAATATCATCTCATCCGAGAGATCGTGCATAGAGGAGACGTGATTGTGACGAAGATAGCCTCAGAGCACAACATTGCAGATCCTTTTACAAAGGCTCTCACGGCTAAAGTATTTGAGAGTCACCTAGAAGGTCTAGGTTTGCAAGTCTTCCCCAACTAGGGCAAGTGGGAGTATTTTGTACAAACAGTTTTTAAATGCCCAAGTTTATTGTATTTACATTATCAGAATGTTTTAGTACTCCACAAGCTTTAGGTCAAGTGGGAGATTGTTGGGATTTATGCCCTAAACTTGTGTAATTTTGATCAAATAAATAAATGGTTATTTATTTTGATAAAATTATGTTCTTGCTTTATAAATCCAATAAACTAAGCTCCAAGGTTATAATATATCTTGAACATCAGTGTAGTGGACACTATTTGGATTGTCTTCAAGAATATAACCTAAATGGTGTCTGGTATAAGAATAAGGTTGGAAACCTTATTCTTATAACACCATGGATGCGACCCACTTTGTAATTAGTACAAATAAGGTAATCCAACTCATTCATGTAGTTGATATGCGAGTGGGGGCATCCTGTATGAAGAGTCCATACAAGATCGGACTGCAAATTATTAGTCTAACAAGTATAACACTGTTAACTGGGTAAGACTGATAATTTATAGATGGTCATTTGTGATTCGACCTGAATCCTGAGCAAGTTAAGAACTCCTGCTTATAAGGGTTTGTCCTTAGACTAGTATGGGTGAGAGTGGCCTGTAGCTGACTCAATAAGCCTACCTTCTCAGGGATAGAACCTCGTAGCTAGCTGGGGACTTAACTATGCAAGATGGAATTCACTCATTCCTATTCTAAGGAATTAGATAGGTTGTTCCCTTAAGAATCGACTCACTTTCTCTTGAACAACTGGGCCCCACCCTTTATGAGGGTATGAGTCTATGGTAGGACCTTAGACTTGTTGTTCATTAGAGGATCAATGGTTCTTAAGGAACAAAAAGGTAATCATAGGGGTAAAATGGTAATTTGACCCAGCCGTGATTACGAACAACCTGTGGAGGGTCGACTCATGGGTAATGATTATATCTGTGGACACAATATAATCTACAGTGAGAAGAGTGCAGCTACAAGTCTATAGTGGAGTGACTTGTAGTTAATGAATATTGATTAAGTAGATCAAAGAGTTTGATCAGTTAATCTCACATCATTGGAGGTCATGAACTGTAGGTCCATTAGGTCCCTCCCTGTGCTCAACATGGTAGGTATAAAGATAGGAATAAAATTGAAGTGTTCAATTTCATACATGAGGTGTTACATAAATTATATATGATATGATTAATATAATATATGGTTTTAATGTGAATTAGATTCACATATAAACCATATAATAGTGGGAGAATATAAGATGGATACGATGGTAATTTCCATCCTATTTCCCTATATATATAGTTGCATGAGATGCAACCAGGTTAAGCAAGTGATTGCATCTCTTTGAGAAACCCTAGAGAATTCTCCCACATAGTATTGGTAAGAGTTCCAACTAAACTTTCACAAAACACCTCATCTCACCTAAAGGGAACCCACCTTCCTCCTCACCTGTAGAACAACTGGAGAAGATCTTGTGGTAGTGCTCGGTGATTGTTCGGGTTCGTGTTACTGGGATCGTGAACGTGGGAGAAGGAGCACTTGAAGAAAGAGTTCTTCAAAGGTACAAATCTTGTTGTCCATCTAGTTAATATATGCTTAATCTTAGTTAGTTCGTTCTTGAATGTAATCCATGTAACGTAATTAAGAACGCTACGATTCACTATCGCTTCCATAGCAGATTCGATTCCCTTCAAGTGTTATATTGGTAGACTTAGGTAAATATTAGCCGATTTATCTAGGTCAATCCCGATTAACTTAAAGTGCTGAGTGGGAGGAAATAAAGTGTATGACATACATTTAAATTTCCATACACAAATCTTCGTTAAGTTCACACCGTGAGATCCATACTCGGCCTCGTGGCGCAAATGAGAGCATCCCCCTTCAGATGGTATTTGTATGGGTCAATATCAACGTGAATGGAGAGAGTACTTATAGTGAGTGAGAGCGGGATCTGTGAAAACGGGACCAACGGTCTCTTTTATCGATTCACACCGTGAGACGCCCATGATTCGCCTGCTAGTTTGGCCTTGACAAGACAATCCCTTCGGAGTGCCTTGATCATGGGAGTTGGAACACCGTGAATTCCCGAAAGGCATACAATTTCTTTGTTGGTTTTCCTTCGTAGTCCTCCCTTCGGTGGTTATTGTTTGGACAGATACTTAGAAATTTAAAGATAGAGGGTGACACTCACAGAATTCATTAAGAGTTAATGGATTCTGCATCAATAATGGTAATCGGATGCCCAATGGAATAAGAGTTATTCTGGGTATTAGGTCCGTGGAGAAAGTATCGTCCCGTGCAGGAGAAGTATTTCTGTCTACCCTTCGGTGGCGGTCATTCTAAACCTTTGGGGTATCATTGCAATTTTTAATAACCTAGGGATCATAGAATAAAATTTGCTAAAACTTGATTGGGTTTTCAAAGTTTTTGCAAGACTAATTAAAAGTTTTTCTTATTTCAACAAACATGTCTAGTTCAATTATCGCCTCTTTAGCTTCAAAAAAGCTAGTCAACGAAAATTTTCAAAGATGGAAAAATAATATCAACACTATTTTGGTAATCAAGACCTTATGTTCGTGCTCACTAAGGAGTGTCCTAAGGTGTCGTGGCTTTACTTCGCCGCTAAGTGTTCATGATGCATACATTACCAGGGCTAATGAAAAAGCCAAGGTCTATATCAATGCCAGCTTATCTAAAGTATTGGCAAAGAAGCATGAGGTGATGATCACCGCTAAAGAGATCATGGAATCACTGCAGGACATGTTTGGACAACATTCCTTTCAAGTCCGCCACGATTCCCTCAAACACGTCTTCAATGCAAGGATGAAGGAGGGGACTTCTGTCCATGAACATGTTTTGGACATGATGACCCACTTTAACCTGGCAAAGATGAATGGGGGTTCGATCGACGAGTCGAGCCAGGTCAGCTTTATTATGGAGACTCATCCGAAGAGTTTCCTGCAGTTTTGTAGCAATGTTGTTATGAACAAAATTAGCTACGCTCTGACCTCCTTACTCAATGAACTGCAGAAGTTCCAGTCCCTGATGGGAGTCAGGGGACCTGAAGCTGAGGCAAATGTTGCCTACATGCCCTTTCACAAGGGACCGAAAGTCGAGGCAAGTCAATCCTTCACGAATGTTCGTAATACACCACCGGGTCAAATTACCGCTTCTACCCACGTTAAATCTTGTACCTTAAGTACCAAAGTGTTCCTCTAATGAACAATTTGTTTGTGGTCCTACCAACAAACAGTAAGACCTTCTCGCCAATGAGAGGGTCAGCCTTTGTTCATGTCCCAAAGCCTAAGGAACATTCATCTACTTACCCTAGTAGTCTGGAAGGAGTGAATTGCATCTTGCTAGGCCATGTCCCAAGTCGCTCACTCCTGGCCTTGTCCCCAAGAAGGTAGGCATATTGAGGCAAAGAATCGCCACTCTCACCCATACTAATCAAAGGGCAATCCTCGCAAACAGTGATTTCGTAAACTCCGCTTCATGATTGAGATAAAGTTGCCTAGGTCATCCCAAAGAAATAGAAACCTAGCTAGTCAACTGAGTTACATCTAGTGGTTACTATTTCGCTGGCTCGATCTTATGTAATCTCATTACACAGATATCCCCACATACATACCATCTACACGAACACGTTAGTATCACCAGATTTGTATCATATACAAAGTGGGCCACATTCATAGATTACAAGGGTAAGGTACCCAAACCTTATCCCCTTACTATAGACCCTTTAGGTCAGATATCGAACCGAGATCCTTTTATGTACACTACATTCAGTTCAAGAGATATTTTATAAATTTTTATTTACTTCATTGGAACAATAACTCTTTATTTAAATAATAACACTTTATTAAAATAATTATAATAAAATTGCAAACTACGAGTTTTAGGGCACACAAACCCCAACACAACACACCCCTAGGTGAAGGTTATTGTAAGTCGCTTAAATATCATTGCAAACATAATAATGATGGGTACATTATTTTTTCAAACTTGTTTGGATTATAAAGGTTCATATTTTTACTAAAAATGATATGTTTTTTTTTTTCAAAGATGACTTACTCTTTTAGTTCAACTATTAGCTTCCAAAAACTTAACGACGACAACTACACAACATGGAAAACAAATCAATACAATACTAGTAATAGATGACTCGAGATTTGTCTTAACCGAGGAATGTCCTCAAGCCCCCGCAAAATGCTAACCGAACTAGTCAAGCTTATGATCGATGGGTTAAAGCTAACAATAAAGCCCGTGTTATATTCTTGCCAAAGATGACTGATGTATTGGCGAAGAAATACGAGTCCTCGGGCATGGATAAGGCTATCATGGATTCGCTTAAAAGAGATGTTCGCAACCACATCGCTTCTAAGACACGAGGCTATTAAGTACATTTACAACAAGCGATGAAGGAAGGGACCTCTCATTAGAGAACATGTCCTCGACATGATGGTCCACTTCAATATTGTCAAGTAAATGGTGGCACCATCGACGCAGGCAAATCAAAGTTAGATTTATTATGGAGTCTCTTCCAAGAGCTTCATACCATTTCGCATTTAATGCTTCTATCAATAAGATAGAGTTTAACTCGACAACCCTTCTTAATGAGCTCCAAATGCTTTTCAAAACTTTTTTACAAAGTCTAAAGGGAAAGAGGTGGAGGCAAATGTTGTCACCACAAAGAAAGTTTTAAGAGGATCACAAATCAATTGTTCTCTAAAGGTTGAGTGGGACTTAAGGAACAAGAATTGTTCTCGAGGATAAAATGGTATTTTGACCCAACCGAGACCACAAACAACCTGTGAAGGATTTACTTACTGGTTACGGTTATATCAGGTGGACAGAAATATATCTATAGTGAGGGGAGTGCAACTACGGGACTTTTAAGAGGATTGTCCTCTAAAACTCTTACAAAAGCTAAGGAGAAAGAGGTGGAGGCAAATGTTGTCACCACAAGGAAAGTTTTAAGAGGATCGCCCTCTAAAACTAAAGTTGGACCTTCAAAGAACAAGAATGTTCAAATGAAAAAGAAGGGCAAGGGGAATCCTTCCAGGACATACAAGGGAAAGAAAGTTGCAGAAAATGGAAAATGTTTTCACTGCAACCAAAACGGGCACTGGAAGAGGAACTGCCTGAAGTACCTTGCTGAGAAAAAAACAGATAAAGAAGCACAAGTAAAATATGATTTACTAGTTGTTGAAACATGTTTAGTGGAGTATGATACCTCAACCTTGATATAAGATTCAGGGGCCACTAATCATATTTGCTTCTCTTTTCAAGAAACTAGTTCCTGGAAAAAGCTAGAAAAAGGCGAGATCACCCTCAAGGTTGGAACAGAAGAGGTTGTCTCGGGCGATGCAGTGGGAGACTTGAAGTTGTATTTCGACGATAGATAAATCATACTTAAAGATGTTTCGTATGCTCCCAAAAAGAAATGAAATTTAATATCTATCCCATGTATATTAGAACAAATGTATAAAATATCATTTGAAATCAATGAAGCATTGATTTTCAGAAAAGGTATTCAAACTTGTTCTACTATACTAGAAAAAAATTATATAAGTTAAGACCAACTGAAGAAACATTTATCTTAAATACTGAGATGTTTAGAACAACCAAAACCTAGAATAAAAGACAAAAAGTTTCTTCCAATGCCTATCTATGGCACTTAATACGTGGTCACATAAATCTCAATAGGATTGAGAGATTGGTTAGGAATGGACTCCTAAATAACTTAGAAGACAATTCTTTACCTCCATGTGAGTCTTGTCTTGAGGGAAAAATGACTAAGAGATCTTTTATTGGAAAAGGTCTTAGAGCCACAATACCCTTAGAGCTCGTATATCTGCACTCTCTCGTGGACCGATGAATGTTAATGCTTGAGGTGGGATATGAATATTTCATCGCTTTCATTGATGATTATTCAAGGTATGGTCATATTTACCTAATGCATCACAAGTTTGATTCTTTTGAAAAGTTCAAAGAATATATGATTAAGTTTGAAAACCACTTAGGTAAAACGATTAAGAAACTCGATAAGATCGAGGTGGGGAGTACATGGACTTAAGATTCCGTGACTATATGATAGAACACTAATCAAGTCACAACTCACTACACCTAATATGCCTCAAGAGAATCTGTGTATCCGAAAGAAGAAACATAACCTTGTTGGACATGGTTTGCTCAATGATGAGCTTTGCTAAGTTACCCGATTCCTTTGGGGACATGAACTAGAAATCGTTGTCAATATTTTGAATAACGCTCCTCTAAAAGTATTTCGTAAACACCTTATGAACTATGGAAAGGGCGTAAAGGCGCTTTACGCTACTTCAGATTTGGGGATGCCCGACACACGTGTTGGTGCAAAATCATAAAAAAATTATCGTAACGCCGCCAAAGTTATGCCTATTTTTAGGTTATCCAGAAGAAACAAAAGGTGGACTGTTTTACGATCCTCAAGAGAATAATGTGTTTTGTGTCGACAAATGCCACATTCTTAGAGGAAGACCACATCAAAAGTCATCGGCCTCACAGACGACTAGTATTGAATGAACTTTCCAAAGACATTGCAGATAGAGATAGTTCATCTACTAAAGTAGTAGATAAAACTAGTACATCTGGTGAGTCACATCATTCTCAATAGTCGAGAATACCTCGACGTAGTGGAAGGGTTGTTCATCAGCCTGACCATTACTTGGGTTTATTAGTCCAATCCTAGATATGATCATTGGACTATCGTGAAGAATATCCTCAAGTATCCTAGGAGAACGAGGAACTACATGCTCGTGTATGGTACTAAGGATTTGATCCTTACTTGATACACTGACTCTTATTCCATACCGATAGAGATGCAAGAAAATCCATATCGAGATCAGTGTTCATTCTTAACTGAGGAGCAAAGAGGTGGAGAAGTGTGAAGCAAAATCAGATTGCAGACTCCACAATGGAAGTTGAATGCGTAGTAGCATGTGAAGCAACAACTAAGTAGTATGGTTGAGGAAATTCTTGAAAGATTTGGAAGTCGCTCCAAATATGCATCTACTTATCACCCTATATTTGGATAACAAAGGGTGTAGTGACAAATTCAAGAGTGAAGGGAATGAAACTCCCAGCAATGAAACGACTTTGAATCGTCGTGGTGTTCTTTGTGAAAACGCTTCTTAAAATTGAACTAAACAATTTAATTCTAGGCTAAACATGCTTGAGAAGAAGAAAAACAAGAAATTAAAAGTAACACTTACTTGTTGAAGAACTCTCCTTCACGAATTCCTTCTCCGATCTCGATCTCTTTCCTTCCAACGATCTCACGAACTATAAAAATTGGACATTTCCAATTGATCTTCTCTGGTTGTTCTCGATCGGTTGAGGAGCGTGGTGGAAGAGAAAAATTGAGAGAATGAGAGAGCTCTTTTTGTGAGATTCCAAAAATGGAAAATTATCATCCAAAGCCTTCTTACAAAGGCCTTTTATATTGGTGTTAGTGGAGTTGAAATCTCCACCTATTTACCATTTTACTATTAATATTAGGTTATGCAAATCATATTTGCATAACACATATAATAAGATATCTCATACCTTATTAGACAAATCATATTTGTATAATTGTGGATTTTAAATTGAACCACATTCAATTTAATTTCTCTCAATCTAATTTCTCTAAATTAGCACTAATTAATCAATTAGGCTAACCTATAGTTTATTATGAATCTCATTCAAATTAAACTATATATTATGTCAATCATATCTCATATAAATGACATAAGTACCCTTTTAATAAATTTGAACACTTCAAATCCACACCAAACTGTAAACCCTCAATTTATCCAATTTGAGCCAACTGAGGGACCTAATGACACCTACTGTTGGGATTTGTGCCCTAAAACTCGTAGTTTGTAATTATGTTCTTATCATTGTAATAAAGTGTTATTATTTCAATAAAGTGTTATTGTTTGTTATCTACGAGTTTGCCTTTATTTAAACCTTAAATCCAATAAACTAAACATCCAAGAATGTTAAATGAATCTCTAATCAATGTAATGTACATAAAAAAAGGATCTCGCTTCGAGATACAAATTTCTAAACGGTCTATAGTTAGGGGATAAAGTTTGGGTACCTTACCTTTGTTAAACTATGGATGTGACCAACTTTGTATTTGATACAAACACTGTGATCCTAACGTGTTCGTGTAGAAGACATGTGAGTGGGGATATCCTATGTAATGAGATTACATAAGACCTACTACGAAATAGTAATCTCTAGTCAGAACTCCGCTGACTAGTTAGGTTTCTATTTCACTAGGATGACCTAGGCAACTTGATCTCAATCTTGAGCAGGTTACGAACACCTGTTTGCGAGGGATTGTCCTTTGACTAGTATGGGTGAGAGTTGGCCAGATTGGCCGACTCAATATGCCTACCTTCTTGGGACCAAGACCGAGTGAGCGGCTGGGAACTTAACTTAGCAAGATGAAATTCACTCCTTCCCGCCTACTAGGGTAAGTAGAGGAATGTTCCCTTAAGTGGTGTCTCCGGGACTTGAACAAAGGGCACGACCCTCTCATTGGCTCGAGAGGGACTCTATTTGTTGGTAGGACCACAAACAAATTGTTCATTAGAGGAACACTGGTACTTAAGGCACAAGATGTAACCTGTGTGGGTAAAACAGAATTTAACCCACCGGTGTTACGAACATTCATGAAGGATTGACTTGCTGTTATTGGTCAATATCCATGGACACAGAAATATATCTGCAGTGAGAAGAGTGCAGCTGTGGGACTTTAGTGGAGTGTTCTCGTAGTTAACGAATGTTGATTGGTAGGTTAAGGAGATTAATCGAGCAATCTCGTATCGTTGGAGCTTCTGACTTGTAGGTCCATTAGGTCCACCTTCTAGCTCGTAAAGGGTTCTTAGATCATTTGAATTTGAAATGTTCAAATTCACTAGGGAACATATTTAATGTATATAGATACAATATAATATATAGTTTTGGAACTATATATTATAAATTTAATGTGAATATGATTCATATTGAATAGTATGAGAGAGTTAAATATTTGAAAGAGTTCAAATATTAAATTTAAATGTGAATGTGATTCATATTTTAAAACTATAGGTTCAATTTAATGTACATTAGATGTGCATTAAAACTATAGGATAGGGGGATAATTCATTAAATGTGTTTTAATATAAATTAAATATAAGATATTTAATTTATTTTGATTATTTAATTAATATGATTAATTAATTAAATAAGGAACGATCGTGACGATTACACGCGCCTCTCTCTCTCCCAACTCCCTATTCGATAGGAAGTGGGAGATGCCCTCTACTGGGTTTAACTTCTCCTGGAGAGAAGAGAAGTTTATTGATGATTGTGGGTGTTAAGTAATTTTGAGAATTATTGTTACTCTAGAATTCTCTCACTCTCAAAATTCCCAATCTTCCAAAAGTTGGAATCCTTCCCACCAAGGAGGATCTAAGCATTCAGAGATATAGAAGCTGATCCAAGTGGTGGTGTTGTTACACAGAGAAAAATAGAGAAGTTCTGCCTTGTTGTTATTTATCGTGGAGCAAGGAGTTGCTGCGAAAAAGCTACAAAGGTAATTTATTCCTCTCCCTTCTTAGTTTAATTGTTAAACTTTAATCACGTTTGCATGTACTACTCCATGCTTTAATTAGATTAAATGATGTATGCTTGTTTTGTATTTTGTCAATGTACTGGTTTTTTCTTCAACCTAAACAATCAAGCAATTACGATCCCAAACCACGTTTCCGCTGCTCAAGGAGATCAGATCACCATCAATTGGTATCAGAGCAAAGCTTGATTTGTTTTGATTGAAATAAAATTGCATTGATTTTGGTGGGAATTGCATAAGGTTTGCTGTGAAACTTGTTTAGGAATTTTTTGGCCTTAGTTTACTTTGATTTTGATCAATTTGTATGTAAAAGCCCCCGCGTTTTTGGGCAAAAGTGCATTATTGAGTATGTAAATGAGTTACGAGTCGTCGACAAATTTCAAGCAATTCGGTGGAGAATCGAGGAGAAATTGCAAATTGAAGTCATTGTGTTCGTGGAAGAAAGTCCGCCGCAGGCGCAGCGTTGCAACACCGCTCATCACGCTGCAACATCAAGAACGGCGTCGCAACGCCGGCGTCCCCTATCGACGCGGCGTTCAAGGGGGTCGTGGCGTTGCAACGCCGCCCGATATAGCAAAGCGCCGCATAAGACAAGAGGGGCGCTGCAACGCCGTGATGCATTTCCGGCGCTTGCGCACCCTGCTCACCGGTTCGCTTGTTTTGGTCCTGCTCGAGCGGTTCAAGGCTTCTGGCTCAGGTATTTTTGGACTGGTTTCATGAAATAAAATTAATGTAATTTTATTTTTGCACTTTAGGGGCCAAATTATTCTGGTTTTACAGCTATTTATCTTTATGAATGTCATTTAGATTTTTTCCACCATAGGATAAGCATGTTCATGCATTTTATTTATATAAATGTTATATGAATATGATCGATGCATGATTAATTTATTTTTCATTAGTAAATAATTATAATTGTTATGATTGGATTATATGGAAAATAAATTGCATGGAGCATGAAATTACTTAGTTTAAAATAAATGTTATTTTGTTTAAGTAATTTTATAATTCAATTAGTTGAATTTCCATTTATAATTCCAATTTGAATAATGATTGTTGGATTTATAATATAGTTTCTTTCATACGTTAATTATTGAATTCATAAAAGTTAAAAATTAAAAGGGTTTTAGAAACCATAACCTATAATAAAGAAATGCATGCAAACATAGGAACTTGGGTTAAAAATTTAATTAGATTTAAATCGTTTAAAATTAATTTAGACCTAAGTTTTAATTTCTAATACGATTAGAAATTAGTCTTACGTAGTATTTTAAATAGTTTAAAATCTAGTAGGACGTTAGAACATTGGTTATAAGGGAACTCTACCGGTGAAGTTTTGTCTAAGGTCAGGGGTACTTAAGTCGACTTGCTAATCTAACACCTCCTACCCGAAACCGACCCTAAGCTAAGTTGAATTAACCTTAGTTCTATTTTATCTCTAGGTAATTAAAATGTTTATTCACCTGAACATAAGGTTTTAAGACCTAGTTATAATAGTTATAATAGGCATAGACTTAGATAGATTCTTTTAGTCAGAATCCGACTAAGTTAAACCTATACCCAAGTCTTAGGAGTTTCAGTGGGAGAAAACGAGATGTTCGCATCGAGTTTACTCTCACGCCCTCAAGAGTTCACACAAAGCTGAGTTCCATGCCCGCCACGTGGCGCCATAGGGCGCCCCCTCACGGTATATGTTTGCATGGTTCAATACCAAGGTGAATGAGGGAAGTATTCATAGTAAATGGGAGCAGGGGCGCGTGTCAACGTATCCTACGGCCTCCTCCATTAGGTCGCACCGTGAGATTTCTATAGTCCGCCTACTAGGTTATCCTCCTGAATGTAACAAACCTAACACCGCGAACTCCGTAAATGGATAGGGTCTCTAGGTTATTTGCCAACAGCTTGTCTTTCTTAATAGTAGCCTGCTGGCTCTGCCTATATTGGATCCGAAAATGTTAGGGTCACATTTACTGGATGAGTTAAGTTAGTTAACAAGTCCTTGACCAAACAAATGGTAGCTAAGGACCATTGGGACATGAGATGTTCTGGTAGTGAGAATTGGCTGAGAAAGTCTCAATTCAAGGGAGGAATGACCGACCGCCCACGGTAGGTTTTTGTTCTAGACCCTTGAAGTATCGTTGCAAAATTAAAGGTTTAATTTAAACAAAGGAGTTTAGTTTAAACACTAGGGTTCTTTAATAATTTTGCTAAATATGATTGATTTTTACAATGGGTTAAAAGGCATAACTAATTAGAACTATTTTTGTTTTCGTGATGTCGCTCTCAATAATAGCCTTACTTAAAGCGACCGCTTAATTGGTGATAATTTTACTATTGTGGAAATCCAACCCAATACGATTCGTTGTTGATGACCTACGGTTTGTACTGACCGAGGAATGTTCTCAGATCCCTGCTCGTAACGCCCCTCAAACCGCTAAGGAGGCGTACGACCGCTGGATCAAGGCCAATGATAAGGCCAAGGTCTACATTTTGGCTAGTGTTTTTGAAGTTCGCCAAAAACACGAGGACATGGTCTCACCGTGAGATCATGAGTTCGGCCGCAGAAATGTTTGGGCAACCGTCGACACAGATCGGCACGAAATCCTCAAATACGCTTATAACTCCCGTATGAAGGAGGGATCATACGTGAGAGAACACGCTCGATCCGATGGTCCACTTCAACGTGGTCGAGATGAACGCGGCGGTCATTGACGAGCAAAGTCGTGTATCGCTCATCCCGAATCTCTTCCAAGAGTTTCTCGCAATTCCGCAAAGAATGCGCGTGATGAACAAGATTGAGTATAACCCGACTACTCTCCTTAATGAACTACAACTTTCCAAATTTCTTATGAAGAATAAGGGACAGGCTGACGGAGAGGCAAATGTGTTTGCCCATTCCAGAAGGTTACAGAAGGGTTCATCCTCTGGGACTAAGTCTTGTGGTTTATCTTCTGGGCTTAAGAAGACCCAAAAGAAGAAAATATGAGGGAAAGGGAAGACACCTGCTGCTTACAAAGGCAGGAGAAAAGCCAAGGTTGCAGATAAAGGAAAATGTTTCCACTGCAACGTGGATGGGCATTGGAAGCGAAACTGCCCAAAATACCTTGTTGAGCTCAAAGAGAAGAAAGGTAATTTAGATTTACTTATTCTTGAAACCTGTTTAGTGGAAAATGATGATTTGACCTGGATACTTGATTCAGGAGCCACTAATCACGTTTGCTTTTTATTTCAGGAAACTAGTTCCTTCAAGGATCTCAAGAGGGTGAGGTGACGCCAGTGGTCGAACGAGACGCTGCCTCAACTCGTGCAAAGGAAGATGCCAAGTCGTTTTCAAGAGATTGATTTCTTTCATTAAAAATCAGATATAGTTCCTAAGCTTGAAAGGAACTTAATTTCTATCTCTTGTTTAATAGAACTAGGATATTGTATTTCTTTTTCAATTAATGAAGTGTTCATTTTGAAAGAAGGTGTCAATATTTGTTCTGCTAAATTGAAAAATGGCTTGTACGTACTGAAACCGAATAAAACCAAAGCAATTTTAAATCATGAGATGTTTAAAAAGGCTAGTACTCTAAATAAAAGGCAAAGAATTTCTTCAAATAATAATACCTATCTATGGCATCTTAGACTTGGTCATATTAATCTCAAACGGATTGAGAGACTCTCTAAGAATGGACTTCTAAACAAATTAGAAGATAATTCTTTACCTCCTTGCGAATCATGCTTCGAGGGTAAAATGACCAAGCGACCTTTTACTGGAAAAGGTTATAGAACCGTAGAACCCCCAGAACTTGTGCATTCGGATCTTTGTGGTCCAGTGAATGTCAAAGCTCGAGGAGGGTACGAATATTTCATCTCTTTCATCGATGATTATTCGATGTATGGTTATCTATATCTAATGCATCACAAGTCTGAAGCTCTTGAAAAGTTCAAAGAGTATAAGGTTGAAGTAGAGAATTCATTAGAGAAAATAATTAAAACACTTTGATCCGATCGAGGTGGTGAGTATATGGATTTGAGATTCCAGGAGTATTTGATAGAACATGGAATTAAGTCTCAACTCATCAGACTAAATACACCACGTAAAAATGGTGTGTCGAAGGAGAAATAGAACCTTGTTAGACATGGTTCGTTTCTATGATGAGCTATGCTCAATTGCTCGCCTCGTTTTGGGGATACGCAGAGAGATCTGCAGCTCAAATTTTGAATAAGAAACATCAAAAGTGTTTCGAAAACACCTTTTGAACTATGGAAGGGGCATAAACCTAGTTTACAACACTTCAGGATCTGAGGTTGTCCGACACACGCGCTCGTGATAAACCCAAAGAAACTGGAACCTCGTTTAAGATTATGCCAATTTGTTGGCTATCCCAAACAAACGCGAGGTGGTCTTTTCTACGACCCACAAGAAAATGAGGTGATTGTATCGACAAACGCCACGTGCTTGGAGGAAGAACACATGAGGAACCACAAACCGCGTAGTAAATTAGTATTAAATGAAGCTACACATGAACCAACAAGAATTGTTGATCAAGCTGGACCTTCATCAAGAGTTGATAGAAGAGCCACCACCTCAAGTCAGTCTCGTCCTTCTCAATCGTTGGGAATGCCTCGACAAGGTGGGAGGATTGTTTCTCAACCTGACCGCTACTTGGGTTTAGCTGAAACTCAAGTTGTCATACCTGATGACGACGTAGAAGATCCATTGTCTTATAAACAAGCAATGAATGACGTAGACAATGACCAATGGATCAAAGCCATGAACCTTGAAATGGAGTCAATGAACTTCAATTCAGTATGGGAACTTGTAGACCAACCTGAAGGGGTTAGACCCATAGGGTGTAAATGGATCTATGAGAGAAAGAGAGATGCAGCCGGAAAGGTACAAACCTTTAAGGCTAAATTGTAGCAAAGGATTTTACCCAAAGGGAAGGAATTGACTATGAAGAAACTTTTTTTCCTGTTGCTATTCTAAAGTCTATAAGAATACTCTTGTCCATAGCCGCATTTTATGATTATGAAATTTGGCAAAAGGACGCCAAGATCGCTTTTTGAATGGTAATCATGACGAGAGCATCTATATGTCTCACCCGTAATCTGCCTCATAGCCCAAGGACAGAGCAAAAGTTTGCAAGCTCAATCGATCCATTTATGGGTTGAAACAAGCGCCAAGATCTTGGAATATAAGATTTGATATCGCGATCAAGTCTTACGGCTTTGACCAAAACGTTGATGAGCCTTGTGTTTACATGAGGATCATCAACGACAAAGTAGCTTTGTTAGTACTTTATGTGGATGATATCCTACTCATTGGGAATGATGTAGGATACCTTATCGACATAAAGAATTGGTCATGACCCAATTCCAAATGAAAGATTTGGGAGAGGCGCAATATGTTCTTGGGATTGAGATCTTCGTGAATCGAAAAACAGTAACGCTAGCATCGCCTCTCAAGCGCCTTATATCAACAAAATGTTGTCCGTATATTCGATGCAGAAATTCCAAAAGGGGTTTATTACCCTTCAGCACGAAGTTCATCCGCCTAGGAACAAGTGTCCCAAGACACCTCAAGAAGTTGAGGATATGAGACATATTCCTATGCCTCTACAAAGATGTACCTTTAATGTATGCTATGTTGTGCACGAGGTAAGACATTTGTTATGCAAAGGGGAATAGTCGGAGAGATACTAGTCCAATCCAGGGTTAGACCACTAGACAGCAGTTAAAAATATCCTCAAGTATCTAAGGAGAACGAGGGACTATATGCTTGTGTATGGGTCTAAGGATTTGATCCTTACTAGATACACCGATTCTCGATTTTCGACCGATAAGGATTCTCGTAAATCCACATCGGATAAGTTTTCACTCTTAACGGGTGAGCTATAGTATGGCGAAGCATCAAGCAAGGATGCATCACGACTCCACAATAGAGGTCGAGTATGTTGCTTCTTGTGAAGCAGCTAAAGAGGCTGTTTAGCTAAGGAAATTCCTTACTGATTTGGAAGTTGTTCAAAACATGGAATTTCCCATCACCTTATACTGTGAAAACAGTGGTGCCGTAGCCAATTCGAAGGAACCTCGCAGTCGTAAGCCAGGTAAGCACATCGAGAGGAAGTATCACCCGATACGAGAAATACAACGAGAGATGTGACACCACGAAGATCGCCGAGCATAATATTGTTGATCCGCTTACAAAGACCGCCACTTAAAGTGTTCGAGGGTCATCCGAAAGCCCGGATCTATGAGATATGTACATAGGCTAATCTAGGGCAAGTGGGAGATATGTAATGGGGTATATGCATTCCCTAGTTTATTGTATTTATATCTCTCAGAACCACTGCTTTAGATTATGTTGTACCCCACTAGAGTTTTAGTGCAAGTGGGAGTTTGTTGGGATTTGTGCCCTAAAACTCGTAGTTTGTAATTATGTTCTAATTATTGTAATAAAGTGTTATTATTTCAATAAAGTGTTATTGTTCGTTATCTACGAGTTTGCCTTTATTTAAACCCTAAATCCAATAAACTAAACATCCAAGGTTGTTAAATGAATCTCTAACCAATGTAATGTACATAAAAAAAGGATTTCTGGTTCGAGATACAAATTTAAAGGGTCTATTGTTAGGGATAAGGTTTGGGTATCTTACCCTGGTTAAACAATGGATGTGGCCCACTTTGTATTTGATACAAACACGGTGATCCTAACGTGTTCGTGTAGAAGACATGTGAGCGGGGATATCCTATGTAATGAGATGACATAAGACCCACTCACGAAATAGTAATCTCTAGTCAGAACTCCATTGACTAGTTAGGTTTATATTTCACCGGGATGACCTAGGCAACTTGATCTCAATATTGAGCAGGTTACGAACTCCTGTTCGTGAGGGATTGTCCTTTGACTAGTATGGTGAGAGTTGGCCAAATTCGCCGACTCAATATGCCTACCTTCTTGGGGACAAGACCGAGTGAGCGGCCGGGAACTTAACTTAAAAGATGGAATTCACTCCTTCCCGCCTACTAGGGTAAGTAGAGGAATGTTCCCTTAAGTGGTGTCTCCTGGACTTGAACAAAGGGCCCAACCTCTTATTGGCCCGAGAGGGACTCTGCTTGTTGGTAGGACCACAAACAAATTGTTCATTAGAAGAGCACTGGTACTTAAGGCACAAGATGTAACCTGTGGTAAAACGGTAATTTGACCCACCGATGATGTTACGAACATTCGTGAAGGGATTGACTTGTCATATTGGTCAAGATCCATGGACATAGAAATATATCTCATGCAGTGAGAAGAGTGCAAATGTGGGACTTTAGTGGAGTGTTCCCACAATTAACGAATGTTGATTGGGAGGTTAATGAGATTAACCGAGCAATCTCAGATCGTTGGAGCTTCTGATCTATAGGTCCATTAGGTCCACCTTCTAGCTCGTAAAGGGTTCATAGATCATTTGAATTTGAAATGTTCAAATTCACTAGGGAACATATTTAATGTATATAGATACAATATAATATATAGTTTTGGAACTATATATTATAAATTTAATGTGAATATGATTCATATTGAATAGTATGAGAGAGTTAAATATTTGAAAGAGTTCAAATATTAAATTTAACTGTGAATGTGATTCATATTTAAAAACTATAGGTTAAATTTAATGTACATTAGATGTGCATTAAAACTATAGGATAGAGGGATAATTCATTAAATGTGTTTTAATATAAATTAAATATAAGATATTTAATTTATTTTAATTATTTAATTAATATGATTAATTAATTAAATAAGGAACGTGTCAGGAGGACACGTTCCCCCTCTCTCTCCCAACTCCCTATTCGATAGGAAGTGGGAGATGCCTCTCATCGGGTTTAACTTCTCCCGGAGAAAAGAGAAGTTGATTGATGATCAGGGGTGTTAAGTAATTTTGAGAATTGTTGTTGCTTTAGAATTCTCTCACTCTCAAAATTTCCAATCTTCCAAAAGGTGGAATCCTTCCCACCAAGGAGAATCTAAGCATTCAGAGATATAGGTGGTGATCCTAGTGGTGGTGTTGTTACATAGAGAAAAACAGAGAGTTCTCGCTTTGTTGTCATTTGTTATTGTGGAGCAAGGAGTTTCATGAAAAAAGCTACGAAGGTAATTTATTCTACTCCTTTCTTAGTTTAATTGTTAAACTTTAATCACGCTTGCATGTACTACTCCATGCTTTAATTAGATTAAATGATGTATGCTTGCTCAGATTTTGTCAATGTAATCGTTTTTGCTTCAACCTAAACAATCAAGCAATTACGATCCCAAACCACATTTTCACGCTCAAGGAGATCGATCTCCATCACCTACACATGACGAGCTCCAATGATTCGAGACTAACCTGTAAAACTCTTTGACCCGATTATTCAACATTCATTAGCTATGGTAACACTCCACTAAAGCCCGTAGCTGCACTCCCATTACTGTAGGACAAGTTGTGTCCATTGATATAACCAATGCCCGTGACTCGACCCTTCACAGGTTGTTCGTAAACACTGCTGGGTCAAATTATCGCTTTACCTCTCGTGTCTCACCTCTTGCTCCTTAAGTCCCACCGCTCCTATAATGAACAACAACGTTGTATGGTCCAACCATAAACAACACCTCTCTCGCCCAAAGAGAGGGTGGGTGCCCGCTGTCCAAGCCCCGAGAGAACTCTTATGGGAACAACCCCTCTAGTTTCCCTAAGTTGGAAACGAGTGAATTCCATCTCGCGTAATAAAGTTCGCAGCTCCCACGTTGTCCTATCCCCGAGAAGATAGGCATATTGGGTGAGTAACGTTGACCACCCTCACCGCATTTAGTCAAAGGACGGATCTCCGCAGAGAGTGAGTCCGTGAACACGCTCGTGGATTAAGGTCGAGTCCCTATTGGTCATCTACGGTTATCACCCTCTATATCGTTAATCTGTTGCATCGAGGTCTAATAATTCACTGGTCCGATCTTGTAACATCTCATTGCATTAAGTGAGTGGAAAAGACTTTTTGGCTCTTGAAAAGTCAATGTTTGACTTTGACCAAATGGAAAAGACCATTTTACCCTTGACTAGAGTTAGTGGAATTATCCAACTTTTTGTTGGACAATCCCACTAACTTAAGTGGACTATGAGTAAACATTATAGAATGAGACATAACCCACTATAGTTAGTGTTTTGTGAGGTGTTGCATTTTGGTGAGCTTTGACATGCATTTGATGCATGTAATTGCTTTATAAATAGGTTTGTTTTCAAAACAAAGGGTTCTCTTGCTAAATTTTTAGTTTTTTCAAAACAACTCTCACTAAAAAATATTTTTTCTCCTTTCCTCACTTAAAGCTAATTTGAACCTTCCATTCTTCCTTTTCAATCCTTCATTCACCGGGTCCCACAACCTGGACCGTGAATTATTAGACTTACTGATGTAACACCGTTAACAGTATAGGACTAATAACTTTATAGATGACCAATAGTGACTCGTTCTTAATCCTGAGCGTGTTACGGACTCCTATCTGTAGGGGTCTGTCATTTGACTAGTACGGGTGAGGGTGGTCGCAATTACTCATCCAATATGACTATTTTCCAAGAGACAGGACCACGTGGGTGTTGGGATTTATGCCCCAAAATTGTGTAATTTTGATCAATTAAATAAAGTGTTATTTGTCTTGATAAGATTACAATCTTACTTTTATTTAAATCCAGATACGTTTCACGCGAGGAGCAACGAGCAGAAAACATTTTTTTATTATATATATTAATTATAAAAACCTTTTATATTTACTATATTTAATATATTTAATTTTAATTAATATAATTAGATTATATTAATTAAAATTATTTCTGGGGTGCCAAAATTGGTCTAATTTTTGCTATTTTAGTTATGCAATTGTTGTATAATTATTGCCATGCATAGTGTATGCTTGTATTTTAGAAATCCCACCTTAGGTTAAGCATTTTCATGCATCATTTATAATATAAGGAGTTATATTATATAGTTTGCATGATTAATTAATATAAGGTTGTTATATTAATTTTTGGACAACATTGACATGCATTATTTTTCGTGAGATGAATATGCTATGAATGTCTTATTATTCATGTGATGAATGATCAAGCACTATAACATAGTATGCATGTCACGTAAGGTTAATTATTAGTTTTAAAATGTTTAGAACTTGGAAATATTAGACCTTAGGTTATCTAGTTCTAATTACATTAGAATTAGGAACCACGTAATTTATAAGCTATGATAAAAAGAGGAACTCTGTCTAAGGAAAGTTCTGCATAGGTTTGGGGTATTTAAGTCGACGAAAAACTAACACCCCTACCGAAATCGACTGGGAGTGAAATTTAATCAGAGAGTCTTATAAATTACAGTAGCGTCAGCGGGTTTATTAAGGGGTTAATAAACTAGAAATCCTAGGTTTAATATAAGGAGTTATATTAATAAACTTAGGATAAAATCAATATAAGAGTTATATTCATCATCAATATAAGAGTTATGTTGATAGAGTTAGGTAAAACTATTAGCCGAGTTTTAGCCTAAGAAAGATTCCTATAGACTTAAAGTATTCAAAGGGGAGGAAAAAGTGTATGAGATACATATTTTTCCACCTAAGCTATCTCCGGAAAGTTAACACCGTGAGACTCATACTTGGCCTCGTGGCGCAAACGGGAGCGTCCCCCTTCGGATCGTGTTTGTATGAGTCAATATCAAGGTGAATGGAGAGAGTACTTAGAGTGAGTGGGAGAAGGTTTAGTGAAAACAAAACCTACAGTCTCTTTTGTCGGTTTACACTGTTAGACCACTATGGTCAGCTTGCTAGTTTTGCCTGGACAAGACAATCCCTTCGGAGGGCTTGATCATAGAGGATCTATCAGAGTAGACACCGGAAAGAGATAAAGATTTCCTTAGACTATTTTCCAATCTAGTCTTCCCTTCGGCGGATTTTATTGGATCGAGACTCTGGGATCTAAAGACAAAGGGTTACACTCACGGGGTACATAAGTTGTGTACGTATCCAGACCGAAAAATGGTAACTAAAACCTATAGGAATATGAGTTATTCTGGTATTAGGTTTTGGTCAAGAGTGTCTTGATCTAGAGGAGGAGTGTTTTTTATTACCCTTCGGTGTCATACATTCTAAACCTTTGGAGTACCATTGCAAATTATAAATGGCCTTGGAATCATTTGATAATTAGCTAAAACATGATTGGATTAGAGTTATAGCAAGAAACTCATACAAGTTTGTTTGTAAATTTTCAGCAAAAATGTCTAGCTCTATAATTTCCTTATTGGGTGCGGAAAAGTTAACTGGAGAGAATATGATGTCATGGAAAAACAAACTCAACACTATTTTGGTAGTGGATGATCTGAAGTTTGTGCTAATCGAGGAGTGTCCTCAAAAAGCTGTGCTCGAATGCGTCACGAAATGTTCGTGATGCATATGATCGATGGATCAAAGCCAATGATAAGGCCAAGGTCTACATGCTGGCAAGTATGTCTCACATATTAGCCAAGAAGCATGAGGGCATGATTACCGCCAAGGAAATCATGGATTCTGTGCAGGGTATGTTTGGACAACAGTCAACATAAGCCCAACATAATGCCCTAAAGTACATATTCAACTCGAGGATGCCAGAGGGTACATCTGTTCGGGATCAGGTCCTGGATATGATGGTACACTTTAACATCGCGGAGTCGAATGGCGCTTCCATCGATGAGTTGAACCAGGTCAGCTTCATTTTGGAAACCCTTCCAGATAGTTTCCTGCAGTTTCGAAGTAATGTTGTTATGAACAAGCTTACTTTTAAGCTTACCTCCCTTCCGAATGAACTCCGACCTTTCACTTTTGATGAAAATTCGTGGATCGAAAGGTGAGGCAAATGTTGCGGTAGGGAGTTATCACGCTGGTTCGACCTGCGGGACAAAAATAAGATTGCTTAATCTTCTTCTAACCTGAGAGGTGAGAAGAAGAACATGAAGAATGTTGGTAAAGGGAAACAGGCTGACAAAGCTGCCGCCCAGAAGGGCACGAAAGTCAAAGACGTTGCTGATAAAGAAAAGTGTTTCCACTGCAACGAAGACGGGCATTGAAAACGGAACTGTCCGAAGTACATTGCAGAAAAGAAGAAGGAAGGTAAATATGATTTACTTTTCCTAGAAGCTTGGGTTGGAAATGGAGAAGTCGTCTCAGGTGTAGCAGTAGGCACAATGAAGCTTTATTTTGGCAAGAAATATGTATTGTTGGACAATATATTAGTGATACCAAGGTTTACTAGAAACCTCATTTCCATTTCTTGCCTTATTGAACAATGTATTTCTGTTTCCTTTTCTATGAATAAAGTGTTTATTTTGAAGAAAGGTTTAGAAATATGTTCAGCTTCATTAGAAAATGGATTGTATGTTTTAAGGCCTAATTCAGTCAAAATTGTTTTGAACACTGAATTATTTAAAACTGCAAACGCACAAACTAAGAAAATTTCTCCTAAAGAAAATGCTCATCTTTGGCATTTAAGATTGGGTCACATTAATCTCAATGGGATTGAGAGATTGGTAAAGAACGGTCTTCTAAATGAGTTAGAAGAAAATTCCTTACCAGTATGTGAATCCTGCCTAGAAGGCAAAATGACTAAAAAACCTTCTAGTGGAAAAGGTTATAGAGCCAAAGATCCTCTAGAGCTTATACATTCAGACCTTTGTGGTCCGATGAATGTTAAAGCCAGGGGAGGATATGAATATTTCATCTCTTTTATATATGATTATTCTAGATATGGGCATATTTACCTAATGCACCACAAGTCTGAAGCACTTGAAAAGTTCAAGGAATTTAAGACTGAAGTTGAAAAATCAATTAGGTAAAAGAGTTAAAACACTTTGATCGGATCAGGGTGGAGAGTACATGGATTTAAAATTCCAGAACTATATGATAGAACATGGAATTACATCCGAACTCTTAGCTCCCGGCACACCACAACAAAACGGTGTATCGGAAAGGAGAAATAGAACCTTGTTGGACATGGTTCAATCAATGATGAGTTATGCTAATCTCCCTAGTTCCTTTTTTGGGGTTATGCAAAGTGGAGACCGCAGATACATTTTGAATAGTGTGCCCCAAAAAGTGTTTCAAACACCTTTTGAACTCTGGAAAGGACGTAAAGGTAGTTTATGACACTTCAGAATATGGGGTTGTCAAGCACATGTGCTTGTGACAAATCCAAAGAAGTTGGATTCACGTTCAAAGTTGTGCCTATTCGTAGGATACCGAAAAGAAACAAGAGGTGGTTTATTCTATGATCCTAAGGAAGATAAGGTCTTTGTGTCGACAAATGCCACTTTCTTAGAGGAGGACCACATAAGGGACCACAAACCAAAAAGTAAGGTAGTGTTGAGTGAGTTAGACGGAACAATAGCAAAGGTTGCTAATAAGAACACTAGTAGTACGTCAACAAGAGTTGTTGATACTAGTTTGTCTAGTCAAGAGGGTCCATCTCAAGAGTTCGGTATGCCTCGACGTAGTGGGAGGGTTGTGATACAACTGACAGCTTACATGGGTTTAATTTGAAACCCAAGTTGTTATACCAGGATGACAATCGTGAGGATCCATTGACTTATAATCAAGCAATGGTTGACATTGACAAAGACAAATGGGTCATAGCCATGGACCAAGAAATGGAGTCTATGCACTTCAATTCTGTTTGGGATCTTGTAGATAAGCCTAATGGGGTAAAACCTATAGGTTGTAAGTGGATCTACAAGAGAAAACGTGGTGTAGATGTGAAGGTGCAAACCTTTAAAACTAGACTAGTAGCAAAGGGTTATACCCAGGTTGAAGGGGTTGACTATGAGGAGACTTTTTCACCTGTTGCTATGCTAATGTCTATCCGTATCCTTCTTACCATTGCCGCATATTATGACTATGAGGTATGGCAAATGGATGTCAAGACAGCCTTTTTGAATGACATTCTTGAAGAAACCATCTACATGGACCAACCCAAAGGGTTCATTAAACCAGGACAAGAGCAAAAGGTTTACAGGCTTAAAAGGTCAATTTATGGACTGAAACTAGCCTCTAGGTCCTGGAATATAAGATTTGATGAGGCTATCAGATCTTATGGTTTTGACCAGAATGATGATGAACCTTGTGTCTACAAGAAAATCATCAATAGTTCTGTCGCATTCCTAATTCTCTATGTGGATGATATCCTACTCACTGGGAATGATGTAGGTTATCTTACTGACATCAAGGATTGGCTAGCTACGCAGTTCCAAATGAAAGATTTGGGTGATGCGCAGTTTATTCTTGGGATCCAGATTATCCGGAACCGCAAGAATAAAACACTAGCCTTGTCTCAAGCATCATACATAGACAAAGTGTTGTCAAGGTTTAAGATGCAAGATTCAAAAAAGGGCTTGTTGCCTTTTAGACATGGAATCCATTTGTCTAAGGAACGGAGTCCTAAGACACCTCAAGGAGTTGAGGATATGAGACGGATTCCTTACGCATCAACTGTTTGGAGCCTGATGTACGCCATGTTATGTACTAGGCCTGATATCTGTTTTGCAGTTGGGATGGTCAATAGATATCAATCCAATCGAGGACTTGAACACTGGACAGCGGTTAAGACAATCCTTAAGTATCTTCGGAGAATAAGGAACTACATGCTTGTGTATGGGGCTAAGGATTTGATCCTTATAGGATACACGGATTCTAACTTTCAGACTGATAAAGATTCTCGAAAATCTACATCGAGGTCGGCCACACTCTTAACGGAGAAGTTGTAGTATGGCGAAGCGTCAAGCAAGGATGCATCGCTGATTCCATCATGGAGGCCGAATATGTAGCAGCTTGTGAAGCAGCTAAGGAGGTCGTTTGGTTAAGGAAATTCATGCTAAATTTGGAAGTTGTTCCAAATATAACTTTGCCCATCATGTTGTATTGCAATAACAGTGGTGCAGTGGCAAATTCGAGGAACCCCAAGTCGTAAGAGGGGAAAGCACATAGAGCGGAAGTATCATCTCATTCGGAGATCATGCATGAGAGACGTGATTGTCACGAAGATAGCCTCGAGCACAACATTGCCGATCCTTTTACAAAGGCTCTCACTGTTAAGGTTTTTTAGAGTTACCTAGAAGGTCTAGGTTTACAAGTCTTCCCCAACTAGGGCAAGTGGGAGTATTTTGTACAAAGGGGTTTAAATGCCCTAGTTTATTGTATTTACATTATTGTAATGTTTAGTACTCCACAAGCTTTAGGTCAAGTGGGAGATTGTTGGGATTTATGCCCTAAACTTGTGTAATTTTGATCAATTAAATAAAGTGTTATTTGTCTTGATAAGATTACAGTCTTGCTTTTATAAATCCAATAAACTAAGCTCTAAGGTTATAACGTTTATCTTGAAATCAGTGTAGTGGACACTATTTGAGTTGAGTTCAAGATTATAACCTAAATAGTCTATGGTATAAGAATAAGGTTGGAAACCTCATTCTGGTAACACCATGGATGCGACCCACTTTGTAATTAGTAAAAATGAGGTAATCCAAATCATTCATGTAGTTGACATGCGAGTGGGGGCATCCTGTATGAAGAGTTCATACAAGACTGGATCGCAAATTATTAGTCTAACCAGTTAACACCATTAACATGATAAGACTTATAATTTATAGATGGTCATTAGTGACTCGATCTGAATGTTGAGCAAGTTAAGAACTCTTGCTTATAGGCATTTGTCCTTCGACTAGTATGGGTGAGAGTGGCCTGTAGCCGACTCAATAAGCCTACCTTCTCAGGGACAGAACCTCGTAGGTAGCTGGGAACATAACTGTGTAAGATGGAATTCACTCATTCCTCTATTGAGGAATTAGATAGGTTATTCCCTTAAGAACCCGACTCAGTGTCTTCAACAACGGGGCCCGCCTCTCTGAGAGGTATGAGTCTAAGGTAGGACCTTAGACTTGTTGCTCATTAGAGGATCAAGGGTGTTTAAGGAGCAAAGAGGTACTCACAGGGGTAAAGCGGTAAATTGACCCATTGTGATTACAAACAACCTATGAAGGGTCGACTCATGGGTAATGACTACATCAGTAGACACAATAATATCTACAGTGGGGACGCAGCTACAAGTCTATAGTGGAGTGACTCGTAGTTAATGAATATTGATTAACTGGATCAAAGAGTTTGATTTGTTATTCTCACATCATTGGAGCTCATGATCTGTAGGTCCATTAGATCCCTCCGTTGGCTCAACATGGTAATATTGAGGGTATAAAGTTAGGAGTGAAATTGAAGTGTTCAATTTCATACATGGGGAGTTATATCAATTATATATGATATAATTGATATAATATATAGTTGTAATGTGAATTAGATTCATATATAAACTATATACTAAAGAGAGATTAAAGGAGGGGTAGGATGGTCATTTCCATCCCATTCCCCTATATATATGGTTGCATGAGATGCAACTAGGTTAAGAGATTCTAAAGTTTTACAAGCTCCTTGTTGTGTTGTTGGAAGAGTTCAAAAACACACATCTCTCTCTAAAATACCTCACCACTCCTAAAGGAACCCACCTTCGTCCTCACCTGTAGAACAACGAAGAAGATCCGGTGGCGATGTCGGTGTTCAATGCGAGTTCGAGTTGTTGTGATCTTGATCGTGAGAGAGGAGGAGCACTTGAAGAAAGGTTCTTCAAAGGTAATTTCTTCTGTCAATACTAATTTTATGCTTAATCTAGTGTTTCATGTTCTTGAATTTACCGTTGTAACTAAATCAAGAGTGCGCGATTCACAATCGCTTCCGCTGCGGGGACTTTGATTCCTCTTCAGAGGGGAGCTGGGAACTTGACTACGCGAGATGGAATTCACTTGTTCTGAATGAGGGAAACTAGAAGGGTTGTTCCCTTAAGTCTCACCACCATGGCGTGGAAAACGGGCACCCACCCTCTCACTGGCCCGAAAGGGATGTTGTTTATGGTTGGACCATGCAACGTTGTTGTTCGTTAGAGGAGCAGTGGGACTTAAGGAGCAGGAGGTAGACACATGGGTTAAACGGTAATTTGACCCAGCAGTGCATACAAACAACTTGTGAAGGGTCGACTCACATGCATTAGTTATATCGATGGACACAACTTGTCGTACAATGATGGGAGTGCAACTACAGGCTTTAGTGAAGTGTTACCGTAGCTAATGAATGTTGAATAACCGAGTCAAAGAGTTTGACAGGTTAATCTCGTATCATTGGAGCTCGTCATCTGTAGGTCCATGAGATCCCTCGGTTGGCTCAAAACCAATAAATTGAGGGTTTCTGAGCTTTGGTGTGGATTTGAAGTGTTCAAATTCATTAATGGGTATTTATGCCATTTATATGTGATATAGTTGACATAATCTATAGTTTTATGTGAATGAGATTCATAATAAACTATCGGTTAGTCTAATTGATTAATTAGTGTTAATTGGAGAAATTGGAATGAGAGAAATTAAATTGAATGTGATTCAATTTAAAATTCCACAATTATACAAATGAGATTTGTATAATAAGGTATGAGATACTTTATTATATGTAATTTGAAAATATGATTTGCATATTATAAAGTTGTGGTAAAATGGTGAGTTGGTGTGGATTAAAACTTCATCTCTCACCATTATATAAAGGCTTTGTAAGAAGCCTTTGGTGTGAAATTAGTTCATTTTTTTTAAGGTCTTCACCTTCCCATCTACGCCACATTCCCATCTACACCTTCCGATTTGGAATTACGCAAAATGCTTTGATGGATTTACCTAAAAGGTTCTCAACCTCGGTTTTATATTCCTTGAACTTTTAAAGTGCCTCAGATTTCTGATGCATTAGGTAAATGCATCCATATCTTGAATAATCATCTATAAGAGAGATGAAGTATTCATACCCACCTCGGGCTTTACCACTCATCGGACTACAAAGGTCTGAGTTCACAAGCTCCAAGGTTTCCTTGGCCCTATAACCTTTTCCACTAAAAGGTTGTTTGGTCATTTTGCCTTCAAGGCATGATTCACATACAGGTAAAGAACTTTCTTCTAACTCGTTTAGAAGTCCGTTCTTCACAAATATCTTAATCCTATTGAGGTTTATATGACCTAATCTTTGATGCCAAAGATAGGCATTTTGTTTAGGAGATACTTTTTGCTTTTTATTAGTTTGCGTATTTACTATTTTAAATAAGTCAGTATTTAAAACCATTTTAACTGAATTAGGTCTTAAAACATACAAATTATTTTCATGTAGAGCTGTAAACAATTCTAAACTTTTCAATAAAATAAACGCTTTATTAAATTGAAACGAAATTGAAATACATTGTCTAATAAGGCAAGAAACAGAAATGAGGTTTCTAGCAAACCCTTGAACTATATACACGTTATCTAATAACAGTATTTTCTTGCCAGATAGTAGCTCCACTGTGCCCACTGCTACAGCTGAGACAACATCTTCATTTCCAACTCTGAATGTTATCTCCCCTTCCTACAGTTGTTGCCAAGAACTAGTTTCATGAAAAGAAGAGCAAACATGGTTAGTGGCCCTTGAATCAAATATCCATGTAGAGTTATCAGTCTCCACTAAACATGTTTCAACACAAGGCAAATCAAATTTACCTTTTTTCTTCTTATCGACAAGGTATTTGGGGCAGTTACGCTTCCAGTGCCCATCTACGTTGCAGTAGAAACATTTTCCTTTTTCTGCAGCGTCCTTGACCTTCTATCCCTTCTGGTGGTAACGTGGTTATCTTGTTTCCCATTGGCCACCTTTTTCATATTATTCTTCTTCCCTTTCGGACCTGAAGAAGATAAGGCTATAGATTTGATCCCCGAGGACGAACCTCTCGAAAAAGATCGTTGGGCAACATTTGTCTCACCCTCATGTCGCCTGACTTTCATCAGAGACTGGAAGGTTTGTAGCTCATTGAGAAAAGTGGTTAAGGTGTAGCTAAGCTTGTTCATAACAGCGTTGCTACGGAATTGCAGGAAACTATCTGGTAGAGTTTCCAAAATGAACTGGACCTGAGTAGACTCATCGATAGATGCTCATTCATCTCTGCCACGTTGAAGTCGACCAACATGTTGAGAACATATTCCCTCACATACGCCCCTCCTTCATTCTGACATTGAAAATTTACTTGAGCGCATCGTGTTTGCCTTGAAAGGAATGTTGTCAAAACATGTCTTGCAGCGATGCCATGGTCTCCTTGGCAGTGACCATGTTCTCATGCTTCTTAACCAATACTTCAGATATACTGGCTAAGATATAGACTTTGGCCCTGTCATTGGCCTTAGTCCATCTATCGAATCTGTCACGAACTGTGACGACCACGACCACAGGTACTAATTATTTATTTTATTTAGCGTCCTTTCAACCTGTGTGTGCCTAGTGAATTGGTGAATTTCATCAAGCTCGGTGTTAATGGGTCCTTGATTTTACTTAGTTTAAAGCCAAATATTCTCCTTTAGATTATTAGTTATTAAAATTAAAGGAAAAGGAAGAGGCAATTGCACTGCGGTTATTAATGTTTAAATGAGGGCTACTTTTGGCAATTGGAATTTAACCTAATTTGATGGTATATAGCCTCCTTAAGTGAAATCACCAACAAGAGCAAACCCTAACCCTAATTTTCCATCATCTTCTTCTTCTCTTGTTTTTGCCTTAGCCGACCGCCCTCCCTCTCTTCCTTGTCACTGCTCCTACCGCCGGCCGGAATCACGAACGGAGCTGTCGTCCAGCTGCTCACGAACCCTTCAATTGCTCACGCCGGCGAACCCACGAATGGAAGTAAGTCGTTGCAGCCGCTCGCACCAGCAAGCCTCGACCGAAGGCTGATCAGTAGCTCCCGTCGAAGCCACGCCCGAAGCCTCGGACGAAGACGCCTCCAAACCACGAACAGGTCCTCTTCCGATCCACGAACACCTGCAGAGCTCTAGCGCGGAGTTGCCGCCGGCGAGCCCTGCAGCGTCGAGTTCCTTTACGCGCGAGCCAGCCATCCGCAAGGCTTCGCCGGACTTCACGTCACTCCGGTCGAGAGCGCGCCGATCCACGAGCGCGCTGCGCCGTCAGTCTTCACGGCCGAAAGCTTCCACGAGTAGACCGCAGTCGATCGCGATTTCCTCTCTCCAAGCTGCAGGTTCTTCCCAGCCGTTAGTCGAAGCCGTTCCTTGAAGCCGATCGTCAGATCACGATCACGAACAGCAGGCCTCGCGCCGGGCTTCGCTAAACAGCAACCGTACGCGAGTTCCGTTCCTCCCAGCCGCAGCTCCTGCCGGATTCACAACGCCGGCCAGCACGACACAACAAATGGTGGCGTTACTGCTTTTAGTCTCGATTTCGTCGGAGATTTATTCGTGACCTATTATGTATCTAAACGTCTAATTGAGAGTGTAAAACTACGGTTTCGAACACGATTTGTAGGAACGGACTGAATTTCAGGATCAAGACTTCCAAGTTTTGGAGCAACCAAATCCACGTTCGGTTTATTGTTCGAAGTCGAGGTAATTGGAGCAAAGTGAGGATTATAGACGCTTTCGTACTTAGATTCTTTGTATTGAATGAGTGGTGTAGTAGGATAACGAATAGAAGAATTCTTGGTTGACAGGTGACTTGGAAAGGACCGTCAATTTAAGAATTAGAAGGAAAGAGTGAGATCAAAGCTCGAGGTAAGGGACCTTGTGCCGAATCTTTTTAATGGGATTAAAGAAAATCAACTTCAATATTTTATGTGAAATTAGTACGATATTTTACTTAAAGGGATTTAATGATTTTTATATGAGAATATCCCGAGATTTTATGTGAAAAATACTTTGATATTCTATGAGAAGATATCTCAATATTTTATGCGAGAAAAACCTAGTATTTTATGCGAGAATGCCTTTGCATTTTATGTAATGATATTCCAGTATTTCATGTGAGGATAGTACAGTATTATCTATGAGAATATTGCATGATTTGTATACGCGAGTATTACGCCCTATCTGATGTGAAAGGTCATGATTTGCATATTATTGATAATGGTTGTGGCATGTACACGATAGTTATGATGAATGATGGGACCTCATGTATGTTATGTATGTCATGAAATGAATTAATGAAAAGTGTGGACATTGGTCTCCTGAGAGCATTATGTGCATGGTCAAACATGCAATAGAGACCCTATGGGTCAAATTACAGTGGTCCGTGAGGACTCAAATTATTACAGGGGTCTGTGAGGGACTCAAATTATGACAGGGGTCTGTGAGGGACTCAAAATGATATGACTCAGGATGACCAGTCGGCCACACAAATAAAAAGGAAGTCATGGATTAAAGACCTGACAATATGAGAAAGTTTTAGGTCCCGCATATGTACATTTCGAACGAGTTTAAAAGTCATGATTGTATGTGTATGCATATCCCAAACCTCGGTAGCGAGGTCACTTACTGGGTATTGTCTTTACAATACTCACCCTTTCTTTTCAAAATGTTTTTCAGGTAAGGCTAAGGACGTGCAGGGCGAGTGACGGAGGCGCGTTGCTAGGACCATGGGATTAGACATGTTTTTCCGCATATTTCTTTTATAAATGATGTTGTTCCTTTATGTTTTCTTTTGGAGGTTTAAATTTACTTTACAGATTTTAAACAGGCCATGCTAAACTGCTCCTTTTATCTGTTTCGAATGTTTTATTTGGGATCCCTAAAGACAAATGATTTCAGTTGGAGGTTTTCTTTTAAGATCTTTTATCTCTTGGCCTATAAATGCATGCATGTGTAGTAATGTCCCTAAGAGTTTAGTCATAGAAAAGTAGGGGCGTTACACGAACACTTCGTGCCGCAGTCTGGCCTGGCACCTGAGGACAGTCATCAGTGAGTACGAACTTCAGGTTGTACACAACTAAAATCGTATCAATGTTATTTTTCCATGTTTGGTAATTGTTTACAATAAGTTTTTGGCAACCAAAAGAGAAATAATTGAACTCGACATATTTGCTAAAATATAAGAAAACACCTTGTATTATTTTCTCGCATTAAACCAATGTATAATCCAATCATGTTTCAGCAAAATTAATCTATGATCCCTAGGTCAATTAATTTGCAATGATACCCCACAAGTTTAGAATGACCACCATCGTAGGGTAGTCGAATCACTCCTCCTCTAGGACGAGACAATCTCGACAAGACCTTATTACCGGAATAACTCTTACTCCCTATAAGTTATAACTACCATTTTTTGTCGAATCTATTAACTTTTAATATATCCCGTGAGTGTCACCCTCTAACTTTAGATCCTAGAGTCCCGATCAACAAAATCCGCCGAAGGGAGGACTAAGTTGGAAAATAAACTAGGGTAACCCTATCCCTTTCTGGATGTTCGCTATGTTTCGACTTCATAGGCCTCCGAAGGGATTGTCCAGTCCACGCCAAACTTACAAAGCGGATCATAAGAATCTCACGGAGAAAATAATTAGAAGAGACCGTGGGACCCGTTTGCACGAGTCCTGCTCCCACTCACTATAAGCACTTTCTCCATTCACCTTGCTTTTGACCCATACAAACACCATCCGAACGGGGACGCTCCCATTTGCGCAACGAGGCCAAGCATGGATCTCACAGTGTGAACTTAACGGAGATGCGTAGGTGGAAATTAATGTATCATATACACTCATTTCCTCCCACTAAGTACTTTAGAGATAACGGGATGACCTAGATAAGTCCGACTATAATTTACCTAAGTCTACTAATATAACATTTATATTGGAATTTCCTAAGTCTATAAAAACATTATTAAAACTTAGGTCTATAGTTTATTAACAATTTAATAAATGTCGCCACGATAAACATAACCTATGAATCTCCGGACCAAATTCACTCCCAGGTAGGTTCTCAGGTAGAGTTGTTCTGTTTCCGTCAGCTTAAATACCCCAGCCTAGCCAGAACCTTCCTTAGACAGAGTTACTTATCGGTCACCATTCATAAGTCATATTAGATTTCCTAATTCTAATCTTATTGGACTAGATAACCTAAGTCTAATTAATAACAGGTTCTAAAACAATTTTAAAACTCGTTAATTAATACTTAGGTTACATGCATTTCTATGTTATCGTGCTTGTTCATTCATCACATGAATAAATTAAAACATATAACATAAATCATCACTATCGGCATCCTAAACATTAATTAAAATTAATATAATCAAATTATATTAATAATAATAATTAAATAAATGTATAAAAATAAATAATATAAAAAATGGACAAAACGAAGCCATTATGCCTATCTACTACGGTCTTTGCGCGCACACTCAGCCACTTTCGCAGCGGCGACGTTACAATGCTGCCACCCTCAATGCCCACTGGTAACTTCACACTGAGCGGCGGCGTTACGCCGCTCGCCCTGCATCGTGCCTCCGTCACACGCGCGCGAGCGTTGCAACGCTGATGAACAACGTTGCAACGCCATCGACTGCACAACAATGGCAGCTACTATTCTTCACCTAATTCCGCTCCGTTTCTTCACAACAACACTTTGCCACGAACGACACGAACTTACAGACTCAATTTACAAATACATTTTGCCCAAAACACTGGACCCTTACATTGAACTTTTCAATTGAATTGTAAATTTAAATGCTAAATCTTGTAAACATCCATTTTTGCAAAACCACATGCAATTTCTCTAAATTGAATGTTATACCCACCTAATTTTGAGCAATTTCTAACACAATTAAGAGCACGATTAGGCTCTGATACCAACTGAAGAGAATTGAATCCCGTGCGAAAGCGATTGATCACATTTGCTCTCAATTGTGTGACGTAGAAACACTCAAAAACATAAAATCTAAGCTAACCATACAAATTGAAAGCATAAATGAGTTGATGAATACCTTTGCACACTGATTCTTCAAGTGGTTCCTCGTCGCCTACAAGCTCCTCTTCTCTACGAACGAATCCTCGAACACCGCCAAAAGACCTTCTCGGTAGTTCTCTAGGAGAGGGAGAGAGGTGGGATCTCCTTTCGATTATGGGTGTTTTTGAGAGAGAACTTGAGAGAACTCTTGTGTTTGCTTTAGATGCAAAACTACACAAATGGTTCAAGTTTCCAAAATTGCATCCAAAAGGATGCTTTTATAGGTAATGTGGGTGGAGACAAATTCTCCACCCATTTTGCCACTAACTTCACATATTATGCATAAATGCATAATATAAGGTGTCCAACATCTTATTATATGAATCATATTCACATAATGTGGAGAAATTAGATTTAAATAAATCCAATTTCATCTCTCCAAAATTCTACCATTAGTTGTGTCCTAATTCCATAATTAGAGACAATTAAGTTCAATATGAATCATATTCATTGAACTATATATTATATCAATCATATCACATATAATTGATATAAGCCCTAAATTCAACTTGCACATTTCAAATTCATTCCAAAACTTTATACCCTCTATAAATTCCATGTTGAGCCAACCGAGGGACCTAATGGACCTACAAATTATGAACTCTAACGATACGAGATTGACTAATCAAACTCATTGATCCCGTCAATCAACATTCGTTAACTACGAGTCACTCCACTAAAGACTCTTAGCTGCACTCTCCTCACTGTAGAACAAGTTGTGTCCATTGATATAACCAATGCCCGTGAATCAACCCTTCAAAGATCGTTCGTGGTCACAGCTGGGTCAAATTATCGTTTTACCCTTGTGACTACTTCTTGCACCTTAAGCAGCACTAATCCTCTAATGAACAACAAGTTTATGGTCCGACCATAGACATTATCCCTCTCGGGCAAGCAAGAGGGAGGGACCCTGTTATTCAAGACCTGGATTAAACTCTTAAGGGAACAACCTATCTAGTTACCTTAGAAAAAGAACGAGTGAATTCCTTCTTACGAAGTGGAGTCCCCAACTCCTTACAAGGTTTCATCCCTGAGAAGGTAGGCAAATTGAGTCGGCAACTCTGGCCACTTTCACCCGTACTAGTCAAAGGACAATCCCCTGCAGACAGGAGTTCGCAACTCGCTCAGGATTCAGGTTGAATCACTATTGTTCATCGTTTGAATTATAAACCCTAACTTATCAACGGTGTTACTAGATTAGCTAACAATTATTGGTCCAGTCTTGTACAAACTCTTTGAACATAATGTCCCCACTCACATGTCAACTAAATGAACGAGTTGGATTGCCTTGTTTGTATCAAATAAAAAGTGGGTCGCATCCATAGTGTTAACAGGATGAGGCTCCCAACCTAATCCATCTACTATAGACCATCCGGGTCACAAATTAGAATGTGACCCTGGAGCTTAGTTTATTGGATTTGAGTTTGTAATTGCGAATACAAGATTGAAGGAAAAATAACAACTTTATTCATTTCCTCAAAGAATTACAAATACACGAGTTTAGGACATAAATCCCAACAGTTGCATGGTCCAACCATAAACAACATCCCTCTCGGGTTAATGTGACGGTGGAGCCCCGTTGTTCAAGCCTTAGAGACAACACTTAAGGGAACAACCCCTCTAGTTTCCCTAGCTCGGGAACGAGTGAATTCCTTCTTGGGTAGTTAAGTTCCCAGCTCCCCACGTGGTTCTGCCCCTAAGAAGGTAGGCATATTGGGCGAGCAACTCAGGCCATCCTCACCCGTACTAGTCAAAGGACAAATTCCCATGGACATGAGTCTGTAACATGCTAAGGATTAAGGGTAAGTCACTGATTGACGAATGCGACGCTAGACACGTAAGTGCACGTGATCGAAGTAATAGAAACTGGAGTATTCCAAGGTATCGAACCCACAAGAAACGCGTTTACAAGCTAAATCGGAAAAACAAAAGAATACTAGTGAAAATGCAAGTAAGGTAACCAAGTGACAATATGTTGATTTTGCGATTTTTAAGTTGATGTAAATAAAGGAAAAAATCAATGAATTAAAAGAAGGGAATTCAAGTACTTTTTCCCCTTCGGAGAAAATGTTGCAACAATTGTGCCAAGAAATCCAAATCTAAGTGAATGAGGTTCAATTCATATTCGAGTTTGCTCCCAAATACTTTATGAAACTAAGCAATTAAAACTACATGTCTGTGGCTAATTGCGCTTAGATGGTTTTCGCACACAACCCTTTCGATTTTGGAGTCTTGCCTTATGTCTAGGGTCGAAGTTTCAGATCTTATGTCTAAGTCTTTTCCTCCGTTGTGTTTAGGTGTTCTATTTTTCCTTGACCCTCTCTGTATCAAGTTCGAGCTTGTTGAACACGACCTTGCGGTTAGTTAAGGACTCATCCAATATTATTAACTAAAAACAAACTTCGATTCTGTTGCCAACACAACTACTTGACTACTTTAAGGTAGGCATCCCTCTTCTAGGGAATTCACACTTGAACCCCTGAAGAGGAAATTAGCTTATGATGAAAACTAAAGGAAACATAATTTTAGATCCTGAAAAATAAAAGAAAAACAAGAACGGAAACAAGAAAGGAACTAGGAAATCGAAAGGAAAGAGAAAGTAAGCAAGAGCTTGGGTTTCTTCTGAAGGGAATAAAACTCCTGCAGCGTAAACGACTTGGAATGTCGTGGTGTTCGTTGTGAAAAATATTTCATAAAACCAAACCTATCTCATAAATCCTAGGCTAAACATACTCAAATTGAAGGAAAAATAGTAAAGAAAGTTTACTTGTTGAAGAATGCTTCTTCAAGAATTCCTTCTCCAGTCACGACCTCTTCGTGCTCTCGATCTCTACGATCACAGTCTCTCGAACAACGAACAAATTGGACACCTCCAATTGACCTTCTCGGTTGTTCCCTGTCGGTAAAGAGAGAGTGGTGGGACTCGCTTTGGTTTAGGGTAGAGAGAATTTGAGAGTTGAGAGAATGAGAGAGTGCTCTTGGATGGAACATCCAAAAAATGACAAAATGCTTAAGCAAACCTTCTTGCAAAGGTGCTTATATAATGGTGAGAGGTGAAGTAGAAATCTCCACCTATTTACCATTTTACCACAACCTTAGGTTATGCAAATCATATTTGCATAACCACATATAATAAGATATCTCATACCTTATAATACAAATCACATTTGTATAATTGTTGATTTTAAATTGAATCACATTAAATTTAATTTCTCTCAATCCAATTTCTCTAAATTATCACTAATTAATCAATTATGCTAATCTATAGTTTATTATGAATCTCATTCACATTAAACTATATAATATGTCAACCATATCTCATATAAATGACATAAATATCCTTTTAATGAATTTGAACACTTCAAATTCACACCAAAATGTAAACCCTCTATCTATCCAGTTTGAGCCAACCGAGGGACCTAATGGACCTACAAATGACGAGCTCCAATGATCGGAGACTAACTTGTCAAACACTTTGACCCATTTATTCAATATTCATTAGCTACGGTAACACTCCACTAAAGCCCGTAGCTGCACTCTCATCACTGTAGGACAAGTTGTGTCCATTCACTAAAAAAAAATTGACCTTTAATGATAGTCTTTAAAATATCACGCATATAAACAATGACGGGCGTGTAAAAAAAGGTGTCGAAATCTGAAGAAAAAGTTGCGCCTATAGTTTCATGACATACATTAAAAAAATGGGCCAAAATATTGTATTTTTAATATATATTTTAATTTTCCTTTATTTTGTTGTTATCTTTCTCTCTTCAAAACCCTCGTTCACGCTTTCACGCTCTCTCTCTCTGCAACCTCATTTCACCCCTTTACTTCACGCTCTCTCTCTGCAACCGACTCATCCTTGGCTTCTTCTCTGCAACAATGGCATCTCCATTCAACTTTCCTCTCCATTTCCTCTTCCTTTCCCTTTCCTTTTCTCTTTTTCCTTCTCCAAAACCCCTCTCCCTTCTCTTCTTCCCTCCTCCTTCGCCCTCAAAATCCACCTATCGATTCCCTCCACTTCTACCGCCCCAAGTTCTTCACTCAAATCCTTGATCATTTTAACTTCAATCCCCTAAGCTACCAATCGTTTCAGTAGAGATATCTCATCAACGACACCTATTTGGGCAACGCCGTCGAGAACGCTCTGATCTTCGTCTACGCCGATAACGAAGGCAACTTTGAGTGGTTCACACAGACCACCAGTTTGATTCTCGAATCGACTCCACATTTCCATACGTTAGTCGTGGTGTTCAAGGTATGAAATATTTTATTTTGCCTTAATTTGTTTGCTTTGAGTAGATATCTGTCAGCAATAATAGTCCAGATTTGATCAAAGCTTGTTTTTTTACTGAACTCCTACACTCAACCAACATCAAACTCGTGAAGGAAGAATAACTACAACCAAATCTATACAATAATCAAGTTTTGGCACCAGGGGCTCTTAGATCAAAATACCGACCCACCTCTAATGTCAGATATGCAACAAAAAACTCATTCGAGCATAAACTAGTAAATTTCTTCTCGATTTAGACGGTAAAGCATGGTTAATCTAGTACATTATGGTATATTTAGGACCTTTCAGTTTAGAATTTGGCTTATTTAGTTTCTGAAAACTTTGGTTTAGTTTGTATTGGAACAAACTCAACTAGTTTGGCTTGGAACACTAAATGATTGAATTGAATTGGAGCTTCAGTAGTTTTGTATGTTTGTTTTTTCTTCCTTGTTTCTTTAATCCTAGTTGTTCTTTATCTGTTGTTTTTGAAAATCATAAATGGATTGTTTTGTTGGGAGCAACTTTTGCTACGTTATTTCGATAGAGGAAAATATGCCCTTTTAACTTTATACTTTATGCAATCAAAATTAATAACAAAATAAGTTAATCTTTTTGTGGCTAGGAAACCAAGATCTAGGTTTCGATTGATGTCTGATTTTGTGTGGATTTAGTTTAGGTAAGAAGAAAATAAAGTACTCCTAAATCAAGAAGAAAGGATGCCTTACTCACATCAGATGAAGATGGTGCATATTTTGGAATCGTCAATGTAAGGTTGAAAGGAGTAAGGGTTTTGGTAACTTATGGTGGTGTCTAAGATAAGTTCTTTACCTTCTTCTATTGTTTAAAATTGTTGTTTCTCTCCTTTTTACTTCCATTGCTTCTCTCTTTTTTTGATGTTCATGTATTGAGATTCTTGTGCTTACTCATGGTTCTAACTATCAAGGTATAAAGGTAGGTGTTCAATCAGCTTCCAATTAAAATGTTGTTTGTAAGTTTTTCTCTCTACAGGGTGATAATCAAATTATTTGTTGTTATTCATTATAGGTTTTTACTACTTGATTCTTTTTCCTTAACTTTTAACCTAGCTACTTGTTCTAAGTTGTAATAATAAGTCATCTCTTATTTGTTGTAGGAGTTTTACAAGGTAGCTTTTTCAAGGACACCATCGATATCAATAAGGGTTATGTAGGTCCTTATTATTCTCTCTTACCAATTTATCTCTCGTCTTCTATAAAACAAACTTGTTGTATTGTGTTTGGATCTGAATTTTTGGTCGTTTGATTTGATATAATATAGTTGAAAGTGGAAGTGATTGATATTTATGATGTGATACAAGGAATCTTGGCATTTTGTTGAGTATTTGTTTTGGGTCGATTCTTTTTTCTACTTTTATTATCAATTATATATGTCAAATAACTATTTTATTGGAGCATTTTTTGTGCATTTTTTGTGGGTTTCTTCGTAGGTATGGGCATGGCAATGTTGGGATAATAAATGGGCTATGGTAAGTTTCTCGATTTCTAATTTCAATGTTTACACATTATTTTGAAATTGTATGCCTATTGAACTATTTTCAAAAAGTGGATGTTGAAAGGAGGGAAGGTATGTTGGTCTTGTCTCTCGCCTCATGAGCGCTTTGTCTAAGCTTTGAGCTTTAGTCCCTATTGTTTAATAGAATTCTTGAGTATTCGATTTAAAGGAGGTTGATCTTATTGTTTAATATAATTCTCTAGATTGTCTTCCTATTTTATTTTTGGGAACTTGTGGATTAAACCAATGCTTATAATTTTTTAGAATCTCTTCCTCATGCCTATACTTATGTCTTATTATGGCTTTTAGAGAATGTGTACTTGTGTTTTTGCTTTGGTTATCTAATGAATTTCTTTTTCAAGTAGTATATGGAATGAAAAAGAATTCTTTATTAATTTGCAAATACTTTATATTCTTTATGTATAATTTGGAATATTGATGGAGTTGATTTAAGTTTTTGATATGTTAAATCTTAATTGTTGCTTAACATAGACTTTACAAGTTCAGTTAACTTACTACAAAATGTGTTTTTAATTTTGTGCATTTCTTGTGCATTTCTGTGGTTTGTGCAAATATAAGCTTCATACTTTGTGCATTTCTTTTGCTAATTAGTTTGTGAGTAGTAAACTCTTCTAGGTTTTATGAATATTAAGTAACTACTCAAAAAACCTGAACCTTCCCTTCTTCAATATCTCACAGTATTGTTCTGCTTTTAAACCATGGTTATTTATTCTTTGTTATTTGTTTTTTTAATTTTTTAAAAATTGTTTAAATCTTAATGGTTATTGATTTTAAAATAGTGTTTTTTTTAGAAAATTGATAAGCAAGACTGATTTTAAAAGATTTCAGGAGTGTTCTTTTTTAAAAAATAGAAATGGAAAAAGAAATAAGTAGACAATATTTTTAAGGAGCAGTATATTTTTTGTTGTCTTCCGATCTTAGATCTTTTGGTCTTTGTTCGATTGCTTTATTAAATAAGATGCTGAAAAATAGAAAATTGAATTACTTGCAACAAGGTAACATTATGTAAATTTTGATTCTTGTCTTTTATTTTGGAATACGTACAACCCTTATTGAATGAATGGTTCTATCAAAATATCACAAAATTGCCTCTTGAATTTAGATCGAATGAAGTTTGTAGTGAGATGAAATCTCAATAATTAATCAAGGCTTTTCTAATTTTTACCGCATTTAGATTGTACAGTTTTGATGTTTCTCGACCTTATGTTCATCTATTTATTCTTTTGCAGCTTTTCGGGAAGCTTTTCTTGTCAGTCCGATGCTTTCGCTATGGCATGCATCTCAATCATTCTCAATAATTCATTCATGTGGCCTGATAAAACTCAATCATTCTCACTCATTCATTGAGACAATCTAGACTTAATTAATGCATGAGGATTAATGACATTATGATCATGTCAATCATTCTTACTCATTCATTCATGTGGCCTGGTAAAGTTCTAGATTTTCATGTGCATATGTGACTTATTTCTTAAAATATTGTTGTTGGATAAGTAATATCATTTGACTTAATTGCTTTGTCTTTAATCCTCATGCATTTTTTCCTGAAGATAAGCATCAATTTTATCATTTTACTTTTGATCAAGTTAATTTGATGTTTATTCTACTTTATAACTCATTCTGTGTTCATGGTCTGCTGTTATTTTTTTCCTTTTACATTCACCTAATTTTATACTTGTTCATTATCTATATGTCCATGAAACTAATTGTCCAAAACAAGGCCAACTTTTTTGAGTTGAGATTCATATGGTGGACTTTAAAAAAAAAAAAAATTATTTTCCCCATATGCATACAACAAGGGATGAGGTTAGTATTACAGTTACAATCTTTGACTAAATTAATAATCATTTCAAATGCAACTTTCATGTGTCATGGCTGCTTTTATCTTGTACTTAAAAGTTTCTTATTACAACATGTTGTAGGAAGTTGGCAACCTAAGAAAAAGGCATTGAATAAAGTACAAGAACTTGCTTGGGAGCCTTCAACCAACTTCTATGGGGTTGATTAAGATATCCCAGAGCCAAGAGAGGCGCTGACAAAAAAGGTATATACATTTTTATCTTTATTATTTTTAGAGGGAAAGACGCATTTGGATATCTGTGTTGTGTTTTATTTAATTTGATGAGTCATTTCAAAGTTTTGTCGCTTGGTACCTTTCTCCAAGTTCATCATTGAAATTGATGTTAATAATAATAAATATTTGATGCAATTTTTTTATTGGTTTTAAAAACAATTGTGCTAATGAATGAGAATGAAGAGTCGAATCTTTGGATGTTGGATTCAACAATCTAGTGCTTATAGTTGATTGGATAACTCAAAGCCATCTCTTGAAATGATTTTTCTGCTTTTTACTAAATTGAAAACAGCTTTGTTGCTTTATTTTTTTTTTTCCTTTGGTTGGATGTGATAGGCCCTAATATATTTTCTCGATTAGTAGAGTATCCTTTAAAGTCAAATAGACAGATAAGATTCATATTATCAAAGAAAAATCTTGTGCATTTATGTGGTTTCTGTAAATATATGCTTCATACTTTGTGCATTTCTTTTGCTGATTTTCTAAGTTGGAGGTAATGAAACATCAGGATACGAGCATGGAAAATTGGTGAGAAGAGGAAAGTTGGATTAAAAAATGAGAAAAGTTGCTCTCTGTTTCATCACCGACTGGTTTAGAGCCCGAAGTTGCACTCATTTTTCTGAAACAAAAACCATTGAGCCTAGCTAGAAAAGGAAGATGTTGTATAGAAACAAAGATGTGGATAAAAACTTGATGTGCGATATTGAAGGCGATGCCTCTCTGTTGTTGCTTGGTCCACTAGCCAAGACGCCACTGTTTAATCCTTCTTCTTTATTCTTGATCTTTTCTTTTGAAACTTGTTCTCTGTTGTTTTGGATCTTGTTCTGATTATGTTTCTAGTTTTTATTACTTTCGCATTCTCTGATTGGCTTGTTTTAGTGGCTTGGAAAGAATAATAAATCTGTTCGGTAGGCATAGAACAAGTATAGTTATGGTTGCAAAGGAGTAGCATGTCTTAGGCTAGCGAATATTGTTTGTGTGCTATTAATTAAAGTTAAGTTTGTAAGATTACTTGTGTAAAATTGTATTAGTATTGAAATTTTTTGTACAAATTTGAGAAATATTATTATTTTTTGTTAGAGCCATTGAGGCAACCAACAATTTTTTTCTTAAATTACGAACAAAACGATGACGGGCATTGCCCGTCATTAAAGTGTCTGTCATTATGATTTTTAATAACGGGTAATGTCCGTCATTAAAAGTGGATGTCAACTCAAAATATGTCACTTTTAATGATGGTCAAAGACTTTTAATGACGGGCATTTTCCGTCATTAAAAATTCTCATCATTGTATCATATAATGATGGACGCTTTTTAATGGCGGGCAATGCCCCTCATTAAAAAGCGCCGATCATTCTAAGATACAATGACACTCGCTTTGATAATGGGCGCGCACCCGCCATTAAAACCTAATTTTGTACTAGTGATTGATATAACCAATGCCCGTGAGTCAACCCTTCACAGGTTGTTCATAGACACTGTTGGGTCAAATTATCGTTTTACCCCTGTGTCTACCTGTTGCTCCTTAAGTCCCAACTGCTCCTCTAACGAACTACAACATTGTATGGTCCAACCATAAACAACACCCCTCTCGGGCCAGTGAGAGGGTGGGCACCGTGTCCAAGCCACGGAGACAACACTTAAGGGAACAACCCCTCTAGTGTCCCTAAAGTCGGGAACGAGTGAATTCCATCTCGCGTTGTTAAGTTCCCAACTCCCCACATGGTCCTGTCTCTGAGAAGATAGGCATATTGGGCGAGTAACTGTGACCACCCTCACCCGTACTAGTTAAAGGATAGACCCCACGCATGTGAGTCCAACATGCTCGTGGATTAAGGCCGAGTCACTAATGGTCATCTACGGTTATTAGTCCTATACTGCTAACGGTGTTACATAAGTAAGTCTAATAATTCACGGTCCGATCTTGTACAATCTCATTGCATATGATGCCCCCACTCGCATGTCAACAACATGAAAGAGTTGGATCACCTCGTTTGTATATAATACAAAGCGGGATGCATCCACAACGTATCTAAGATTAGGTCTCCAACCCTATCCATATACTATAGACCGTTCGGGTCATTAACTCGAACGTGATCCTCCCTTTATGTCCACTATACACCGCTTCAAGTTCTAGTTCTCTCATAATTCAATGACCGGAGCTTAGTTTATTGGGCAAAGTTTGTAAATATGTGAGACACAAAGTGATGAAAATATAACTCTTATTTATTTCAATAGTAATATTACAAACATGTACGAGATTAGGACATACATCCCAACAAACTCCCACTTGTACTAAGCTAGTGGAGTACTAAATACATTTCTCAAATGTACAGTAAAATTACTATAAACTAGGACATTGAATACCTTTTACAATACTCACACGAATATTGAGTCGGCGAATCTAGCCACTCTCACCCATACTAATCAAAGGACAATCCCTCGCAAACAGGTGTTCGTAACCCGCTCAGGATTGAGATCAAGTAGCCTAGGCCATCCTAGTGAAATAGAAACCTAACTAGTCAACGGAGTTACACCTAGTGGTTACTATTTCGCGGTTCAGTCTTATGTAATCTCATTACATAGGATATCCCCACTCACATGTCATCTACATGAACACGTTAGGATCACAGTGTTTGTATCATATACAAAGTGGGCCACATCGATAGTGTTACCAGGGTAAGGTACCCAAACCTTATCCCCTTACTATAGACCCATTAGGCTGTATCTCGAACCGAGATCCTTTATATGTACATTACATTCAGTTCAAGATACATTTTACAGCCTTGGATGTTTAGTTTAGTGGATTTAGGGTTAAAACAATGGCAATATCGTAAATAGTGAACAATAACTCTTTATTAAAATAATAACACTTTATTAAAATAATTAGAACGTAGTTACAAACTACGTGTTTTAGGGCACAAACCCCAACAAACTCTCACTTGAACTAAAACTCTAGTGAGGAACATTACAATCTAAAATAGTAGTTACTTAGATACAAACACAATAAATTAGGGCATCCATATACCCAATTACATACCTCCTATTTGCCATAGATTAGGCCATGTACATATCTCGTAGACCTAGACTTTCCAGATGAGCCTCGAACATTTTAGCCGTGAGAGTCTTTGTAAACTGCTCAACAATGTTGTGCTCTGAAGCGATCTTCGTGACTGTCACATATCCTCGTTGTATTATTTCTCGTATCGTGATACTTCCTCTTATGTGCTTGCCTCGGTTATGATCATGAGGTTCCTTCAAATTACTACGCTTGTTCGTTATCACAGATAAGGTGATCATATTTGGAACAACTTCCAAATCGAAGAAGAATTTTCCTTAGCCAAACAAACCTCTTTAGCCGCTTTCTTCACAAGCGATATATACTTAACCTCCATCGTGGATTCTCGCGATGCATCCTTGCTTGATGATTCGCCATACTATAGCTCCCCGTTAAGGGTGAAAATCGATCCCGATGTGGATTTCCTAGAATCCTTATTCGTCTGAAAACAAGAATCAGTGTATCCATTAAGGATCAAATCCTTAGTCCAATACACAAGCGTATAGTCCTTGTTCTCCTAAGATACTTGATGATATTTTTACTTCTGGTCCAAAGGGTCTAACCCTTGGTTGGATTGGTACCTACTGACTATTTCCACTGCATAGCAAATGTCTGGCCTCGTGCACAACATAACATACATTAAGCTACCTACTGCAGAGACATAGGGAATACGACTCATATCCTCAACCTTTTTGAGGTGTCTTAGGACACTAATCCTTAGACAGATGAACTCCATGCCTGAAGGGTAATAAGCCCCTCTTGGAATTCCGAATCGAATATCGGGCCAACATTTTGTCGATATAAGATGCTTGAGACAGAGCTAGCGTTCTGTTCTTGCAATTCCTAAAAATCTGAATCCCAACAACATACTGTGCCTCTCCCAAATCTTTCATTTGGATATGGGTCGCCAGCCAATTCTTTATGTTAGTAAGGTATCCTACATCATTTCCAATGAATAGGATATCATCCACATAAAGCACTAAGAAAGCTACTTTGTTGTTGATGATCCTCTTGAAAACACAAGGCGCATCAACGTTTTGGTCAAAGCCACAAGACTTGATCGCAATATCAAATCTTATGTTCTAAGATCTTGATGTTTGTTTCAACCCATAAATGGATCGATTGTGAGCTTGCAAACCTTTTGCTCCTGACTTTGGGTTATGAACCCTTCGGGCTGAGACATATAGATGCTCTCGTCAAGATTACCATTAAAAAAGACAGCCTTGACGTCCATTTGCCAAATCTCATAATCATAAAATGCGACTATGGACAAGAGTATCCTGATAGACTTAAGCATAGCAATGGGGATTCCTCATAGTCAACTCCTTCCCTTTGGGTAAAACCCTTTGCTACAAATTTGGCCTTAAAGGTCTGTACCTTTCCGGTTGCATCTCTCTTTCTCTTAAATACACCCTATGGGTCTTACCCCTTCAGGTTGGTGTACAAGTTCCCATACTGAATTGAAGTACATTGACTCCATTTCAAGGTCCATGGCTTTGATCTATTGGTCCTTGTCTACGTCATTCACTGCCTGTCTATAGAGCAATGGACCTTCTACGCCGTCATCAGGTATGAAGACTTGAGTTTCAGCTAAACCCAAGTAGCGGTCAGGTTGGGAAACAACCCTCCCACTCCGTCGAGGCATTCCCACCAATTGTGAAGGACGAGACTGACTTGATGTGCTGGCTTCTTCATAGCCTCTTCATGAAGGTCCAGCTTGATCAACAACTCTTGTTGGTTCATCTGTAGCTTCATTTAATACTAGTTTACTACGTGGTTTATGGTTCCTCATGTGATCTTCCACCAAGAAAGTGGCGTTTGTCGATACAATCACCTTGTTTTCTTGTGGGTCGTAGAAAAGGCCACCTCTCTCGTTTCTTTGGGATAGCCAACAAATTGGCATAATCTTGAACGAGGTTCCAGCTTTCTTTGGGTTTGTCACCAGCACGTGTATCGGACAACCCCAAATCCTGAAGTGTTGTAAACTAGGTTTATGCCCCTTCCACAATTCAAAAGGTGTTTCTGAAACACTATTTGATGGAACAATGCTCAAGATTTGAATTGCGCCTCTCTGCGTATCCCCAAAACGAGGCAGGCAATTGAGCATATCTCATCATAGATAGAACCATGTCCCAAAAGGTTCTATTTCTCCTTTCTGACACACCATTTTGTTGTGGTATATTAGGTGCTGAGAGTTGAGATTTAATTCCATGTTCTATCAAATAGTCCGGGAATCTCAAATCCATATACTCTCCACCTTGATCGAATCAAAGTGTTTTAATGGTTTTTCCTAATGCATTCTCTACTTCAGCCTTATACTTTTTGAACTTTTCAAGAGCCTCAGACTTATGATGCATTAGGTGTAGATAACCATACCTCGAATAATCATATATGAAAGAGATGAAATATCCGTACCCTCATTGAGCTTTAACATTTACCGGACCACAAAGATCCGAATGTATAAGTTCTAAGGGCTTTATGGCTCTATAACCTTTTCAAGTAAAAGGTCGCTTAGTCATTTTACCTTCCAAGCAAGATTCGCAAGGAGGTAAAGAATCATCTTCTAACTTGTTTAGAAGTCCATTCTTAGATAGTCTCTCAATCCGGTTGAGATTTATATAACCAAGTCTAAGATGCCAAAGATAGGTATTATTATGAGAAATATTTTGGCTTTTACTTCGAGTATTAGCATTTTTAAACATCTCATGATTCAAAATTGCTTTAATTTGATTTGGTTTAAGTACATGCAAGCCGTTTTCTAACTTAGCACAACAAATATTAACACCTTTCATTAAAATGAACGCTTCATTAAAAGAAAAAGTAAAACAATAGCCAAGTTCTATTAAACAAGAGATAGAAATTAAGTTCCTCTTAATCTTGGGAACTATGTACAGATTTTCTAAAAAGATAAATCTATCCCTAAAAAACAGCTTGACATCTCCCACTGCACGAGCTGAGACGACGTCTCCCGTTCCGACCCTAAACCTCATCTCACCCTCTTCGAACTCCTTGAAGGAACTAGTTTCTTGAAAAGAAGAGCAAACGTGATTAGTGGCTCCTGAATCAAGTATCCAGGTAAAATCATTATTTACCACTAAACAAGTTTCAAGAATAAGTAAATCGGATTTACCACTCTTCTCTTTGAGCTCAGTGTCTTCCCTTTTCCTCCTTTCCTCTTCTTCCGAGTGTTCTTAATCCCAGAAGAAGGACCGCAGGGCTTGGTTCCAGAGGATGAACCCATCTGGACCTTTTTGGAATTGGCAAACTCACTTGCCTCTCCATCAACCTGTCCCTTATTATCCATAAAAGACTGATAAGTCTGTAGTTCATTTAGGAGGGAAGTCAGGTTATATTCCCTTTTGTTCATCTCCGCATTGTTGTGGAATGACAGGAAACTCTTCAAAAGAGATTCCAAGATGAAGAATACCTGACTTTGCTCATCCAAGACCGCTCCATTCATTTCGGCCACGTTGAAGTGAACTATGAGATCAAGAACATGTTCCCTCACTAAAGTTACCTCCATCATGCGCGTGTTATAAATGTACATGAGGCATTCGTGCCTAAGGTGTCCAGACAGTTGCCCGAACATATTCTTCAATGAACTCATGATCTCACGAGCTGAGACCATGCCCTCATTCTTTTTGGCTAGAACTTCATAAAGACTAGCCAAAATGTAGACCTTGGCCTTATCATTGGCCTTGATCCAAATGATCATACGCATCCTTAATGATTGAGGAGAGTTTCGAGCAGGGACTAAGGACATTCCTCAGTCAGTACAAACCGAAGGTCGTCAAAAACAAGAATCATATTCAGGTTAGACTTCCACGTAGTATAGTTTTCACCAGTTAAACGTCCGCTTTTCAGTAAGTCTATAATTGAGGACGACATGCTGAAATTTTAAAAAATAGGTCTAATTAGTTATGACTTTAACCCATTACAAACCAATCAATTTTAGCAAAATTATCAAAAAATCCTAGTGTTTAAATTAAACCTTTAATTTTGCAACGATACTTCAAGGGTTTAGAACAAAAGCCACCGTCGGGTGGTCAGTCACTCCTCCCCTATATTCAGACTGTCTCAACCAATTCTCACTACCAGAACATCTCATGTCCCAATGATCCTTAGCTACCGTTTGTTTGGTCAATGACTTGTTAACTAGCTTAACTTATCCCGTAAATGTGACCCTACCATTTTTAGATCAAATAGGGCTGAGGCAACAAGCTACTATTTAGAAAGACAACTGTTGGCAAATTACATAAGAGACCCTATCAATTTCTGGAGTTCGCGGGTGTTCTGATCCCTATAGTTAAGCCCTCCGTAGTGATTGGTTGTTCCAGACAACCTAGCAAAGCGACTATAGAAATCTCACCGTGCATGCGACCTAATGGAGGAGATCGTAGGATACGCTCACACGCGTCCCTTCTCCCATTTACTATGGATACTTCCTCATTCACCTTGGTATTGAACCATGCAAACACTTACCGTAGGGGGCACCCTATTGACGCCATGTAGCCGAGCATGGAACTGACGGTGTGAACTCTTGAGGACGTGAGATTAAACTCGATGCGAACATCTCGTTTTCTCCCACTGAAGCTCGTAAGGTTAGGGTGTAGGTTTAACTTAGTCGGATTCTGGCTAAAAGAATCTATCTAAGTCTATACCTATTATAACTAGGTCTTTTAACCTTATGTCTATATGAATAAACATTTTAATTACATAGATATAAAACAGGACTATGGTTAATTCAACTCAAGCTCCTGGTCAGTTCACAGGTAGGAGGTGGTCCGTTAATTGTCAGCTTAAGTACCCCCAACCTTAGATAGAATTTCACTAGTAGAGTTCCCTTATTACCATAGTTCTATTGTCCTACTATATTTTAAACTATTTAAAATACTATGTAAGACAAACTTCTAATCCTATTAGAAATTAAAACTTAGGTCTAAATGAATTTTAAACAATTTAAAACTAATTTAATTTTTACCCAAGTTCCTATGTTTGCATGCAATTCTTTGCTATAGGTTATGGTTTCTAAAACCCCTTTAATTTATAACTTTTATAAATTTTAATAATTAACCTATGACAACGAACTAAGCTCCAAGGTTATAACATTTATCTTGAACATCAGTGTAGTGGACACTATTTGGGTTGAGTTCAAGAATATAACCTATATAGTCTATGGTATAAGAATAAGGTTGGAAACCTCATTCTGGTAACACCATGGATGCGGCTCACTTTGTAATTAGTACAAATGAGGTAATCCGACACATTCATGTAGTTGACATGCGAGTGGGGGCATCCTGTATGAAGAGTTCATACAAGACTGGATCGCAAACTATTAGTCTAACCAGTGTAACACCGTTAACAGGATAAGAGTAGTAATTTATAGATGGTCATTAGTGACTCGACCTGAATCGTAAGCAAGTTAAGAACTCGTGCTTATAGGGGTTTGTCCTTAGACTAGTATGGGTGAGAGTGGCCTGTAGCCGACTCATTAAGCCTACCCTCTCAGGGACAGAACCTCGTAGGTAGCTGGGAACTTAACTGTGCAAGATGGAATTCACTCATTCCTACACTAAGGAATTAGATAGGTTGTTCCCTTAAGAACTGACTCCAGGTCTTGAACAACAAGGCCCCGCCCTCTGTGAGGAAATGAGTCTAAGGTAGGACCTTAGACTTGTTGTTCATTAGAGGATCAGTGGTGCTTAAGGAGCAAAGAGGTAATCACAGGTGTAAAACGGTAATTTGACCCAGCCGTGATTACGAACAACCTGTGAAGGGTTGACTCATGGGTAATGACTATATCAGTGGACACAATATTATCTACAGTGAGGAGAGTGCAACTACAAGTCTATAGTGGAGTGACTTGTAGTTAATGAATATTGATTAACTGGATCAAAGAGTTTGACAGTTAATCTCACAACATTGGAGCTCATGAACTGTAGGTCCATTAGGTCCCTCCGTTGGCTCAATATGGTAATATTGAGGGTATAAAGTTAGGAATGAAATTGAAGTGTTCAATTTCATACATGAGGTGTTATATCAATTATATATAATATAATTGATATAATATATAGTTTTAATGTGAATTAGATTCGTATATAAACTATATACTAAAGAGAGAATAAAGGAGGGGTAGGATGGTCATTTCCATCCTATTTCCCTATATATGTGGTTGCATGAGATGCAACTAGTTTAAGTGATTCCAAGCTTTTGTTGTGTAGTTGGAAAGGTTCCAAGACACAAACATCTCTCTCACAAAACACCTCACCTCTCCTAAAGGGAACCCACCTTCCTCCCTCACCTAGAGAACAACGGAGAAGATCCGGTGGTAGTGTCGGTGTTCGTAAGAGTTCGTGTTGTTGTGATCTTGATCGTGAGAAAGGAGGAGCACTTGAAGAAAGATTCTTCAAAGGTAACTTTCTTGTTGTCCATTATATTCATATGCTTAATCTAGTGATATATGTTATTGAATTATATCGTTGTAACTAAATCAAGAGCGCACGATTCACAATTGCTTCCGCTGCGGGACTTCGATTCCCTTCAATTGGTATCAAAGCCTAATTGCATTCTTGATTTATGTTCTGGATTATTCAAGAACAAGGTGAGATTTACTGTTTTTGCATGAGATGTATGAACGGTTTTGCAAAATTAGATGGTTTCAATTTTGGCACTTAGATTTACAATTTCTATTGAATCGTTCATTGCCTGGTGTTTAGGGCAATTTTAATTGTAAATCAAGTCTGTAAGTCCGTGTCGGTCGAGGCAAAGTGGTTGCTGAGAAGATCGGAGCAAAAACGAGCAAGAATTGGAGAATTCTCATTCTTATGCGTAATGCGGCGTTGCAACAGCTGCGCTTGCCGTAAGGAGCGAAGAGAGAGACGCGTTACATAACGCTGTCATCGGCGTTGCAACGCTTGGCAGAAGACGACAAGAAACAGCGTTGCAACGCTGCTATCAGCGTTGCAACGCCACATACGTTTCGCGAATTTCAGCAACGAGCAGAAAAAGTTTATTTTATTATATATTAAATATAAAAATATTATATATTTAATTTATATTTAATTAATTAATTTTAATTAATATAATTAGATTATATTATTTAGAATTAATTTTAGGGTGCCAAAATTGGTCTAATTTTGCTATTTTAATTATGCAATTGTTGTGTAATTATTGCCATGCATAATGTATGCTTTTATTTTAGAAACCCACCTTAGGTTAAGTATTTTCATGCATCATTTATAATATAAGGAGTTATATTATATAGTTTGCATGATTAATTAATATAAAGTTGTTATATTGATTTATGGACAACATTGACATGCATTTATATATCATGAGATGAATATGCTATGAATGTCTTATTATTCATGTGATGAATGATCAAACACTATAACATAGTATGCATGTCACCTAAGGTTAATTATTAGTTTTAAAGTGTTTAGAACTTGGAAATAATATACCTTAGGTTATCTAGTTCTAATTAGATTAGAATCAGGAACCAAGTAATTTATAAGCTATGATTAAAAGAGGAACTCTGTCTAAGGAAAGTTATGTCTAGGCTTGGGTATTTAAGCTGATGGAAATAGAACACCCCTACCTGGGAACTGACCTGGGAGTGAAATTTAATCAGAGAGTTTATAAATTACAGTAGCGTTAGCGGGTTTATTAAGGGGTTAATAAACTAGAAATCCTAGGTTTAATATAAGGAGTTATATTAACAAACTTAGGATAAAATCATTATAAGAGTTATATTGATTATCGATATAAGAGTTATATTGATAGAGTTAGGTAAAACCATTAGCCGAGTTTTAGCCTAAGAAAGATTCTTATAAACTTAAAAGTATTCAGTGGGAGGAAAAAGTGTATGAGATACATATTTTTCTACCTACGCTAACTCCGAGAAATTCACACCGTGAGACTCATACTTGGCCTCGTGGCGCAAACGGGAGCATCCCCCTTCGGATAGTGTTTCTATGAGTCAATATCAAGGTGAATGGAGAGGGTACTTATAGTGAGTGAGAGCAGGTTTAGTGAAAACAAAACCTACGATCTCTTTTGTCGGTTTACACCGTTAGACCACTATGGTCAGCTTGCTAGTTTGGCCTGGACAAGACAATCCCTTCGGAGGGCTTGATCATAGAGGATCGAACACAGTAGACACCCGAAAGGGATAAAGATTTCCTTAGACTATTTTTCAATCTAGTCCTCCTTCACGGATTTTATTGGATGGAGACTCGGGATCTAAAGACAGAGGGTTACACTCACGGGGTACATAAGTTGTGTATGTATCCATACCGAAAAAGGCTAACTAAAACCTATAGGAATAAGAGTTATTCTGGTATTAGGTTTTGGTTAAGAGTGTCTTGATCTAGAGGAGGAGTGTTTTTTATTACCCTTCGGTGTCATACATTCTAAACCTTTGGAGTATCATTGCAAATTATAAATGGCGTGGGAATCATTTGATAATTAGCTAAAACATGATTTGTTTAAAGTTATAGCAAGAAACTCATACAAGTTTATTTGTAACTTTGTCAGCAAAAATGTCTAGCTCTATTATTTCCTTATTGGGTGCGGAAAAGTTAACCGTAGAGAATATGATGAAATGGAAAAACAAACACAATACTATATTGGTAGTGGATGATCTAAAGTTTGTGCTCACTTATTAGTGTCCTCAGGTGCCAGGCTCGAATGCGTCACGAAGTATTCGTGATGCATATGATCGATGGATCAAGGCCAGTGATAAGACCAAGGTCTACATGTTGGCAAGTATGTCTGACATATTAGCCAAGAAGCATTAGGGCATGATTACCACCAAGGAAATCATGGATTCTGTGCAGGGTATGTTTGGACAACAGTCCACACAGGCCCGACATAATGCCCTAAAGTACATATTAACCTCGAGGATGCCAGAGGGTACATCTATTCGGGATCATGTCCTGGATATGATGGTGCACTTTAACATCGCGGAGTCGAATGGTGCTTCCATTGATGAGTCGAGCCAGGTCAACTTCATTCTGGAAACCCTTCCAGATAGTTTCCTGCAGTTTAGAAGTAATGTTGTTATGAACAATCTTACTTTTAATCTTACCTCCCTTCTGAATGAACTCCAGACCTTTCAGTCTTTGATGAAAATTCAAGGATCGAAAGGTGAGGCAAATGTTCCCAGTAGGAGTTATCACAGAGGTTCGACCTGCAGGACAAAAACGATGGCTTCATCTTCTTCTAACACGAGAGGAAGAAGAAGAACATGAAGAAGATTGGTAAAGGGAAACATGCTGACAAAGCTGCCACCCAGAAGGGCAAGAAAGTCAAAGACGTTGCTGGCAAAGGATGTTTCCACTGCAACAAAGACGGGCATTGAAAACGGAACTGTCCGAAGTACATTGAAGAAAAGAAGAAGGAAGGTAAATATGATTTACTTTGCCTAGAAGCTTGTTTAGTTGATAATGATAAAACAACTTGGATACTTGATTCAAGCACCACTAATCATGTTTGCTCTTCTTTTCAGGGAATTGATTCTTGGGAGCAAATGACAAGAAGAGAGATAACACTCCTGGATTGGAAATGGAGAAGTCGTCTCTCACCAGTAGCAGATGAGGCACAATGAAGCTTTATTTTGGCAAGAAATATGTATTGTTGGACAATATACTAGTGATACCAGGGTTTACTAGAAACCTTATTTCCATTTCTTGCCTCATAGAACAATGTATTTCTGTTTCCTTTTTATGAATAAAGTGTTTATTTTGAAGAAATGTATAGAAATATGTTCAGCTTCATTAGAAAATGGTTTGTATGTTTTAAGGCCTAATTCTTTCAAAATGATTTTGAACACTGAATTATTTAAAACTGCAAATGCACAAACTAAGAAACGTAAAATTTCTCCTAAAGAAAATGCTCATCTTTGGCATCTAATATTGGGTCACATTAATCTCAATAGAATTGAGAGATTGGTAAAGAACAGACTTCTAAACGAGTTAGAAGAAAACTCTTTGCCAGTATGTGAATCCTGCCTAGAAGGCAAAATAACTAAAAGACCTTTAGTGGAAAAGGTTATAGAGCCACAGACTCTCTAGAGCTTATACATTCAGACCTTTGTGGTCCGATGAATGTTAAAGCCAGGGGAGGATATGAATATTTCATCTCTTTTATAGATGATTATTCTAGATTTGGACATATCTACCTAATGCACCACAAGTCTGAAGCACTTGAAAAGTTCAAGGAATTCAAGACTGAGGTTGAAAATCAATTAGGTAAAACTATTAAAACACTTCAATCGGATCGACGTGGTGAGTACATTGATTTAAAATTCCAGAACTATATGATAGAACATGGAATTACATCGCAACTCTCAGCTCCCGACACACCACAACAAAACGGTATATTGGAAAGGAGAAATAGAACCTTGTTGGACATGGTTCGATCAATGATGAGTTATGCTCATCTCCTTAGTTCCATTTGGGATTACGCAATGGAGACTGCAGTATACATTTTGAATAATGTGCCCCCCAAAAGTGTTTCTGAAATACCTTTTGAACTCTGGAAAGGACATAAAGGTAGTTTATGTCACTTCAGAATATGGGGTTGTCAAGCACATGTGCTTGTGACAAATCCAAAGAAGTTGGATTCACGTTCAAAATTATGCCTATTCGTAGGATACCCACAAGAAACAAGAGGTGGTTTATTCTATGATCCTATGGAAGATAAGGTTTTTGTGTCGACAAATGTCGTTTTCTTAGAGGATGACCACATAAGGGACCACAAACCAAAAAGTAAAGATGTGGTGAGTGAGTTAGACGGAACAATAGCAAAGGTTGCTAATAAGAACACTAGTACGTCAACAAGAGTTGTTGATACTACTTTGTCTAGTCAAGAGAGTCCATCTCAAGAGTTGAGTATGCCTCGACGTAGTGGGAGAGTTGTAATACAACCAGACCGTTACATGGGTTTAGCTAAAATCCAAGTTGTTATACCATATGACAACTGCTAGGATCTATTAACTTATAATCAAGCAATGGTTGACAAAGACAAAGACAAATCGGTCATAGCCATGGACCAAGAAATGGAGTCGATGTACTTCAATTCTGTTTGGGATCTTGTAGATAAGCCTGATGGGGTAAAACCTATAGGTTGTAAGTGGATCTACAAGTGAAAACGTGGTGTAGATGGGAAGGTGCAAACCTTTAAAGCTAGACTAGTGGCAAAGGGTTATACCCAGGTTGAAGGGGTTGACTATGAAGAAACTTTTCACCTGTTGCTATGGTAAAGTCTATCCGTATCCTTCTTGCCATTGCTGCATATTATGACTATGAGGTATGGCAAATGGATGTCAAGACAACCTTTTTGAATGGAAATCTTAAGGAAAACATCTACATAGACCAACCCAAAGGGTTCATTGAACCAGGACAAGAGCAAAAGGTTTGCAGGCTTAAAAGGTCAATATATGGACTGAAACAAGCCTCTAGGTCCTGGAATATAAGATTTGATGAGGCAATCAGATCTTATGGTTTTGACCAGAATGATGATGAACCTTGTGTCTACAAGAAAATCATTAATAGTTCTGTCACATTCCTAATTCTCTATGTGGATGATATCCTACTCATTGGGAACGATGTAGGTTATCTTACTGACATCAAGGAATGGCTAGCTACGCAGTTCCAAATGAAAAATTTGGGTGATGCGCAGTTTGTTCTTGGGATCCAGATTGTCCGGAACCGCAAGAATAAAACACTAGTCTTGTCTCAAGCATCTTACATAGACAAAGTGTTGTCAAGGTTTAAGATGCAAGATTCCAAAAAGGGCTTGTTGCCTTTTAGACATGGAATCCATTTATCTAAGGAACAGTGTCCTAAGAGACCTCAAGGAGTTGAGGATATGAGACGGATTCCTTATGCTTCGGCTGTTGGGAGCCTGATGTAAGCCATGTTGTGTACTAGGCCCGACATCCACTTTGCGATTAGGATGGTCAGTAGGTATCAATCCAATCTAGGACTTGAACACTGGACAACGGTTAAAACAATCCTTAAGTAGCTTTGGAGAACAAGGAACTACATGCTTGTGTATGGGGCTAAGGATTTGATCCTTACAGGATACACGGATTCTTACTTTCAGACTGATAAAGATTCTCGAAAATCTACATCAGGGTCGATTAACTCTTAACAGAGGAGTTGTAGTATGGCGGCGCGCAAGCAAGAATGCATCACGATTCCACCATGGAGGCGAATATGTAGCAACTTGTGAAGCAGCTAAGAAGGCCATTTGGTTAACGAAATTCATGCTAAATTTGGAAGTTGTTCCAAATATGACTTTGCTCATCACACGATATTGCGATAAAAGTGGTGCAGTGAAAAATTCGAGGGAACCCAAAGTCACAAGAGGGGAAAACACATAGAGCGGAAGTATCATCTCATCTGGGAGATGGTGCATAGAGGAGACGTGATTGTCACGAAGATAGCCTCAGAGCACAATATTGCTGATCCTTTTACAAAGGCTCTCATGGCTAAAGTATTTGAGAGTCACCTAGAAGGTCTAGGTTTACAAGTCTTTCCCAACTAGCGCAAGTTGGAGTATTTTGTACAAAGGGGTTTATATGCCCTAGTTTATTGTATTTACATTACTGTAATGTTTTAGTACTCCACAAGCTTTAGGTTAAGTGGGAGATTGTTGGGATTTATGCCCTAAACTTGTGTAATTTTGATCAATTAAATAGAGTGTTATTTGTTTTGATAGAATTACAGTCTTTCTTTATAAATCCAATAAACTAAGCTCCAAGGTTATAACATTTATCTTGAACATCAGTGTAGTGGACACTATTTGGGTTGAGTTCAAGAATATAACCTAAATAGTCTATGGTATAAGAATAAGGTTGAAAACCTCATTCTGGTAACACCATGGATGCGGCTCACTTTGTAATTAGTACAAATGAGGTAATCCAACTCATTCATGTAGTTGACATGCGAGTGGGGGCATCCTGTATGAAGAGTTCATACAAGACTGGATCGCAAAATTATTAGTCTAACCAAAGTAACAATCGCTAATGAGGATAAGACTAGTAATTTATAGATGGTCATTAGTGACTCGACCTGAATCGTAAGCAAGTTAAGAACTCCTGCTTATAGGGTTTGTCCTTAGACTAGTATGGGTGAGACTGGCCTGTAGCCAACTCAATAAGCCTACCTTCTTAGGGACAGAACCTCGTAGGTAGCTGGGAACTTAACTGTGCAAGATGGAATTCACTCATTCCTACACTAAAGAATTAGATAGGTTGTTCCCTTAAGAACTGACTCCAGGTCTTGAAGAACGAGGTCTCGCCCTCTATGAGGGTATGAATCTAAAGTAGGACCTTAGACTTGTTGTTCATTAGAAGATCAGTGGTGCTTAAGGAGCAAAGAAGTAATCACAGGTGTAAAATGGCAATTTGACCCAGCCGTGATTACGAACAACCTATGAAGGGTCGACTCATGAGTAATGACTATATCAGTGGACACAATATTATCTACAGTGAGGCTCAACTACAAGTCCATAGTGGAGTGACTTGTAGTTAATGAAAATTGATTAACTGGATCAAAGAGTTTGACAGTTAATCTCACAACATTGGAGCTCATGAACTGTAGGTCCATTAGGTCCCTCCGTTGGCTCAATATTGTAATATTGAGGGTATAAAGTTAAGAATGAAATCAAAGTGTTCAATTTCATACATGAGGTGTTATATCAATTATATATAATATAATTGATATAATATATAGTTTTAATGTGAATTAGATTCATATATAAACTATATACTAAAGAGAGAATAAAAGAGGGGCAGGATGGTCATTTCTATCATATTTCCCTATATATGGTTGCATGAGATGCAACTAGTTTAAGTGATTCTAAGCTTTTGTTGTGTAGATGGAAATGTTCCAAGACACAAACATCTCTCTCACAAAACACCTCACCTCTCCTAAAGGGAACCCACCTTCCTCCCTCACCTAGAGAACAACGGAGAAGATCCGGTGGTAGTGTCGGTGTTCGTTCGAGTTCGTGTTGTTGTGATCTTGATCGTGAGAAAGGAGGAGCACTTGAAGAAAGGTTCTTCAAAGGTAACTTTCTTGTTGTCCATTATATTCATATGCTTAATCTAGTGATATATGTTCTTGAATTATATCGTTGTAACTAAATCAAGAGCACGCGATTCACAATCGCTTCCGCTGCGGGACTCTGATTCCCTTCAATGTTATACGAGTCATGCCACCATGTACTAGCAGACTGATGCGGAAAATATCGGGTGCCCTAAACTAATGCAAATTAGAATCAAACCCCGACACTTTTACGACGTGCAAGTATACACTCACGAGAGCGACAAGTGATAAGTTAAAAGTATCGATCCCACGAGGACTAGTTAGACCTAATTTAGTGAGTGTCCTAGCAAATTTTCCTTATTTTAGTACAATGCATGAGTGTGCAATTTATTGTTTAAAATAAATAAGTTGATACGATAAGAAAGATAAGATAAGACCAAAGAAAATAATTGAATTTAAATGCAGGAGAGGAGAATGCAAACAAGAAGATGCGGAGATACAAGAGATGAGATTTGTAATGAAAAATAAGCTCAGGTTAGGTTAGAGATCTAATGTTCAATTGGAATAAATTTTTAGTGATGCCTTGAATTTACCTACACATGCATTCAAATGATTCTTTCCAAAATCACTATGTTTTAAAACCTACAATTTCCCAATTGTGATCTAAATTATGCCCATGATTTTAGGTTCTAGGTGGGTTAATTATCCCTAATCAACTCAATGATCCTAGAATGAAATTTTAGTTTTCTAATTCATTAGCTTTCCCAAGTTTATGAATTATAGAGAAGTTAAAAGGCCAATTTTAATTCTCATGCAACGTTAAATTTAATAAAATTTCATAAATTCAATCAATGACATCAACCATAAATTTAATCCAAAATTACATTAAAACAACCTAACCCTTGCTTAAGAAAATTTAGTTCATGTAAAGGATCAATCACACTTCATTAAATTGGTCATGCTTACACTAATCAAGAAATTCATATGCAAAAATAATCCAAAACAAATCACACAAATTTCTTAGAAACGATAAGGCAATTAATCTCCAATTAGTGTATGACAAGGCCCAATAAAATCGGTGATATTTGCGAAATATTAGAGTAAGTGCTAGAAGAAAGGAAGTCAAATTACACAACAATTAGGCTAAAATTGCTTCAAAGCAGATGCCTAGCAAAACACCTCGATTTTCTATAATAAAGTTAGGCACTTTGCTTCAAAGAATTGCTTGGTTGTTCCAAACACGATCGACCAATTGCTTCAAAGAAAGGCAAGCAACAAAGCGAACAACCCCTTGGATCCACCGATTGCTTGAAAGCGAAAGAACCAACACAATCGCTGCGGCGACCTCACGCGATTGCTTCAGCAAATCGATAGGCCAACTCTCCCGATGTCGTCCCTCGCAATTGCTACAGCAAATCTAGGCGCCTTCCTCCGACTGCTTCAGCAAGGTAGTAGGTTGGCTCTCCCGAATGCCCTCACTAATCTGCTCCCTCAACTTTGCTGTAGCAAAATTGAAGCCCCTCTCGATGCGCCTCTCAACAATTGCCTCACCACGGATGAACCTCACGATTGCTACAGCAAAGACACCATCATGATTTGTCTCTCCAACGAACACTTTGCTGTAGCAATCACTTGGTTCTCCTTCTCTTCTCGGTCTCTTTCTCTTGTCGCAATTTCTCTCCTCTCACCACACTTGTAAACCCTAGCCTTCTTATGCAAGATGGTGTTGCCCTAACTCCACAAATTACAAAAATACCCTTAAGGGTAAAAAGACCATATTACCCTTTGGGTAAAATGTCTAAAATGCCCTTAGGGACTCTTGTAATTTTTAAACATCTCCTACACACAGAAAAATCCCAAATAAATTTATGAAGTCAATTATAAATCAAACTAAATACACGAGGATTTTTGGAGTTAAGAAAAATCTCAAATTTCGGTCTTTAATTAACCGTTAGCTTATTTTCCTAAATTCTTGAATTAAAACACAAAAACATCAAAATTAATTCTTTTTGCACCTAATGCTTAAATTCAAGATATTAAAGCTAACACACATAATTTAGGGATAAAATAACATGAGGATAACTAAATTAAATGCAATTCAAGTGGATTAAACACTAAAATTCTAGTAAAATAACTCACTTATGGTGAGTTATCACAGACGACGCAGGCAGGATCAGGGCGGGATGTAGGATCCTACCCAAGGCCATTCTGAGAGGGGATCTAGTGCCCCGAGAGTCCAGACTGAGGCCAGATATGAGCAACATGCTAGTCCCTCACAGGTTTGGTTGAATAAGCTTGAGAAATGTTTTGATGTGATGAGTTGCCCTGAAGAGCGAAAAGTCAAGTTGGCCACATTCCTGCTAGAGAAGGAAGCAGAGGGTTGGTGGAAGACAATACTAGCCAGGCGGAGTGATGCACGCACTCTAAATTGGCAAACTTTCAGAAGCATATTTGAGGATAAGTATTATCCTAGCACGTACTACGAGGCAAAGAGGGATGAATTTTTAGAACTGAAGCAAGGGTCACTGTCCGTGGTAGAGTATGAGAGAATGTATACCGAGCTGTCACGGTATGCTGATGTAATTGTGGCATCTGAGAGTGACAGGTGTCAAAGATTTGAAAAGGGATTACGTTCGGAGATACGTACCCCAGTCACAACCATTGCTAAGTGGACTGATTTTTCTCAACTGGTAGAGACTCCTCTACGTGTTGAGCAGAGTATAACAGAGGCGCAATCAGTGGTAGAACCTACACGTGGGGTTTCGACAGCGAGTAGTTTTCGAGGTCGTGAGCAGCGAAGATTCACACCTGGAGTAAATGTTTCAAGTCGTCAGGACTTTAAGAATCGAGTTGGCGGCCAAACATCGAGGCAGATGAATGTGAGTGGTGCCTATCAGAGGCAGAGTAAAAAAACACCTAGTCAGTCTGCTAGATTCGCAGCAAGACCACAGACAGTGCAAGAGTCTGTAGTCAATGTAGCACGAAGAACTACATGTGCAAATTATGGCAAGAATCATCGAGGCCAATGTCTTGTTGGTGTCGACTTGTGTTACCAGTGTGGACAACAAGGGCATTTCAAGAGGGATTGTCCACAGTTTAGAGTAGCCACACAGAGGGACCAGGGAGTTGGGTCCCAGACAGTTGAGCAGCCGAGAGTTCCAGTAGTTGCAGGAGAGGGCACCAGCGGTGCTAGACAGAAGGGAGTTGTAGGGAGACCTAGGCAACAGGGAAAGGTCTACGCTATGACTCAGCAAGAAGTAGAGGATTCACCAGATGTGATTACTAGTACGATTTCTATTTGTAATGTACCTGAACGTGTTTTAATAGATCTAGGTGCTACACATTCCTTTATTTCTAGTATATTCTTGACTAAGCTGAATAGAAAGCTAGAGCCTTTATTTCAGAAGTTAGTTATATACACTCCAGTTGGTGATGCTTTATTAGTCAATTCAATGTTGAGGAATTGTGAGGTCTTAGTAGAAGGTCTCAATATGTTAGTGGATCTTCTTCCACTAGAGTTGCAGGTGTTAGATGCAATCTTAGAGATGGATTTCTTATTTACTCATTATGCTTCCATGGATTTCCATAGAAAGGAAGTTGTTTTTAGGAAACCAGAATTGGTTGAAATGGTTTTCAGGGGTGAAAGGAAGATTATTCCTACGAGTTTGATTTCAGCATTAAAAACGTTATTGAGGAAAGGTTGCACGACGTTTCTTGCACACGTAGTGGAGGTGCAGGAGGAAAAACTAAAACCAGAAAATGTTCTTGTTGTGAACGAATTTCTTGATGTTTTCCCAGTAGATCTGTTAGGGTTTCCACCTGATAGGGAAGTAGAGTTTACTATTGAATTGTTACAAGGAACAACACCTATTTCGCAAGCGCCAGTATAGAATGGCTCCAAGTGAGCTCAGGGAGCTGAAGATGCAGTTACAAGAACTAGTTGATAAGGGATACATCAGACCTAGTGTATCGCCTTGGGCAGCTCCCGTGTTATTTGTAAAGAAGAAAGACGGTACCCTTAGATTATGCATTGATTATAGACAGTTAAACAAAGTCACGATACGCAACAAGTATCCTTTACCCCGTATAGATGATTTGTTTGACCAGTTACGAGGAGCATCAGTGTTTCCTAAGATCGATTTAAGATCGGGATACCAAAAGTTAAAGGTATGGGAATTAGATATTCCCAAGACGACATTTAGAACGAGGTACGGGCATTATGAGTTTTTAGTAATGTCATTCGGTTTGACTAATGCACCAACAGTTTTCATGGACCTCATGAACAGGATTTTCCATCCGTATTTGGATCAGTTTGTGATAGTATTTATTGATGATATACTAGTTTATTCGGTTGATAGGAAAGCTCATGAGGAACATTTGAGGATTATTCTGCAAACACTACGAGATAAACAGTTGTACGCTAAATTCACCAAATGTGAGTTTTTGTTAAATCGGGTAGTGTTTCTGGGGCAAGTTGTCTCAGCAAATGGAGTTAGTGTGGATCCGAATAAAGTGAAAGTTGTAGTCAACTGGGAGAGACCAACTAGTGCGACAGAGGTACGTAGTTTCCTAGGCTTGGCAGGATACTACAGACGGTTTGTTGAGGATTTCTCACGTTTAGCATTACCCTTAATAGCTTTGACAAGTAAGAATGCTAAGTTTGAGTGGTCAGATAAATGTGAGCGAGTTTTCGGGAGTGAAAAAGCAGTTAGTTACAACACCTATTTTAACACTTCTGTAGAATGGGAAAGAGTATATGATTTCTTGTGGCGCTTGAGGCAAGGTTTAGGGTGTGTGCTCGTGCAAGAAGGAAAAGTTATAGCTTATGTGTCAAGGCAATTGAAAAAGCACGAATGTAATTACCCTACCCACGATCTTGAGCTAGCAGCAGTTGTTTTAGCATTGAAGATTTGGAGGCATTATTTGTTTGGTGAGAGGTGTCACATTTTACACGAGATCATAAAAGTTTGAAATATATCTTTGATCGAGAGGGAGTTTAATATGAGCCAAAGAAGATGGTTAGAACTGATTAAAGATTATGATTGTACAATAGAATACCATCCAGGTAAGGCGAATGTCGTAGCAGATGAACTGAGCAGGAAGTCAAGACTTCCTAGGGACGCCTTGTGTGGTATTCGAGCAACCTTTTTAAGTACTCTAACGGATTCTAAGGCAGTTGTGACTGCAGGGAATTCAGGGGGCCTCATAGCTCAATTCCAAGTCAGGTCTTCGCTTATAACAGAGATTGTGAGAAGACAACCAAAGGATAGTAACCTGCAGAAAATGTTTGGAAAGTACAAATAGGGCAAAGAAGCAGAGTTTAAGATGAGATCAGATAGAGCCATAGAGAGACAGGGAAGACTATGCGTTCCAAGTTTTAGTGAGCTTAAAGATGTTATTTTAGCGGAAGCTCATAGTTCAACTTACGTTATGCATCCAAGAAGCACCAAGATGTACAAAACATTGAAGGGGACGTATTGGTGGCCTGGGATGAAGCGGGAGATAGCTAATTATGTTGATAGATGTTTGATTTGTCAACAGGTTAAACCAGTTACACAGAGGTCATGAGGACTCCTTAATCCATTGGCAGCGCCGGAATGGAAATGGGAGCATATCACTATAGATTTTCTGTTTGGATTACCACGTACTTTAGGTGGACATGATGGTATTTGGATAATAGTGGATAGACTCACTAAGACAGCACGGTTTATACCCATTAAAGTGACATCTACGCTCGATCAGCTTGTTAAGCTATACGTCGATAAAATTGTGAGTCAATACGGAGTGCCAGTGTCCATAGTTTCAGATAGAGACATGAGATTTACTTCTAAGTTTTGGCCTAGCTTATAGAAAGCTTTGGGGACAAAGCTAAATTTTAGTACAACATTCCATCATCAGACAGATGGTCAGTCAGAGAGGACCATCCATACATTAGAAGACATGTTGAGAGCATGTGTCTTTCAATTTAAGGGAAGTTGGGATACACACCTATCACTTATGGAATTTGCTTACAATAACAACTATCAATCGAGTATTGGCATGGCACCATTTGAGGCTCTATATGGAAGACCGTGTAGAACGCCTGTATGTTGGAACGAGGTAGGAGAGTGAAAGCTAATTGGTCCTGAGTTGGTACAAGTTATTACGGACAATATTAAGGTAATCAGGGAGAATTTGAAGATAGCACAAGATCGTCAAAAGTGTTACGCAGATAAGCGACGAAAGGACTTAGAATTCCAAGTCGGAGATTAAGTTTTCTTGAAGTTATCACTGTGGAGAGGTGTCAATCGCTTCGACAAGAAAGGTAAGCTAAGTCCTAGATATATTGGTCCTTATCAAGTAATAGAACGAGTTGGGCCAGCAACCTATAGACTTAAGTTGGCAGTAGAACTATCTCGAGTACATGATGTTTTACATGTGTCTATGTTGAGGAAGTATATTCTAGATCCGACTCATGTGTTGCAAGAACAACCAATTGAGCTGAAAAAAGACATGAGTTACTTAGAGGATGCAGTTGAAATCTTCGACAGGAAAGAACAAGTTTTGAGAAAAAAGACGATCTCACTCGTGAAGGATCGTTAGAGACATCACAGAGTGGAAGAGGCAACCTGGGAGTTAGAGGACCAAATGAGGAGGAAGTATCCGACGATTTTCACTTAAGGACTACTCAATTTCGAGGACAAAATTTCTTAAGGGGAGGTAAGTTGTAAACCCGAGATCTCTCTTTGAAAATTTTTCTTAAAAAAAAAACAAAAGAAAAGAAGAATGGAAAAGTTTAATATATTTTTGTTTGGTTTTGTTTTAAAAAGAAAAGAAAAGAAAAGAAAAAGAAGAATGAGATAAAGGAAAAGAATAAAGAAAAAAGCAAAAAGCAAAAAGGAAAAGGACAAAAAAACTTTTTCCACCGCCAAGCTTTTCTAAAATGATTTAATTCACCTTCTTTCCATTTCCTTGTCATTTTATCTAGGAAAACCAGAGAGCCTCGTGAGAGGAAGTTAAAGGAAGGAGAAGAAAGTGGTTTTTGGTTTGAAGTTGAAGAAGAAAGGGAGAAATTCAATCCAACCTCCCGTGGCAGCAAGATGAACAATTCAACCATGTTCTGATGTTTTGATCATTTCGAGCACAAAAAGAAGAGGTAAGAGTTGAGAATTAGTGTTCTTGAAAGTTAATTCATTTTTTAAAAAAGTTCGTGAAGGAAGCTCGAGCAAATTTGGATCTTAGGTTACTGATTTTTGAAGAGGAAGGCAGAAGAGAGAATTTGCTGTCAAATCCGAGAAGTCTCTGGTTTTTTGGTCATGCTGATCAGTAGGATTCGAATTGGAAGCTCTAATAGGTATGGTTGGAAAGCTTATCGAATTTCCTACAACTTTCATGAAGAACGCATGAGTAGAAATCGACTGGAAGATATTTAGTATTTCAGGTCAATTTCGGGTTGCAACAGGGAAACGAACTGGAATAGCAGAAGTTTGTTTCTAGCGAAGAAGCTTTCGAGGTATTTTCGAATAAATCCGTTGGGAATCTCAATTTAATTTCTTCATGTGACTTTTAGAGGGTTCCAAAAGAAAGAGTTTGGTATAAAGTACATCCTTTTTGGCTAAGTAATGAAGAAGTTATGATTGTTTGAAAATAGGGTATGAAATCTGTAAATGCTGAAAAATTTGATGGTGTGGTTTATGTAATTTTAAGATTGAAAATCATAAGCTCCAGGTTCTAATGCTTGATTTTGGTTTGTTTGACAGGCCAAGAGGAAATAGGTCGAGTGTACGGGCCAAGGTTCAAATTCTAACACTGTGAGTGACAAAACGAACTTCGAAAATGATCTATGTTCTTGAAATATGCTTTAAGAAATGCAAGTTTTGCTATAATGAAAGGGGTTCAATGCTTTATGTTTATTATTGGAACACATATTTATGAGCATTCATGTTTTCCTTAAAATGTTTTCAAGTACTCGATGTGAGCATAGTTTCCCGATGAAACTTATACATGATCATATGTTTATTGATTTTTAAAATTTATTGGAATGTTATGATTTTGAGCAAGTATGCACTAGCAAGTATGATTTAAAGATTTCCAGTTTTTATGAACAAGCTGAGTATGCTTGAGTTTTACGAAAGAAAAGATAAGCAGACATGTTCAAATATTTTTATGTGTTTTCTGGGACTCGAATGAGTAAATGACTGAGATATTGAGCCCGAAACTTTATGGTACCGTGTGCACATAAGTCATATTCTGTTGTCGACGTTGAGTGTACTTCGTGACAACAATGCTGTCGTGAGTGCTGGGCGGGCCCCACTACGACAAAGACGATGGGAGTGTTGGACGGGCCCCACTACATCGTAGAGTAAACGTTGGTTGTACTGGACGTGCCCTACACAACGTGAATTGTGACATGTTCTAAAAGGGTTTATATCATTTATATGTCTTATGAGATTTTAACGACATACTTGCTGGTTTTCTAAAAATTTATTATGATTTCACGTTTACTTTTAACGCTTGAATACAAATGCATATGCTCATAGTTTTCAGGTGATATGATTTATGAGTTATAGATTTTTAACTCGGTCACTCATTGAGCTTCATAGCTCATTCTTTCAGTGTTTTCAAACTTTTCAGGTAGAGATCAAGCTCCTGATACCTGACATCATGCCATAGTCTACTGAAAGCTCCATAAGTTTGATATTTTGTACGTGGCTGGTGTTGTATAGCAAGTTCATATGAGTTGTAGATTATCTTGAGAGAACTATGTAGTTATAGTTGTTTGTACATTAGAGGTTGTATAAACTATGGTTTGTCTTGTTTGGTTTCTGATGTTCTTGCCATTTTAGTTTTCAAGAGAGATTTAGGAAGAGTTCTTCTTATGTATGTTTAGAAGTTGTCAAGTTTCCGCTGTGTTATGTTAAAGTGTTCCATATCACGAGCATAGTATATTTATCGTAAAAAAACAAGGTCAACAGGTATTGTTAAGAGGTAAACAATGTCTGTTGGCTTCATGCCGTCTTCCGGGCTAGGTTAGCAGGTAGTACGGGAGGGGGTGTGACATTCAAAGCATCAACACAGCACGCTCGGCATTGCAACGCTGAGGACTGCGTTGCAACGCGATCACCTCGTGTCTTCATGCTTGGATTGATCCTTTCACTTTCAATTGATGTTATTTTTAGCTCCAAATAATCTCGTTTCGATCCCTAGTGATCCAAAATGTCTCCAATTTTCTTGTTTGAGCTCTTTACCTGAAATTCAATGATTTAAACACATCAAAGCCTTGAAATTATCATAAAACTAGCAATAATTTAGCCTAAGGATAGCACATTTTCCAGGTAAAATCATCATTTTCCACTGGGCATGTTTCAAGAACAAGTAAATCGAATTTACCTTTCTTCTCTTTGAGCTCAGCAAGGTACTTTGGGTAGTTTCACTTCCAATGCCCGTCCATGTTGCAGTGGAAACACTTTCCTTCGTCTGCAATCTTGGCTTTTCCCTTGCCCTTATCAGCAACAGGTGCCTTCTCTTTCCCTCATATCTTCTTCTTTTTGTTCTTCTTAAGCCCAGAAGATTGACCACAGGACTTAGTCCCAGAGGATGAACCCTTCTAGAATGGGCAAATAGATTGGCCTCTCCATCAGCCTGTCCCTTATTCCTCATAAGTGACTGAAAAATTTGTAGTTCATTAAGGAGCGTAGTCAGGTTGTACTCTATCTTGTTCATAACTGCATTGCTACGAAATTACCGAAAACTCTTCGAAAGAGATTCCAGGATGTACGACACCTGACTTTGCTCGTCTATGATCGCGTCGTTCATTTCAGCCATGTTGAAGTGGACCATCAGATCGAGAGCATGTTCTCTCACCGATGACCCCTCCTTCATACGAGAGTTATAAACGTACTTGAGGGATTCGTGTGAAGCCGTCCAAGACGGGTTGTCCAAACATGTTACTCAGAACGAACTCATGATCTCACGGTGAGACCATGCCCTCGTGCTTTTGGCGAACTTAAGAAACACTAGCCAAAATGTAGACCTTGGCCTTATCATTGGCCTTGATCTAGTGGTTGTACGCATCCTTAACAGATTGAGGAGCGTTTCGAGCAGCGACTTGAGGAAGGCTATAATTGAGGATGACATGCTGAAATTTCAAAAGTAGTTCTAATTAGTTATGCCTTTAACCCATTATAAACCAATCAATTTTAGCAAAATTATTAAAGAACCCTAGTGTTTAAATTAAACCTTTAATTTTGCAACGATACTTCAAAGGTTTAGAACAAAAGCCACAATCGGGTGGTCAGTCACTCCTCCCCTGAATTGAGACTATCTCAGTTAATTCTCACTACTAGAACATCTCATGTCCCAATGATTGTTAGCTACCGTTTGGTTGGTCAATGACTTGTTAACTAGCTTAATTATCCCGTAATGTGACCCTACCATTTTCAGATCCGATAGGTATGAGCTAACAAGCTACTATAAAGAAAGACAACTGTTGGCAAATTACCTAAGAGACCCTATCCATTTCTTGAGTTCGCGGTGTTTCGATCCCTATAGTCAGACCCTCCGTAGGGATTGGTTGTTCAAGGACAACCTAGCAGGCTGACTATAGAAATGTCACAGTGCCACCTAATGGAGGAGACTGTAGGATACGTTGACATACGTCCTGCTCCCATTTACTATGGATACTTCCCTCATTCACCTTGGTATTGAACCATGCAAGCACTTACCGTAGGGGGATGCCCTATTGACGCCACGTAGCCGAGCATGGAACTCACGGTGTGAACTCTTAAGGACGTGAGAGTAAACTCGATGCAAACATCTCATTTTCTCCCACTGAAGCTCCTAAGGTTAGGGTATAAGTTTAACTTAGTTGGATATGGCTAAAATTATCTATCTAAGTCTATGCCTATTATAACTATTAGGTTTTTTAACCTTATGTCTAGGTGAATAAACATTTTAATTACCTAGATATAAAACCGGACTATGGTTAATTCAACTCAAACTCAAGTTCGGTTCCCGGTAGGAGGTGTTAGATTAGCAACCAGTCGACTTAAGTACCCTAACCATAGGCCGAACCTCACCGATAGAGTTCCCTTATAACCAATGTCCTATTGTCCTACTATATTTTAAACTATTTAAAATACTATGTAAGACTAACTTCTAATCCTATTAGAAATTAAACTTAGGTCTAAATTAATTTTAAACAATTTAAAACGAATTCGAATTTAACCCAAGTTCCTATGTTTGCATGCAATTCTTTGTTATAAGTTATGTTTTCTAAAACCCCTTTATTTATAACTTTAATAAATTTTAATAATTACCCTGTGACAAGGAACTATATTATAAAACCAACAAATAATTTAAAATTGGAATTATAAAAGAAATTATTCAACTAAGGCCAAAAAGTTCCAAAACAATTTTACAGCAAACCAAAATGCAATTCCCACCTATCCAATGAAAATTTGTGTGAACCAAAACATAACAAGCATTGCTCTGATACCAATTGATGGAGATCTGATCTCCTTGAGCAACGAAAATGTGTTTAAAAGATCGATGAGCTTGTTTGTTTTGGTTTAATACAAATACCAATACATTGGTAAATTATAGAGAATAAGAAAACAAATCCTAGTCTAATTAGGCATGGATTCTAGACATGCAAACATATGTTGTGAATAATATAAACAAAAAGAAAAAGTTTAGTTACCTTTGTAGATCAAATTAGGACAACACCACTAGTGAGAACCTCCTATCATCTGAGTTCTACTTAGATCTAACCTCGTCGGGAAGGTCTCCAACAGTTGGAAGGTGAGGAAAAATGAGAGAGAATTTTTGAGAGCAGAATTCACCAATTGCATTAATCGATCAACCTTTTCTTCTCCAAAATCGAGAAAAATCAAACGAGGGATCACTTCCCCCACTCCCTATCGATAAGAAGTTAAAGGGAAGTGGGGAACGTGTTCTCCTGACACGTTCCCATTTATTTAATATTAATATTAAAATTAAATAAAATTAATTAATATAATTAATTATATCAATTAAATCATATTTAATTAATCAAATTAAATATCTTATATTTAATTAAGATTAAATCATATTTAATCATATTTTTCCCTCTACCCTATAGTTTTAATGTACATCTTATGCACATTAAATTATAGCCTATAGTTTTCAAATATGAATCACATTCACATTTAATTTAACATTTGAACTCTTTCAAATATATAATTCTCTCATATAATTGAATATGAATCATATTCACATTAAATTTATAGTTCCAAAACTTTATATTATATCGTATCTATACACATTAAATTTATTCCCTAATGAATTTGAACATTTCCAATTCAAACGATCTAAGAACCCTTTACGAGCTAGAAGGTGGACCTAATGGACCTACAAATCAGAAGCTCCAACGATATGAGATTACTCGGTTAATCTCATTAACCTCCTAATTAACATTCGTTAACTAAGGGAACACTCAACTAAAGTCCTGCACTCTTCTCACTGTTGATATATTTCTGTGTCCACAGATATTGACGACTAACGACAAGTCAATCCTTCACGAATGTTCGTAACACCAGCGGAGTCAAATTACTGTTTTACCCCTGAGTTACATCTTATACCTTAAGACCAGTGCTCCTCTAATGAAAAATTTGTTTGTGGTCCTACTAACTAACAAAAGTCCCACTCGAGCCAATGAGAGGGTAGGGCCCTTTGTTCAAGTCTCGGAGACACCACTTAAGGGAACATTCATCTACTTACCCTAGTAAGCAGGAATGAGTGAATTGCATCTTGCTAAGTTAAGTCTCCAGTCGTTCACTCGGTCTTGTCCCCAAGAAGGTAGGCATATTGAGTCGATGAATCTGACCACTCTCACCCATACTAGTCAAAGGACAATCCCTCGCGAACAGGAGTTCGTAACCTGCTCAGGATCGAGATCAAGTTGCCTAGGTCATCCCAGTGAAATAGAAATCTAGCTAGTCAACGAAGTTACATCTAGTGGTTACTATTTCGCAGTCTGGTCTTATGTAATTTCGTTACATAGGATATCCCCACTCACATGTCATCTACACGAACATGTTAGGATCACAGTGTTTGTATCATATACAAAGTGGGCCACATCCATTGTGTTACCAGGGTAAGGTACCCAAAGCTTATCCCCTTACTATAGACCTTTTAGGTTGTATCTTGAATCAAGATCATTTTTATGTACACTACATTTAGTTCAAGATACATTTTACAGCCTTGGATGTTTAGTTGATTGGATTTAGGGTCAAAACAAGGGCAATATTGTAAATAACGAACAATAACTCTTTGTTGAAATAATAACACTTTATTACAATAATTAGAACAAAATTTTAAACTACGAGTTTTAGGGCACAAACTCCAACACACCGGTTGTTCGTATTCACATTTGGGTTAAATTACCATTTTACCTATGTGACTACCTCTTGCTCTTTAAGCACCACTGATCCTCTCATGAACAACTAGTTTATGGTCTTACCATAAACAATGTCATACTCGGGCCAGTGAGAGGGTGGGACCCCGTTGTTCAAGACCTGGATTTAGTTCTCAAGGGAACAACCGATCTATTTTTCCTAGATCGGGAATGATTCAATTCCATCTCGCGGAGTTAAGTTCCCAACTCCCTACAAGGTTTCGTCCCTGAGAAGGAAGGCATATTGAGTCGGAAGCTCTGCCTACTCTCACCCAAACTAGTCTAAGGACAAACCCCTACTAACAGGAGTTCGTAACCTAGTTAGGATTCAGGTCGTGTCACTAATGGTCATCTATGAATTATTAGACCTAATCTGTTAACGGCGTTACATTAGTTAGCTAATCATTCGCGGTCCGCTCTTGTACAATCTCATGCACATAATGCCCCCACTCGCATGCCAACTTCATGAACGAGTTGGATCGCCTCGTTTGTATCTAATATAAAGTGGGTTGCATCCATAGTGTTACTAGGATGAGGTTCACAACCTTATCCATGTACTATAGACCATTTGGGTTACATACTAGAACATGATCCTACCTATGTGTCTGCTACACACTGCTCAAGTTCTCATAACCATAACTCTGGAGCTTAGTTTATTGGATTTTAAGTTTTAATGCAAGAACACGATAAATGATGAAAATTGACTTTTCATTAAGCACATCGAAAATTTAAAAACTACACGAGTTTAGGGCATAAAATCCTGACAAACTCCCACTTGACCTAAAGCTAGTGGAGTACAACAATACCAGTACTGTTGGGATATGTGTCCTAATCTCGTTTACTTTGTAAATTAACATTCGAAATTAATAAAAATTAGTTATTTCATCTCTTTAAGAAACCCTAGAGAATTCTCCCACATAGTGTTGGAAAGGGTTTCAACTAGACTTTCACAAAACACCTCATCTCACCTAAAGGGAACCCACCTTACTCTCTCCCCTAGAGAACAACGGAGAAGATCCGGTGGTAGTGTCGGTGATTGTTCGGGTTCGTGTTGCTGAGATCGTGAACGTGGGAGAAGGAGCACTTGAAGAAAGAGTTCTTCAAAGGTACAAATCTTGTTGTCCATCTAGTTAATATATCTTTAATCTTAGTTAGTTCGTTCTTGAATGTAATCCATGTAACGTAATTAAGAACTTGTGATTCACTATCGCTTCCGTTGCGGGATTCGATTCCCTTCAATTGGTATCAGAGACCAATTGCGTTCTTAGTTTACGTTTTGGATTTTTCACGAACGAGGTGGGATTTACTGGTTTGCATGTGTTGTATGAACGGTTTTCAATTTAGACGTTTTCAGTTTTGGCACTTAGATTTATAATTTTTCATTAAATCGTTCAATGTAAGGGCCCGGTGTTTTGGGCAATTTTAATTGTAAATCGAGTCTGTATGTTCGTGTCGATTGAGGCAAGGTGGTTGATGAGAAAATCGGGCAAAAACGAGCACAAATGGAAAATAGTGTTGTTGTTCTGTGAATGGCGTTGCAACGTTGTTCTATAGCGTTGCAATGCCATCTGCTGCAACGCGCCTTGGCAGGAAGACGGCGGCGTTACAACGCACTTGCACTTAGCGTTATGTATGCGCAGCGGTGAGCGCGCTTCAGCGAGCGGAAGCAGACAACATGCGGCGTTACCGCGCGCGGCGTTTCGGCAAAGTGCTTCAGCGGCGAAAAATGTTTTTTTTATTTTATATTAAATATAACAACGTTTTATATTTAATTTATATTTAATTTATTTAATTTTAATTGATATAATTAAATTATATTAATTAAAATTTAAATTAGGCTGCCAAAATTGGTCTAATTTTGCTATTTAAATTATGCAATTGTTGTATAATTATTGCCATGCATAATGTATGCTTTTAATTTAGATATCCCACCTTAGGTTAAGTATTTTCATGCAACATTTATAATATAAAAGTTATATTATATAGTTTGCATGATTAATTAATATAATGTGTTATATTAACTTATGGATAACATTGATATGCATAATATATCATGAGATGATTATGCTATGTATGTTTTATTATTCATGAGATGAATGATCAAGCACTATAACTTAGTATGCATGTAACCTAAGGTTAATTATTAGTTTTAAAATGTTTAGAACTTGCAAATAATGTACCTTAGGTTATCTAGTTCTAATTAAATTAGAATTAGGAACCAAGTGATTTATAAACAATGATTAAAATAGGAACTCATCGGAGGAGGAAGGTTACATCTAGGTTTTGGGAGTATTTAAGGTGACGGAAGCAGGACACCCCACAGGAGCGACACGGGAGTGAAATTTAATCAGAGAGTTTGCAAATCATAGTAGCGTCAACGGGTTTATTAAGGGTTAATAAACTAGAAATCCTAGGCTTAATATAAAAGTTGTATTAGCAAACTTAGGATAAAATCAATATAAGAGTTATATTGATAACTTTAGGTAAAACCATTAGCCGGGTTTAGCCTCAGTAAGATTCCTATAGATTTGAAGTATCCAGTGAGAGGAAAAGTGTATATGATACATATTTTTCCACCTACGTATCTCCGAGAAGTTCACACCGTGAGACTCATACTTGGCCTCGTGGCGCAAACGGGAGCGTCCCCTTGCGGATGGTGTGTGTATGAGTCAATATCAAGGTGAATGGAGAGAGCACTTATAGTGAGTGGGAGCAGGTTTAGTGAAAACAAAACCTATGGTCTCTTCAGTTTGTTTACACCATAAGATCACTATGGTCAGCCTACTAGTTTCGCCTGGACCAGACAATCCCTTCGGAGGACTTGATCATAGGGGATAGAACACGGTGAACACACGAAAAGGATAAAGATCTTCTTAGTCTGCTTTTTCAATCTAGTCCTCCCTTGACCGGATTTTATTGGATGGGGACTCTAGGATCTAAAGACAGAGGGTTACACTCACAAGGTACATAAGGTGTGTATGTATCCTGTGAAAAATGGTAACTAAAGCCTATAGGAATAAGAGTTGTTCTGGCATTAGGTTTTGGTCAAAAATGTCTTGGTCAAGAGGGAGGAGTGTTTTTATTACCCTTCGGTGTCATACACTCTAAACCTTTGGAGTATCATTGCAAATTATAAATGACCTAGGAATCATTTGATGATTAGCAAAAACATGATTATATTAGACAATTATAGCAAGAAACTCATACAAGTTTTGTTTGTAAATTTTCAGCAAAAATGTCTAGCTCTATAATTTCCTTATTGGGTGCAGAAAAGTTAACCGAGAGAACATGATAACATGGAAAAACAAACTCAACACTATATTGGTAGTGGATGATCCGAAGTTTGTGCTAAGCGAGAGTGTCCTCGGTGCGAGCTCGAATGCGTCACGAAATGTTAAGTGATGCATATGATCGATGGATCAAAGCCAATGATAAGGCCAAGGTCTACATCTTTGGCAAGTATGTCGACATATTAGCCAAAAAGCATGAGGGCATGATAACGCGAAGGAAATCATAGATTAGTGTAGGGTATGTTTGGACAACGATCAACACGGGCCCGACACAATGCCCTAAAGTACATATTCAACTCGAGGATGTCAGAGGGTACATCTGTTCGGGATCATGTCCTGGATATGATGGTGCACTTTTACATCGTGGTGTCCAATGGTGCTTCCATCGATGAATCGATGCAGGTCAGCTTCATTCTCGAAACCCTTCTAGATAGTTTCCAACAACTTAGAAGTAATGTTGTTATGAACAAGCTTACTTTTAATCTCACCTCCCTTCTGAATTAACTCCAAACCTTTCAATCTTGGATGAAAATTCAGGGATCGAAAGGTGAGGCAAATGTTGCCAGTAGGTGTTATCACAGAGGTTCGACCTCTTGAACAAAAACACTGGCTCCATCTTCTTCTAACCTGAAAGGGAAGAAGAAGAACATGAAGAAGGTTGGTAAAGGGAAACAAGCTGACAAAGTTGCCGCCTAGAAGGGCAAGAAAGTCAAAGAAGTTGCTGACAAAGGAAAGTGTTTCCACTGCAACGAAGACGGGCATTGGAAACGGAACTGTCCGAAGTACATTGCAAAAAAGAAGAAGGAAGGTAAATATGATTTACTTTGCTTAGAAGCTTCTTTAGTGGATAAGGATAAAACTGCTTGGATACTTGATTCAGGCGCCACTAATCATGTTTGCTCTTCTTTTCAGGAAATTGATTCTGGCGAGACTCTGAAAGGAGAGATAACGCTTGGGTTGGAAATGGGAAGTCGTCTCAATTTGTGTGATGATGAGCACGATGAATCTTTATTTTGGCAAGAAATATATGTTGTTAGACAATATATTAGTGATACCAGGGCTTACTAGAAACCTTATTTCAACTTCTTGCCTTATAGAACAATGTATTTATGTTTCTTTCTCTATGAATAAGGTGTTTATTTTGAAGAAAGGTATGGAAATATGTTCAGCTTCATTAGAAAATGGGTTGTATGTTTTAAGGCCTAATTCAGTCAAAATGGTTTTGAACACTGAATTATTTAAAACTGCAAACGCACAAACTAAGAAACGTAATCTACTAAAGAAAATGCTCATCTTTGGAATCTTAGATTGGGTCACATTAATCTCAATAGGATTGAGAGATTGGTAAAGAATGGACTTCCAAATGAGTTAGAAGAAAATACTTTACCTGTATGTGAATCCTGCCTAGAAGGCAAAATGACTAAAAGACCTTTTAGTGGAAAAGGTTATAGAGCCAAAGAACCTCTTGAGCTTATACATTCAGACCTTTGTGGTCCGATAAGAGTTAAAGCCGGAGGAGGTTATGAATATTTCATCTCCTTTATAGATTGTTATTCTAGATTTGGGCATATTTACCTAATACAACATAAGTCTGAAGTACTTGAAAAGTTCAAGGAATTCAAGACTGAAGTTGAAAATCAATTGGGTAAAACAATCAAAACGCTTCGATCAGATCGAGGTGGAAAGTATATGGATTATATTTAAAATTCCAGAACTATATGATAGAACATGGAATTACATCCCAACTCTCAGCTTCCGGTACACCACAACCAAACGGTGTATCGGAAAGGAGAAATAGAACCTTGTTGGACATGGTTCGATCAATGATGAGTTATGCTCATCTTCCTAGTTCATTTTGGGGTTCTGCGATGAGAAATTGCAGTATACATTTTGAACAATGTGCCCACAAAAAGTGTTTCTGAAACACCTTTTGAACTCTGAAAAGAACGTAAAGATAGTTTATGCCATTTCAGAATTTGGGGTTGTCCAGCACATGTGCTTGTGACAAATCCAAAGAAGTTGGATTCACGTACAAAATTGTGCCTATTAAGTAGGCTACCAAAAAGAAACAAGAGGTGGTTTATTCTATGATCCTAAGGAAGATAAGGTTTTTGTGTGACAAATGCCATTTTCTTAGAGGAGGACCGGATAAGGGACCACAAAGCTAAGAAGTAAAATTGTGTTGAGTTAGTTAGGCGGAAAAAGTAGCAAAGGTTGCTAATAAAACTAGTACGTCAACAAATTGTAGATACTAAACTTGTCTAGTCAAGAGAGTCCATCTCAAGAGTTGAGTATGTTGGGTTTTGTGCCCTAAAACTCGTAGTTTGTAATTATATTCTAATAAATGTAATAAAGTGTTATTATTTCAATAAAGAGTTATTGTCAGTTATCTCACGAGTTTGCCTTTATTTAAACCTTAAATCCAATTAACTCAACATCCAAGGCTATTATATGAATCTTTAAGCTGAATGTAGTGTACATATAAAGGATCTCGGTTCGAGATACAACCTAAAGGATCTATAGTTGGGGATAAGGTTTGGGTACCTTACCTAGTAAAACTATGGATGTGGCCCACTTTGTATTTGATACAAACACTTTGTGATCCTAACGTGTTCGTGTAGATGACATGTGAGTGGGGATATCCTATGTAATGAGATTACATAAGATCAGGACCACGAAATAATAACAGATAGGCTGTAACTCAGTTGACTAGTTAGGTTTCTATTTCACTAGGATGACCTAGGCAACTTGATCTCAATCTGAGCGGGTTACAAACTCCTGTTCATGAGGAGTTGTCCTTTGACTAGTATGGGTGAGAGTGGCGATTCACCAACTCAATATGCCTACCTTCTTGGGGACAAGGCCGAGTGAGCGGCAGGGAACTTAAGTTAGCGAGATGGAATTCACTCCTTCCCGCCTACTAGGGTAAGTAGAGGAATGTTCCCTTAAGTGGTGTCTCAGGGACTTGAATAAAGGACCCGACCCTCTCATTGGCCCGAGAAGGATTACATTTGTTTGTAGGACCACAAACAAATTGTTCATTAGAGAACACTTTGGTACTTAAGACACAAGATGTAACCTAGGGGGTAAAGCGGTAATTTGACCAGGTGGTGTTACTGAACATTAAATGTGAAGGATTGACTTGCTTTTTATTGGTCAATATCAGTGGACACGAAAATATATCTGTAGTGAGAAGAGTGTAGCTGCGGGACTTTAGTGGAGTGTTCCCGCAGTGGTCAATATTGGTCAATATCCGTGGACACAGAAATATATCTGTAGTGAGAAGAGTGTAGGCTGCGGGACTTTAGTGGAGTGTTCATGATGAAGCGAATGGTGATTACGAGGTTAATGAGATTAGCAGAGTAATCTCGTATCGTTAGACTTACGATCTATAGGTCTATTAGGTCCACCTTCTAGCTCGTAAAGGGTTCTTAGATCGTTTGTTATTTGAAATGTTCAAATTCATTAGGAATAAATTTAATGTATATAGATACGATATGATATATAGTTTTGGAACTATATATTATAAATTTAATGTGAATATGATTCATATTAAATTATATGAGAGAATTAAATATTTGAAAGAGTTCAAATATTAAATTCAAATGTGAATGTGATTCATATTTCAAAACTATAGGTTAAAATTTAATGTGCATAAGATGTGCATTAAAACTATAGGTTAGAGGAAAATTGATTAAATATGATTTAATCTAAATTAAATATATGATATTTAATTTATAATTAATTAAATATGATTTGATTAATTAATTATATTATTTAATTTAGTTTTATAATATAATAAATAAAGGGAGCGTGTGTACGTTCCCCACTTCCCTCCAACTCCCCATCGATAGGGAGTGGGGGAAGTTTTCCCTCTGGAGCTTTTTCTTCTCCTGGTGAGAAGAAATTTATCAATCGATCAATCGATTGAATTGCTCTCTTGAGATACTCTCTCAAGCTTTTTCCCCAAAGCCTCTTCCAATTGTTGGATCCTTCCCACAAAGGAAGATCTAAGTAGAACTCAGAGACATATGAGGTTCTCCTGTTGGTAGTGTTCTTCTTGGAGAAAAACAGAGAAGTTCTGTTGTATTGCTGAAAAGCTAGGAGCAAGGTGTTGCTGGAGAATTAGAAACTACAAAGGTAATCTTCTTTAGTTTAGTAGTTAAACAAATGTATGTTTGTATGTAATTAATGCATGCCTAATTAGATTAGATTTAAAAGCATGCTTGTTCTGTATGTTTTTGTCAATGTACTGATTTTTGTTTCAATTAAAAAAATCAAGCAAATTACGATCCCAAACACGTTTTCGTTGCTCAAGGAGATCAGATCTAAATCAGAGTAGGCCTCGACGAAGTGGGAGGGTTATAATGCAACCTGACCATTACATGGGTCTATCTAAAACCCAAGTTTTTATACCAGATGACAATTGCGAGGATCCATCGACTTATAATCAAGCGATGGTTGACAAAGACAAAGACAAATGGGTCATAGCCATGGACCAAGAAATGAAGTCTATGCATTGCAGTTACATTTTTGGTATCTTGTAGATAAGCGATGATGGGGTAAAACCTATAGGATGTATGTGGATCTACAAGAGAAAGCGTTGTGTAGATGGGAAGGTGCAAACCTTTAAAGCTATACTAGTAGGAAAGGTTATACAAAGGTTGAAGGGTTTGACTATGAGGAAACCTTTTCACTGTTGCTATAGTAAAGTCTATCCAGTATTCTACTTGCCATTGTCGCATATTATGACTATGAGGTATGGCAAATGGATGTCAAGGCGGCCTTTTGAATGGCAATCTTGAGAAAATATCTACATGGACCAACCCAAAGGGTTTATGGAAAAAGCGACAAGAGTAAAAGGTTTACAAGCTTAAAGGTCAATTTATGGTGAAACAAGCCTCTAGGTCTGGAATATAAGATTTGATGAGGCAATCAAATCTTATGGTTTTGACGAATGATGATGAACCTTGTGTCTACAAGAGAGATCATCAATAGTTACATCGCATTCCAAGTTCTATATGTGGATGATATCCTACTCATTGGAAATGATGTAGGATATCTTCTTGACATTATTAAAAATTGGTTTGCTCATAATTCCAAATGAAAGATTTGGATGATCTGCGATTTGTTCTTGGGATCAGTTATCAGGAACCTCAAGAATAAAACACTAGCCTTGTCTCAAACATCTTATATAGACAAAGAGTTGTCAAGGTTTAAGATGCAAGACTCCAAAAGGCTTATTGCCTTTTAGACATGGAGTCCATTTGTCTAAGAACAGTGTCCTAAGACACCTCAAAAGTTGAGGATATGAGGCGGAGTTCCTTATGCATCAATTTGTTGAGAGCCTTATATACGTCATGTTGCGTACTAGGCACGATATCTGTTTTCTGCGATTGGAATGGTCGGTAGGTATCAATCCAATCCGAGGACTTGAACAACTGGACAACGGTTAAAATAATCCTTAAGTATCTACGAAGAACAAGGAACTACATGCTTGTGTATGGGGCTAAGGATTTTATCCTTACAAGATACACAGATGCAATTTGGTGATAAAGATTCTCGAAAATCTACATCGAGTCGATGTTACTCTTAACGGAGGTTGTAGTATGGCGATTAAATCAAGCAAGGATGCATCGATTCCATAATGGAGGAGTCGAATATGTAGCAACTTGTGATGCGGCTAAAGAGAATCGTTTGGTTAAGGAAATTCATGCTAAATTTGGAAGTTGTTCCAAATATGACTTTGCTCATCATCATGTTGTATTGCGATACTTGGTGGTGCGATGGCAAATTCGAGGAACTCGAAGCCACACAGAGGAAAGCACATTGGCGAAAATATCATCTCATCAATAGATCGTGCATAGAGGAGCGTGATTGTGTGAAGATAGCCTCGAGCAAAACATTGCAGATCCTTTTACAAAGGCTCTCACGGATAAAGTATTTGAGAGTCACCTAGAAGGTCTAGGTTTACAAGTCTTCCCCAACTAGGGCAAGTGGGAGTATTTTGTACAAAGAGTTTAAATGCCCAAGTTTATTGTATTTACATTCTTGTAATGTTTTAGTACTCCACAAGCTTTAGGTCAAGTGGGAGATTGTTGGGATTTATGCCTAAACTTGTGTAATTTTGATCAAATAAATAAAGGGTTATTTGTTTTGATAAAATTATGTTCTTGCTTTATAAATCCAATAAACTAAGCTCCAAGGTTATCATATATCTTGAACATCGATTGTAGTGGACACTATTTGGATTGTCTTCAAGAATATAACCTAAATGGTCTATGGTATAAGAATAAGGTTGGAAACCTTATTCTTATAACACCATGGATCACCCACTTTGTAATTAGTACAAATAAGGTAATCCAACTCATTCATGTAGTTGATATGCGAGTGGGGCATCTGTATGAAGAGTCCATACAAGATCGGATTTGCAAATTATTAGTCTAACAAGTATAACAACATTAGCTGGGTAAGGCCCATAATTTATAGATTGTCATTGTGATTCGACACAATCTGAGCAAGTTAAGAACTCCTGCTTATAAGGGTTTGTCCTTAGACTAGTATGGGTGAGAGTGGCACATGGTGACTCAATAAGCCTACCTTCTCGGGATAGAACCTCGTAGCTAGGCGGGGACTTAACTATGCAAGATGGAATTCACTCATTCTATTTCTAAGGAATTAGATAGGTTGTTCCCTTAGAAGCGACTTGACTCTTGAACAAGCTGGGCCCGCCCTTTATGAGGGTATGAGTCTATGGTAGGACCTTAGACTTGTTATTCATTAGAGGATCAATGGTCCTTAAGGAACAAAAAGGTAATCATAGGGGTAAAATGGTAATTTGACCAGTAGTGATCTGAACAACACTGTGGAGGGTCGACTCATGGGTAATGATTATATCTGTGGACACAATATAATCTCTGATGAGAAGAGTCTGACTACAAGTCTATAGTGGAGTGACTTGTAGTTAATGAATATTGATTAAGTAGATCAAAGAGTTTGATCGATTAATCTCACATCATTAGAGCTCATGAGCTGTAGGTCCATTAGGTCCCTCCACATGTTCAACATGGTAGGTATAAAGATAGGAATAAAATTGAAGTATTCAATTTCATACATGAGTGTTACATAAATTATATATGATATGATTAATATAATATATGGTTTAATGTGAATTAGATTCACATATAAACCATATAATAGTGGGAGAATATAAGATGGATCGATGGTAATTTCCATCCTATTTCCCTATATATATAGTTGCATGAGATGCAACCGAGGTTAAGCAAGTGATTGCATCTCTTTGAGAAACCCTAGAGAATTCTCCCACATAGTATTGGTAAGAGTTCTAACTAAACTTTCACAAAACACCTCATCTCACCTAAAGGGAACCCACCTTCCTCCTCACCTAGAGAACAACGGAGAAGATCTTGTGGTAGTGTCGGTGATTGTTAGGGTTAGTATTCTTGGGATCGTGAGCGTGGGAGAAGGAGCACTTGAAGAAAGAGTTCTTCAAAGGTACAAATCTTGTTGTCCATCTAGTTAATATATGCTTAATCTTAGTTAGTTCGTTCTTGAATGTAATCCATGTAACGTAATTAAGAGCAGCGATTCACTATCGCTTCCATAGCGAGTTCGATTCCCTTCAAGTGTTATATTGGTAGACTTAGGTAAATATTAGCCGATTTATCTAGGTCAATCCCGATTAACTTAAAGTCTTTGAGTGGGAGGAAATAAAGTGTATGAGATACATTTAAATTTTCATACACAAATCTTAGTTAAGTTCACACCGTGAGATCCATACTCGGCCTCGTGGCGCAAATGAGACATCCCCTTGGATGGTATTTGTATGGGTCAAATCAACGTGAATGGAGAGAGTACTTATAGTGAGTGAGAGGCGGGATGCGTGAAAGCGGGACCAGCGGTCTCTTTTATCGATTCACACAGTGAGGCGCCCATGATTAAGCACGCTAGTTTGGCCTTGACAAGACAATCCCCGGAGTGCCTTGATCATGGGAGTTGGAACAAGTGAATTCCCGAAGGCATACAATTTCTTTGTTGGTTTTCCTTCGTAGTCCTCCCTTCGGTGGTTATTGTTTGGGCGAGATACTTAGAAATTTAAAGATAAAGGGTGACACTCACGAATTCATTAAGAGTTAATGGATTGGGCCAGAATAATGGTAATTGGATGCCCAATGGAATAAGAGTTATTACAGTATTAGGAGTGCAGTGGAGAAAGTATCGTCCCAGGAGGAGAAGTATTTACATCTCTACCCTTGATGGCGGTCATTCTAAACCTTTGGGGTATCATTGCAATTTTTAATAACCTAGGGATCATAGAATAAAATTTGCTAAAACTTGATTGGGTTTTCAAAGTTTTTGCAAGACTAATTAAAAGTTTTCTTATTTCAACAAACATGTCTAGTTCAATTATCGCTCTCTTGGCTTACAGAAAAGCTAGTCAACGAAAATTTTCAAAGATGGAAAAATAATATCAACACTATTTTGGTAGCTTGCGACCTTATGTTAGTGCTCACTAAGGAGTGTCTAAGGTGTAAGTGCTCGACTTAAATCGCGAAAGTGTTCATGATGCATACATTACGGGGCTAATGAAAAAGCCAAGGTCTATATCAATGCCGGCTTATCTAAAGTATTGGCAAAGAAGCATGAGGTGATGATTACAGCTAAAGGAGATCATGGAATCAACTGCGGGACATGTTTGGACAACATTCCTTTCAAGTCATACGATTCCCTCAAACACGTCTTCAATGCAAGGATGAAGGAGGGGACTTACGTCCATGAACATGTTTTGGACATGATGACCCACTTTAACTTTGGCAAAGATGAATGGGGTTCGCTCGGCCAGTCGAGCAGTCGACTTTATTATGGAGACTCTTCCAGAAGAGTTTCTGCGATTTTATAGCAATGTTGTTATGAACAAAATTAGCTACGCTCACCTCACTTACTCAATGAAGCTGCGAAGTTCTAGTCCACGATGGGAGTCAAGGGACCGGAAGCTGAGGCAAATGTTGCCTACATGCCCTTTCACAAGGGACCGAAAGCTGAGGCAAGTCAATCCTTCACGAATGTTCGTAACACCAGCTGGGTCAAATTACCGTTCTACCCCTGGGTTAAATCTTGTACCTTAAGTACCAGTGTTCCTCTAATGAACAATTTGTTTGTGGTCCTACCAACAAACAGAAGACCTTCTCGGGCCAATGAGAGGGTTGGGCCCTTTGTTCATGTCCCAGCTAAGGGAACATTCATCTACTTACCCTAGTAGTCGGGAAGGAGTGAATTGCATCTTGCTAGGCCATGTCCCAAGCTGCTCACTCGGTCTTGTCCCCAAGAAGGTAGGCATATTGAGGCAGTGAATCTGGCCACTCTCACCCATACTAGTCAAAGGGCAATCCCTACATAAGCGAGGATTTAGTAACTTTGCTCATGATTGAGATAAAGTTGCCTAGGTCATCCCGGTGAAATAGAAACCTAGCTAGTCAACGGAGTTACATCTAGTGGTTACTATTTCGCGGTTCGATCTTATGTAATCTCATTACACAGGATATCCCCACATACATACCATCTACACGAACACGTTAGTATCACTGTATTTGTATCATATACAAAGTGGGCCACATTCATAGTATTACAAGGGTAAGGTACCCAAACCTTATCCCCTTACTATAGACCCTTTAGGCTGTATATCGAACCGAGATCCTTTTTATGTACACTACATTCAGTTCAAGAGATATTTTACAGCCTTTATTTAGTTCATTGGAACAATAACTCTTTATTTAAATAATAACACTTTATTAAAATAATTATAATAAAATTGCAAACTACGAGTTTTAGGGCACAAACCCCAACACAGTCACCCCTAGGTGAAGGTTATTGTAAGTCGTTTAAATATCGTTGCAAACATAATAATGATGGGTACATTATTTTTTTCGAAACTTGTTTGGATTATAAAGGTTCATATTTTTTACTAAAAATGATATGTTTTTTTTTTTCAGCATGACTTACTCTTTAGTTCAACTATTAGCTTACGAAAAACTTAACGCGACAACTACACAACATGGAAAACAAATCTGAATACAATACTAGTAATAGATGACTGAGATTTGTCTTAAGCGAGAATGTCCTCAAGCCCCACCCTCAAATGCTAACAAGACTAGTCGGAAGCTTATGATCGATGGGTTAAAGCTAACAATAAAGCCCGTGTTATATTCTTGCCGCATGGTGATGTATTGGCGAAGAAATACGAGTCCTTGGGCATGGATAAGGCTATCATGGATTCGCTAAAAGAGATGTTCGGGCAACCGTCATCAGTTCTAAGACACGAGGCTATTAAGTACATTTACAACAAGCGTATGAAGGAAGGGACCTCTGTTAGAGAACATGTCACGGACATGATGGTCCACTTCAATATTCTTTGAAGTAAATGGTGGCACCATCGGCGAGAAAAATCGAGTTAGATTTATTATGGAGTCTCTTACGAAGAGCTTCATACCATTTCAGACGAATGCTTCTATCAATAAGATAGAGTTTAATCTGACAACCCTTCTTAACAAGCTCCAGTGTTTTCAAACTTTTACAAAGTCTAAAGGGAAAGAGGTGGAGGCAAATGTTGTCACCACAAAGAAAGTTTTAAGAGGATCACAAATCAATTGTTCTCTAAAGGTTGAGTGGGACTTAAGGAACAAGAATTGTTCTCGAGGATAAAATGGTATTTTGACCCAGCGAGACCCTGAAACAACTTTGTGAAGGATTTACTTACTTTAGTTCACGGTTATATCGGGTGGGCGAGAAATATATCTATAGTGAGGGAGTGCAACTACGGGACTTTTAAGAGGATTGTCCTCTAAAACTCTTACAAAAGCTAAGGAGAAAGAGGTGGAGGCAAATGTTGTCACCACAAGGAAAGTTTTAAGAGGATCGCCCTCTAAAACTAAAGTTGGACCTTCAAAGAACAAGAATGTTCAAATGAAAAAGAAGGGCAAGGGGAATCCTTCCGAGGACAAACAAGGGAAAGAAAGTTGCAGAGAAAATGGAAAATGTTTTCACTGCAACCAAAGCGAACCTTTGGAAGAGGCAACTGCAAGTACCTTCTTTGAGAAAAAAGCAGATAAAAGAAGCACAAGTAAAATATGATTTACTAGTTGTTGAAACATGTTTAGTGGAGTATGATACCTCAACCTTGATATAAGATTCAGGGCCACTAATCATATTTGCTTCTCTTTTCAAGAAACTAGTTCTGGAAAAAAGCTAGAAAAGGCGAGATCACCCTCAAGGTTGGAGCAGAAGAGGTTGTCTCGAGCGTCGTCTGATGGGAGACTTGAAGTTGTATTTGACGATAGATAAATCATACTTAAAGATGTTTAGTATGCTCCCAAAAAAAATGAAATTTAATATCTATCCCATGTATATTAGAACAAATGTATAAAATATCATTTGAAATCAATGAAGCATTGATTTTCAGAAAAGGTATTCAAACTTGTTCTACTATACTAGAAAAAAATTATATAAGTTAAGACCAACTGAAGAAACATTTATCTTAAATACTGAGATGTTTAGAACAACCAAAACCTAGAATAAAAGACAAAAGTTTCTTCCAATGCCTATCTATGGCACTTAATCGTGGTCACATAAATCTCAATAGGATTGAGAGATTGGTTAGGAATGGACTCCTAAATAACTTAGAAGACAATTCATTACCTCCATGTGAGTCTTGTCTTGAGGGAAAAATGACTAAGGGATCTTTTATTGGAAAAGGTCTTAGAGCCACAATACCCTTAGAGCTCGTACATTCAGACCTCTGTGGACCGATGAATGTTAATGCTTGAGGTGGGATATGAATATTTCATCAGTTTCATTGATGATTATTCAAGGTATGGTCATATTTACCTAATGCATCACAAGTTTGATTCTTTTGAAAAGTTCAAAGAATATATGATTAAGTTTGAAAACCACTTAGGTAAAACGATTAAGACACTCTGATAAGATCGAGGTGGGGAGTACATGGACTAAAGATTCCGGGACTATATGATAGAACACGGAATCAAGTCACAACTCACTACACCTAATATGCCTCGTGAGCGGTGTATCGAAAGAAGAAACATAACCTTGTTGGACATGGTTTGCTCAATGATGAGCTTTGCTAAGTTACTGATTCCTTTTGGGGACATGCACTAGAAAGCTGTTGTCAATATTTTGAATAACGTTCCCTCTAAAAGTATTTCAGAAACACCCTATGAACTATGGAAAGGGCATAAAGGCGGTTTACGTCACTTGAGGATTTGGGGATGCAGACACACGTGTTGGTGCAAAATCATAAAAAAATTATCGAGCGTCGCTCAAAGTTATGCCTATTTTTAGGTTATCGGAAGAAACAAAAGGTGGGTGTTTCTGATCCTCAAGAGAATAATGTGTTTTGTGTGGAACAAATGCCACATTCTTAGAGAAGACCACATCAAAAGTCATCGACCTCACGAGACGACTAGTATTGAATGAACTTTCCAAAGACATTGCAGAGATAGAGATAGTTCATCTACTAAAGTAGTAGATAAAACTAGTACATCGGTGAGTCACATCATTCTCAATAGTCGAGAATACCTCGGCGTAGTGGAAGGGTTGTTCATCGGCTGACCATTACTTGGGTTTATTAGTCCAATCCTAGATATGATCATTGGACTGTCGTGAAGAATATCCTCAAGTATCCTAGGAGAGCGAGGAACTACATGCTCGTGTATGGTACTAAGGATTTGATCCTTACTTGATACACTGACTCTTATTCCATACCGATAGAGATGCAAGAAAATCCACATCGAGATCGGTGTTCATTCTTAACGGAGGAGCGATGGTGTGGAGAAGTGTGAAGCAAAGCGTATTGCGGACTCCACAATGGAAGTTGAATGCGTAGTAGCATGTGAAGCAACAACGGAGTAGTATGGTTGAGAAATTCTTGAAAGATTTGGAAGTCGTTCCAAATATGCATCTACTTATCACCCTATATTTGGATACTTGATGGTGTAGTGACAAATTCAAGAGTGAAGGAATGAAACTCCATGTGTGAAACGACTTTGAATCGTCGTGGTGTTCTTTGTGAAAAACGTTTCTTAAAATTGAACTAAACAATTTAATTCTAGGCTAAACATGCTTGAGAAGAAGAAAAAACAGTAAATTAAAAGTAACACTTACTTGTTGAAGAACTCTCCTTCACGAATTCCTTCTCCGATCTCGATCTCTTTCCTTCCAACGATCTCACGAACTATAAAAAATTGGACATTTCCAATTGATCTTCTCGGTTGTTCTCGATCGGTTGAGGGAGCGTGGTGGAAGAGAAAAATTGAGAGAATGAGAGAGCTCTTTTTGGTGAGATTCCAAAAAATGGAAAATTCATCATCCAAAGCCTTCTTACAAAGGCCTTTTATAATGGTGTTAGGTGGAGTTGAAATCTCCACCTATTTACCATTTTACTACAATATTAGGTTATGCAAATCATATTTGCATAACACATATAATAAGATATCTCATACCTTATTAGACAAATCATATTTGTATAATTGTGGATTTTAAATTGAACCACATTCAATTTAATTTCTCTCAATCTAATTTCTCTAAATTAGCACTAATTAATCAATTAGGCTAACCTATAGTTTATTATGAATCTCATTCAAATTAAACTATATATTATGTCAATCATATCTCATATAAATGACATAAGTACCCTTTTAATAAATTTGAACACTTCAAATCCACACCAACTTGTAAACCCTCAATTTATCCAATTTGAGCCAAGCGAGGGACCTAATGGACCTCTTTGTTGGGATTTGTGCCCCTAAAACTACGTAGTTTGTCATTATGTTCTTATCATTGTAATAAAAGTGTTATTATTTCAATAAAGTGTTATTGTTTGTTATCTACGAGTTTGCCTTTATTTAAACCTTAAATCCAATAAACTAAACATCCAAGAATGTTAAATGAATCTCTAGCCCAATGTAATGTACATAAAAAAAAAGGATCTCGGTTAGAGATACAACCTAAAAGATCTATAGTTGGGGATAAAGTTTGGGTACCTTACCTTTGTTAAACTATGGATGTGACCAACTTTGTATTTGATACAAATCTTTGTGATCCTAACGTGTTAGTGTAGAAGACATGTGAGTGGGGATATCCTATGTAATGAGATTACATAAGGCCAGGACCACGAAATAGTAATCTCTAGCTGTAACTCGGTTGACTAGTTAGGTTTCTATTTCACTAGGATGACCTAGGCAACTTGATCTCAATCATGAGCAGGTTACGAACTCCTGTTTGCGAGGGATTGTCCTTTGACTAGTATTGGTGAGAGTTGGCGGTTTGGCCGACTCAATATGCCTACCTTCTTGGGACCAAGGCCAGAGTGGCGGTGGGAACTTAACTTAGCAAGATGAAATTCACTCCTTCCAGCCTACTAGGGTAAGTAGAGGAATGTTCCCTTAAGTGGTGTCTCGGGACTTGAACAAAGGCACGACCCTCTCATTGGCTCGAGAGGGACTCTATTTGTTGGTAGGACCACAAACAAATTGTTCATTAGAGGAACACTGGTACTTAAGGCACAAGATGTAACCCAGGGGTAAAAGCGTAATTTAACCCGGTGGTGTTCACGAACATTCATGAAGGATTGACTTCTTGTTATTGGTCAATATCCATGGACCACGAAATATATATCTGCGGTGAGAAGAGTGCGGTGTGGGACTTTAGTGGAGTGTTCTCGCGAGTTAACGAATGTTGATTGGTAGGTTAAGGAGATTAATCGAGCAATCTCGTATCGTTGGAGCTTACGACTTGTAGGTCCATTAGGTCCACCTTCTAGCTCGTAAAGGGTTCATAGATCATTTGAATTTGAAATGTTCAAATTCACTAGGGAATTATATTTAATGTATATAGATACAATATAATATATAGTTTTGGAACTATATATTATAAATTTAATAATGAATATGATTCATATTGAATAGTATGAGAGAGTTAAATATTTGAAAGAGTTCAAATATTAAATTTAAATGTGAATGTGATTCATATTTTAAAACTATAGGTTCAATTTAATGTACATTAGATGTGCATTAAAACTATAGAATAGAGGATAATTCATTAAATGTGTTTTAATATAAATTAAATATAAGATATTTAATTTATTTTGATTATTTAATTAATATGATTAATTAATTAAATAAGGAGCGTGTCGGGACGACACGTTCCCCTCTCTCTCCCAACTCCCTATTCGATAGGAAGTGGGAGATGCCTCTCTGGGTTTTAACTTCTCACGGAGAGAGAAGTTGATTGATGATTGTGGGTGTTAAGTAATTTTGAGAATTATTGTTACTCTAGAATTCTCTCACTCTCAAAATTCCCAATCTTCCAAAGTTGGAATCCTTCCCACCAAGGAGGATCTAAGCATTGAGAGATATAGAAGGCATCCAAGTGGTGGTGTTATTCTGAGAGAAAATATAGAAGTTACTGCCTTGTTGTTATTTTTATCGTGGAGCAAGGGTTCTTTGCGAAAAAGCTACAAAGGTAATTTATTCCTCTCCCTTCTTAGTTTAATTGTTAAACTTTAATCACGTTTGCATGTACTACTCCATGCTTTAATTAGATTAAATGATGTATGCTTGTTTTGTATTTTGTCAATATCTTTGGTTTTTCTTCAACCTAAACAATCAAGCAATTCTGATCCCAAACCACGTTTCATTTGCTCAAGGAGATCGGATCTCCATCAATTGGTATCGAGCAAAGCTTGATTTGTTTTATTGAAATAAAATTGCATTGATTTTGGTGGGAATTGCATAAGGTTTCTTTGTGAAACTTGTTTAGGAATTTTTGGCCTTAGTTTACTTTGATTTTGATCAATTTGTATGTAAAAGCCCCTGCGTTTTTGGGCATAAAGTGCATTATTGAGTATGTAAATGAGTTCTGAGTCGTTCGGGACAAATTTCAAGCAATTCGGTGGAGAATCGAGGAGAAATTGCAAATTGAAGCTCTGCGTGTTCGTGGAAGAAAGCTGCTGCAGAAGCAGCAGCGTTGCAACACCGTTCATCACGTTGCAACACTGAAGAACGGCGTCGCAACGTCAGCGTCCCCTATCGGCGCGGGCGTTCAAGAAGTCGTGGCGTTACAGCGCGCGCCCTTCGGCGTTACAACGCCATCCCGATAGCGCGCATAAGACAAGAGAGGCGTTACAACGTCGTGATGCATTTCCGAACGATTCTGCGGACCGGTTCATTTGGTTCATTTGTTTTGAGTCGATTCGAGCGGTTCAAAAGCGGTTCATGGTATTTTTGACCGGTTTTCATGAAATAAAATTAATGTAATTTTATTTTTGCACTTTAGGGCCAAATTATTACAGTTTCTGACTATTTATCTTTATGAATGTCATTTAGATTTTTTCCACCATAGGATAAGCATGTTCATGCATTTTATTTATATAAATGTTATATGAATATGATCGATGCATGATTAATTTATTTTCATTAGTAAATAATTATAATTGTTATGATTGGATTATATGGAAAATAAATTGCATGGAACATGAAAATTACTTAGTTTAAAATAAATGTTATTTTGTTTAAGTAATTTTATAATTCAATTAGTTGAATTTCCATTTATAATTCAATTTGAATAATGATTGTTGGATTTATAATATAGTTTCTTTCATCGTTAATTATTGAATTCATAAAAGTTAAAAATTAAAAGGGTTTTAGAAACCATAACCTATAATAAAGAAATGCATGCAAACATAGGAACTTGGGTTAAAAATTTAATTAGATTTAAATCGTTTAAAATTAATTTAGACCTAAGTTTTAATTTCTAATCTGATTAGAAATTAGTCTTACGTAGTATTTTAAATAGTTTAAAATCTAGTAGGACGTTAGAACATTAGTTATAAGGGAACTCTCTGGGTGAAGTTTTTTTGTCTAAAAATTTGGGGTACTTAAGTGGCAGTTAGCAGAACACCTCTCTGCACAGGAGGCGACCGGAAGCTAAGTTGAATTAACCTTAGTTCTATTTTATCTCTAGGTAATTAAAATGTTTATTCACTGACACATAAGGTTTTAAGACCTAGTTATAATAGTTATAATAGGCATAGACTTAGATAGATTCTTTTAGCGAATCAGGCTAAGTTAAACCTATACCCAGTCTTAGGAGTTTGGTGGGAGAAAGCGAGATGTTAGCATCGAGTTTACTCTCACGTCCTCAAGTTCACCAGTGAGTTCCATGCTCGGCTCACGTGGCGTCAATAGGCGTCCCCTACGGTATATGTTTGCATGGTTCAATACCAAGGTGAATGAGGAAGTATCCATAGTAAATGGGAGCGGGGGCGCGTGTCAACGTATCCTCACGGTCTCCTCCATTAGGTCATGCCAGTGAGATTTCTATAGTCCGCCTACTAGGTTGTCTGGAGCAATAAACCGGAACACCGCGAACTCCGAGAAATGGATAGGGTCTCTTAGGTTATTTGCCAACGATTGTCTTTCTTAATAGTAGCTTTGTAGGCTCAGGGCCTAATGGATCACGAAAATGTTAGGGTCACATTCTACGGGATGAGTTAAGTTAGTTAACAAGTCCTTGACTAAACAAATGGTAGCTAAGGACCATTGGGACATGAGATGTTACAGTAGTGAGAATTGGTGAGAAAGTCTCAATTCAAGGGAGGAATGAGTGTGCTTGAAGCGAAGGTTTTGTTCTAGACCCTTGAAGTATCGTTGCAAAATTAAAGGTTTAATTTAAGCGAGTGAGGTTTAGTTTAAACACTAGGGTTCTTTAATAATTTTGCTAAATATGATTGGTTTTTACAATGGGTTAAAAGGCATAACTAATTAGAACTATTTTGGTTTTGACATATGGTTCTCAATAATAGCCTTACTTAAAGCGGCCGTTTAATTGGTGATAATTTTACTATGTGGAAATCCAGCACAGAATCGATTACGTTTGTTGATGACCTACGGTTTTATCTTGGCGAGAATGTTCTCGGATCCACACTCATGCGCTCCTTAAGCGCTGGGAGGCGTCTGGCCATTGAATCAAGGCCAATGATAAGGCCAAGGTCTACATTTTGGCTAGTGTTTTTGAAGTTACGCCCAAAAAACACGAGGACATGGTCTCGGCTCGTGAGATCATGAGTTATTTGCGAGAAATGTTTGGACAACCGTGCGGGCCAGATTCGGCACGAATCCCTCAAATCGTTTATAACTCTTGTATGAAGGAGGATCATACGTGAGAGAACACGTTCTCGTCGATGGTCCCACTTCAGCGTGGGTTGAGATGAGCAGGCGGTCATTGTGAGCAAAGTCGGTATCGTTCATCACAGGAATCTCTTAGAAGAGTTTCTGCAATTCATGACAATGCGGTGATGAACAAGATTGAGTATAACGACTACTCTCTCTTAATGAACTACTGACTTTCCGGTCTCTTATGAAGAATAAGGGGCGGTGTGGAGAGGCAAATGTGTTTGCCCATTCCGAAAAGGTTCTGAAGGGTTCATCCTCAGGACTAAGTCTTGTGGTTTATCTTACGGGCTTAAGAAGACCCAAAAGAAGAAAATATGAGGAAAGGGAAGACACTGCTGCTTACAAAGCGGGGAGAAAAGCCAAGGTTGCGGATAAAGGAAAATGTTTCCCTTTGCAGCGTGGATGGGCATTAGGCAGAAAGCGCCCAAAATACCTTGTTGAGCTCAAAGAGAATAAAGGTAAATTAGATTTACTTATTCTTGAAACTGTTTTTAGTGGAAAATGATGATTTGGCACGGATACTTGATTCGGGGAGCCACTAATCACGTTTGCTTTTATTTGAAAACTAGTTCCTTCAAGGATCTCGAAGAGGGTGAGGTGGCCTTCGCTAAAGTTCGAGCGGGAGGCGTCGTCTCAACTCGTGCGATGGAAGATGCCAAAAATTTGTTTTCAAGAGATTGATTTCTTTCATTAAAAAAATCGTATATAGTTCTAAGCTTGAAAGGAACTTAATTTCTATCTCTTGTTTAATAGAACTAGGATATTGTATTTCTTTTTCAATTAATGAAGTGTTCATTTTGAAAGAAGGTGTCAATATTTGTTACGCTAAATTGAAAAATGGCTTATGCGTCTTTGAACAAGATAAAACCAAAGCAATTTTAAATCATGAGATGTTTAAAAATGCTAATACTCTAAATAAAAGGCAAAGAATTTCTTCAAATAATAATACCTATCTATGGCATCTTAGACTTGGTCATATTAATCTCAAGCGGTTGAGAGACTCTCTAGAATGGACTTCTAAACAAATTAGAAGATAATTCTTTACCTCCTTACGAATCATGCTTGAGGGTAAAATGACCAGCGACCTTTTCTTTGGAAAAGGTTATAGAAGCAAGTAGAACCCCCAGAACTTGTGCATTCGGATCTTTGTGGTCGGTGAATGTCAAAGCTCGAGGAGAGAGTGCGAATATTTCATCTCTTTCATAGATGATTATTCGATGTATGGTTATCTATATCTAATGCATCACAAGTCTGAAACTCTTGAAAAGTTCAAAGAGTATAAGGTTGAAGTAGAGAATTCATTAGAAAATAATTAAAACACTTTGATCAGATCGAGGTGGTGAGTATATGGATTTGAGATTCGAGAGTATTTGATAGAACATGGAATTAAGTCTCAACTCACTTTGTACCTAATACACCACGAGAAAAATGGTGTGTGTCGAGAAAGGAGAAATAGAACCTTGTTAGACATGGTTAGTTACATGATGAGCTATGCTCGATTGCTGCCTCGTTTTGGGGATACAGCGGTATAAATTGCGATTCAAATTTTGAGCAGTGTTCCATCAAAAAGTGTTTGAAACACCTTTTGAACTATGGAAGGGGCATAAACCTAGTTTACAACACTTGGGGATGCAGGGGTTGTCAGACACACACGCGCTCGTGATAAACCCAAAGAAAGCTGGAACCTCGTTTAAGATTATGCCAATTTGTTGGCTATCCCAAACAAGCGCGAGGTGGTATTTTCTACGACCCACAAGAAAATGAGGTGATTGTATGCGACAAGCGCCACGTGCTTGGAGGAAGAACACATGAGGAACCACAAACCGCGTAGTAAATTAGTACTAAATGAAGCTACACATGAACCAACAAGAATTGTTGATCAAGCTGGACCTTCATCAAGAGTTGATAGAAGAGCCACCACCTCAAAGTCGATCTCGTCCTTCTCAATCGTTGGGAATGCCTGCGACAAGGTGGGAGGATTGTTTCTCAACTTTGACCGCTTTACTTGGGTTTAGTTGAAACTCAAGTTGTCATACACGATGACGGCGTAGAAGATCCATTGTCTTATAAACAAGCAATGAATGGCGTGAGACAATGACCAATGGATCAAAGCCATGAACCATGAAATGGAGTCAATGAACTTCAATTCAGTATGGGAACTTGTAGACCAACTTTGAAGGGTTAGACCCATAGGGTGTAAATGGATCTATGAGAGAAAGAGAGATCACGTAGGAAAGGTACAAACCTTTAAGCCTAAATTGTAGCAAAGGATTTTACCCAAAGGGAAGAATTGACTATGAAGAAACTTTTTTTTCTGTTGCTATTCTAAAGTCTATAAGAATACTCTTGTCCATAGCGCATTTTATGATTATGAAATTTGGCAAAAAGGGCGTCAAGGCTACCTTTTGAATGGTAATCATGGCGAGAGCATCTATATGTCTCGGCCAGGCGGTTCATAGCCCAGGGCGAGGAGCAAAAGTTTGCAAGCTCAATCGATCCATTTATGGAGTTTGAAACAAGCGTCAAGATCTTGGAATATAAGATTTGATCTGCGATCAAGTCTTACGGCTTTGACCAAAACGTTGATGAGCCTTGTGTTTACATGAGGATCATCAGCGACAAATAACTGTTAGTACTTTATGTGGATGATATCCTACTCATTGGGAATGATGTAGGATACCTTCTTGACATAAAGAATTGGTGTGACCCAATTCCAAATGAAAGATTTGGGAGAGCGCAATATGTTCTTAAGATTGAGATCTTGAGGAATCGAAAAGCGAGCATATATGCTTAACTTATTTATCTCAAGCGTCTTATATCAACAAAATGTTGTCGGATATTCGATCACGAGAATTCCAAAGGGGTTTATTACCCTTGAGCACGAAGTTCATCATCTAGGAGCAGTGTCCCAAGACACCTCAAGAAGTTGAGGATATGAGACATATTCCTATGCCTCTGCAGTATGTACCTTAATGTATGCTATATTTGTGCAGTCGGACATTTGTTATGCGATGGGAATAGTCGATGAGATACTAGTCCAATCGAGGTTTAGACCACTGAGGCAGCGATTAAAAATATCCTCAGTATCTAAGGAGAGCGAGGACTATATGCTTGTGTATGGGTCTAAGGATTTGATCCTTACTAGATACTGCGATTCTAATTTTCGGACCGATAAGGATTCTCGAAAATCCACATCGGGATAAGTTTTCACTCTTAACGGGTGAGCTATAGTATGGCGAAGCATCAAGCAGGATGCATCGTGACTCCTGAATAAATTGAGTATGTTGCTTCTTGTGAAAGCGGTAAAGAAATTTGTTTAGCTATGAAATTCCTTTCTTGATTTGGAAGTTGTTCAAAACATGGAATTTCCCATCACCTATCTTGTGACAGCAGGTGGTGCAGTAACCAATTCGAAGGAACCTCGCGATCGTAAGCCGAGTAAGCACATTGAGAGGAAGTATCACACGATCGAGAAATACAACGAGGAGATGTGTGATCCACGAAGATCGCCAGAGCATAATATTGTTGATCCGTTTACAAAAAGCATCACGGTTAAAGTGTTAGAGGTCATCTGGAAAGCTTTGGTCTATGAGATATGTACATAGGCTAATCTAGGGCAAGTGGGAGATATGTAATGGGGTATATGCATTCCCTAGTTTATTGTATTTATATCTCTGTAACCCTTTGTTTTAGATTATGTTGTACCCCACTAGAGTTTTAGTGCAAGTGGGAGTTTGTTGGGATTTGTGCCTAAAACTCATAGTTTGTAATTATGTTCTAATTATTGTAATAAAGTGTTATTATTTCAATAAAGTGTTATTGTTAGTTATCTACGAGTTTGCCTTTATTTAAACCCTAAATCCAATAAACTAAACATCCAAGGTTGTTAAATGAATCTCTAACTGAATGTAATGTACATAAAAAAAAGGATTTCGGTTCGAGATACAGCCTAAAGGGTCTATTGTTAGGGGATAAGGTTTGGGTATCTTACCCTGGTTAAACAATGGATGTGGCCCACTTTGTATTTGATACAAACACGGTGATCCTAACGTGTTCGTGTAGAAGACATGTGAGCGGGGATATCCTATGTAATGAGATGACATAAGACCGGACCACGAAATAGTAATCTCTAGCTGTAACTCCATTGACTAGTTAGGTTTATATTTCACTGGGATGACCTAGGCAACTTTATCTCAATATTGAGCAGGTTACGAACTCCTGTTCGTGAGGGATTGTCCTTTGACTAGTATGGTGAGAGTTGGCCAAATTCGCCCGACTCAATATGCCTACCTTCTTGGGGACAAGGCCAGAGTGGCGGTTGAGAACTTAACTTAAAAGATGGAATTCACTCCTTCCCTTTACTAGGGTAAGTAGAGGAATGTTCCCTTAAGTGGTGTCTCGGGACTTGAACAAAGGGCCCAACCCTCTTATTGGCCGAGAGGGACTCTGTTTGTTAGTAGGACCACAAACAAATTGTTCATTAGAAAACCTTTGGTACTTAAGGCACAAGATGTAACCTTGGAGGTAAAGCAGTAATTTGACCCGGTGATGTTCACGAACATTCGTGAAGGATTGACTTGCTTGTTATTGGTCAATATCCATGGACATAGAAATATATCTGCGATGAGAAGAGTGCGGTGTGGGGACTTTAGTGGAGTGTTCCCACAATTAGCGAATGTTGATTGGGAGGTTAATGAGATTAGCAAGGCAATCTCGTATCGTTAGACTTACGATCTATAGGTCCATTAGGTCCACCTTCTAGCTCGTAAAGGGTTCATAGATCATTTGAATTTGAAATGTTCAAATTCACTAGAGAACATATTTAATGTATATAGATACAATATAATATATAGTTTTGGAACTATATATTATAAATTTAATGTGAATATGATTCATATTGAATAGTATGAGAGAGTTAAATATTTGAAAGAGTTCAAATATTAAATTTAGCTGTGAATGTGATTCATATTTAAAAACTATAGGTTAAATTTAATGTACATTAGATGTGCATTAAAACTATAGGATAGAGGATAATTCATTAAATGTGTTTTAATATAAATTAAATATAAGATATTTAATTTATTTTAATTATTTAATTAATATGATTAATTAATTAAATAAGGAGCGTGTCGGGGAGGACACGTTCCCCTCTCTCTCCCAACTCCTATTAGATAGGAAGTGGGAGATGCCCTCTCTTGAGTTTAACTTCTCACGGAGAAAGAGAAGTTGATTGATGATTGTGGGTGTTAAGTAATTTTGAGAATTGTTGTTGCTTTAGAATTCTCTCACTCTCAAAATTTCCAATCTTCCAAAAGGTGGAATCCTTCCCACCAAGGAGAATCTAAGCATTGAGAGATATAGGTGGTGATCCTAGTGGTGGTGTTGTTACATAGAGAAAAAGCAGAGAAGTTACGCCTTGTTCTTTTGTTTATTGTGGAGCAAGGAGTTTACTGAAAAAGCTACGAAGGTAATTTATTCTACTCCTTTCTTAGTTTAATTGTTAAACTTTAATCACGTTTGCATGTACTACTCCATGCTTTAATTAGATTAAATGATGTATGCTTGCTCTGTATTTTTGTCAATGTCTTTGGTTTTGCTTCAACCTAAACAATCAAGCAATTCGATCCCAAACCACATTTATTTTTGCTCGAGAGATCGGATCTCCATCACCTACACATGACGAGCTCAATGATTGAGACTAACTTTGTAAAACTCTTTGGCCCGATTATTCAACATTCATTAGCTATGGTAACACTCCACTAAAGCCCGTGCTGCACTCCCATTCTTGTAGGACAAGTTGTGTCCATTGATATAACCAATGCAGTGACTCGACCCTTCACGGGTTGTTAAATAAACAACTTCTTTGGGTCAAATTATCGTTTTACCTCTGTGTCTACCTCTTGCTCCTTAAGTCCCACTGCTCCTATAATGAACAACAACGTTGTATGGTCCAACCATAAACAACACCTCTCTCGGCCCGGTGAGAGGGTGGGTGCCCAGTTGTCCAAGCCACGGAGAGAACTCTTATAGGAACAACCCCTCTAGTTTCCCTAAGTTGGAAGCAGAGTGAATTCCATCTCGCGTAATAAAGTTCGCGACTCCCCCACGTTGTCCTATCCACGAGAAGATAGGCATATTGGGTGAAATAGCGTTGACCACCCTCACTGTACTACTAGTCAAAGGGCGGATCTCATGAGGCAGTCAAGTGCTGCGCTTTCGGGATTAAGGTCGAGTCCACATTGGTCATCTCTGAAGTTATCGAGTCCTATCTTTATTAGCGGTGTTGCATCGATGGGTCTAATAATTCACGGTCGATCTTGTAACATCTCATTGCATTAAGTGAGTGGAAAAGACTTTTTGGCTCGGAAAAAGTCAATGTTTGACTTTGACCAAATGGAAAAGACCATTTTACCCTTGACTAGAGTTAGTGGAATTATCCAACTTTTTGTTGGACAATCCCACTAACTTAAGTGAACTATGAGTAAACATTATAGAATGAGACATAACCCACTATAGTTAGTGTTTTGTGAGGTGTTGCATTTTGGTGAGCTTTGACATGCATTTGATGCATGTAATTGCTTTATAAATAGGTTTGTTTTCAAAACAAAGGGTTCTCTTGCTAAATTTTTAGTTTTTTCAAAACAACTCTCACTAAAAATATTTTTCTCCTTTCCTCACTTAAAGCTAATTTGAACCTTCCATTCTTCCTTTTCAATCCTTCATTCAAGGGTCCCTAACAGGCCAGTGAATTATTAGACTTCTTGATGTAACACAGTTAGCGAGTATATAGACTAATAACTTTATAGATGACCAATAGTGACTCGTTCTTAATCCACAGCGTGTTACGGACTCCTGCATCTGTGAGAGTGCATCATTTGACTAAATGCGGGTGAGGTGGTGCCAATTACTCATCCAATATGACTATTTTCCAAGAGACGAGGACCACGTGGGTGTTGGGATTTATGCCCCAAAATTGTGTAATTTTGATCAATTAAATAAAGTGTTATTTGTCTTGATAAGATTACAATCTTACTTTTATTTAAATCCGGATCGTTTCACGCGAGAACAGCGAATGAAAAACATTTTTATTATATATATTAATTATAAAAACCTTTTATATTTACTATATTTAATATATTTAATTTTAATTAATATAATTAGATTATATTAATTAAAATTATTCTAAGTGCCAAAAATTGGTCTAATTTTTGCTATTTTAGTTATCACAATTGTTGTATAATTATTGCCATGCATAGTGTATGCTTGTATTTTAGAAATCCCACCTTAGGTTAAGCATTTTCATGCATCATTTATAATATAAGGAGTTATATTATATAGTTTGCATGATTAATTAATATAAGGTTGTTATATTAATTTTGGACAACATTGACATGCATTATTTTTACGTGAGATGAATATGCTATGAATGTCTTATTATTCATGTGATGAATGATCAAGCACTATAACATAGTATGCATGTCACGTAAGGTTAATTATTAGTTTTAAAATGTTTAGAACTTGGAAATATTAGACCTTAGGTTATCTAGTTCTAATTACATTAGAATTAGGAACCACGTAATTTATAAGCTATGATAAAAAGAGGAACTCTGTCTAAGGAAAGTTACATTTGAAATTTGGGGTATTTAAGGTGTGGCAGAACACCACCTACTGAGGCGGCACAGGTGAAATTTAATCAGAGAGTCTTATAAATTACGATGGCGTCATTGAGTTTATTAAGGGGTTAATAAACTAGAAATCCTAGGTTTAATATAAGGAGTTATATTAATAAACTTAGGATAAAATCAATATAAGAGTTATATTCATCATCAATATAAGAGTTATGTTGATAGAGTTAGAAATAAACTATTAGCCAGAGTTTTAGCCTAAGAAAGATTCCTATAGACTTAAAGTATTCGGTGGGAGGAAAAAGTGTATGAGATACATATTTTCCACCTAAGCTATCTCAGGAAAGTTAACAGTGAGACTCATGCACTTGGCCTCGTAGCGCATGCAGGGGCGTCCCCACCGGATCGTGTTTGTATGAGTCAATATCAAGGTGAATGGAGAGAGTACTTAGAGTGAGTGGGAGAAGGTTTAGTGAAAACAAAACCTCGGTCTCTTTTGTCGGTTTACCTTTGTTAGACCACTATGGTGTGACTTGCTAGTTTTGCTGGACAAGACAATCCCTTCGGGAGGGCTTGATCATAGAGGATCTATCGAGTAGACAGGAAAGAGATAAAGATTTCCTTAGACTATTTTCCAATCTAGTCTTCCCTTGGTAGATTTTATTGGATCGAGACTGCGGGATCTAAAGACAAAGGGTTACACTCACGGGGTACATAAGTTGTTATGCGTATCCAGGCCAGAAAAATGGTAACTAAAACCTATAGGAATATGAGTTATTACAGTATTAGGTTTTGGTCAAGAATGTCTTGATCTAGAGGAGGAGTGTTTTTATTACCCTTGATTGTCATACATTCTAAACCTTTGGAGTACCATTGCAAATTATAAATGGCCTTGGAATCATTTGATAATTAGCTAAAACATGATTGGATTAGAGTTATAGCAAAAAACTCATACAAGTTTGTTTGTAAATTTTCAGACAAAAATGTCTAGCTCTATAATTTCCTTATTGGAGTGCGGAAAAGTTAGCTGGAGAGAATATGATGTCATGGAAAAACAAACTCAACACTATTTTGGTAGTGGATGATGCAGAAGTTTGTGCTAAGCGAGAGTGTCCTCGGTGCCGAGGCTCGAATGCGTCCACGAAATGTTAAGTGATGCATATGATCGATGGATCAAAGCCAATGATAAGGCCAAGGTCTACATCTTTGGCAAGTATGTCTCACATATTAGCCAAGAAGCATGAGGGCATGATTACGCCAAGAAAATCATGGATTACATGCGAGGTATGTTTGGACAACGATCAACATAAGCCCAACATAATGCCTAAAGTACATATTCAACTCGAGGATGCGGAGGTACATACATTGGGATCGAGTCTGGATATGATGGTACACTTTAACATCGTAGTCGAATGGCGCTTCCATCGATGAGTTGAACGAGTCGACTTCATTTTGAAACCCTTCCGATAGTTTCTGCGATTTGAAGTAATGTTGTTATGAACAAGCTTACTTTTAAGCTTACCTCCATTACGAATGAACTCCGGACCTTTGAGTCTTTGATGAAAATTCGAGGATCGAAAGGTGAGGCAAATGTTGCGGTAGGAGTTATCACGGTGGTTCGACCTGCAGGACAAAAGCGATTGCTTAATCTTCTTCTAACTTTGAGAGGTGAGAAGAAGAACATGAAAGAATATGTTGGTAAAGGAAGCGGTGACAAAGCGCATGCCAGAAGGGCACGAAAGTCAAAGAGCGTTGCTTGATAAAGAAAAGTGTTTCCTTTACTGCGAAGGCGGGCATTGAAAGCAGGCTTGTCAGAAGTACATTGCGAGAAAAAGAAGAAGGAAGGTAAATATGATTTACTTTTCCAGAAGCTTAGGTTGGAAATGGAGAAGTCGTCTCGGTGTAGCGATGAGGCACAATGAAGCTTTATTTTGGCAAGAAATATGTATTGTTGGACAATATATTAGTGATACCAAGGTTTACTAGAAACCTCATTTCCATTTCTTGCCTTATTGAGACAATGTATTTACTGTTTCCTTTTCTATGAATAAAGTGTTTATTTTGAAGAAAGGTTTAGAAATATGTTGACTTCATTAGAAAATGGATTGTATGTTTTAAGGCCTAATTCGGTCAAAATTGTTTTGAACAACTGAATTATTTAAAGCTACTAAGCGCTGAAACTACTAAAGAAAATTTCTCCTAAAGAAAATGCTCATCTTTGGCATTTAAGATTGGGTCACATTAATCTCAATGGGATTGAGAGATTGGTAAAAGCGGTCTTCTAAATGAGTTAGAAGAAAATTCCTTACCAGTATGTGAATCCTGCCTAGAAGGCAAAATGACTAAAAAACCTTCTAGTGGAAAAGGTTATAGAGCCAAAGATCCTCTAGAGCTTATACATTCGGACCTTTGTGGTCAGTGAGATGTTAAAGCCGAGAGGAGGATATGAATATTTCATCTCTTTTATATATGATTATTCTAGATATGGGCATATTTACCTAATGCACCACAAAGTGAAGCACTTGAAAAAGTTCAAGGAATTTAAGGCGAGAGTTGAAAAATCAATTAGGTAAAGAGTTAAAACACTTTGATCGGATCGGGTTGGAAGTACATGGATTTAAAATTCGAGAACTATATGATAGAACATGGAATTACATCCAGAACTCTTAGCTCGGCACACCACAACAAAGCGGTGTATCGGAAGGGAGAAATAGAACCTTGTTGGACATGGTTCAATCAATGATGAGTTATGCTAATCTCCTAGTTCCTTTTTGGGGTTATCACGGTGGAAGCTGATATACATTTTGAATAGTGTGCCCTCTCAAAAGTGTTTAGAAACACCTTTTGAACTCTGGAAAGGGCGTAAAGGTAGTTTATGACACTTGAATATGGGGTTGTCAAGCACATGTGCTTGTGACAAATCAAAGAAGTTGGATTCACGTTCAAAAGTTGTGCCTATTAAGTGAGATAGAGAAAGAAACAAGAGGTGGTTTATTCTATGATCCTAAGGAAGATAAGGTCTTTGTGTCGACAAATGCCACTTTCTTAGAGGAGGACCACATAAGGGACCACAAACCAAAAAGTAAAAGGTAGTGTTGAGTGAGTTAGGCGGAACAATAGCAAAGGTTGCTAATAAGAACACTAAATGCGTCAACAAGAGTTGTTGATACTAGTTTGTCTAGTCAAGAGAGGTCCATCTCAAAGTTCGGTATGCCTCGGCGTAGTGGGAGGGTTGTGTCTGACTGGCAGATTTACATGGGTTTAGTTGAAACCCAGTTGTTATACCGGATGACAAGCTGTGAGGATCCATTGACTTATAATCAAGCAATGGTTGACATTGACAAAGACAAATGGGTCATAGCCATGGACCAAGAAATGGAGTCTATGCACTTCAATTACTGTTTGGGATCTTGTAGATAAGCCTAATGGGGTAAAACCTATAGGTTGTAAGTGGATCTACAAGAGAAAGCGTGGTGTAGATGTGAAGGTGCAAACCTTTAAAAACTAGACTAGTAGCAAAGGGTTATACCAGTTGAAGGGGTTGACTATGAGAGACTTTTCACTGTTGCTATGCTAATGTCTATCAAGTATCCTTCTTACCATTGCATATATTATGACTGTGAGGTATGGCAAATGGATGTCAAGACAGCCTTTTTGAATGACATTCTTGAAGAAACCATCTACATGGACCAACCCAGAAGGTTCATTAAACCAGGACAGGACAAAGCAAAAGGTTTACACAGGCTTAAAGGTCAATTTATGGGTGAAACTAGCCTCTAGGTCTGGAATATAAGGTTTGATGAGGCTATCGAGATCTTATGGTTTTGACTTGAGAATGATGATGAACCTTGTGTCTGAAAAAATCATCAATAGTTACATCGCATTCTAATTCTCTATGTGGATGATATCTACTCACTTTGGGAATGATGTAGGTTATCTTCTTGACATCAAGGATTAGCTAGCTCTGCGATTCCAAATGAAAGATTTGGGTGATGCGCGGTTTATTCTTGGGATCAGTTATCGGAACGCAAGAATAAAACACTAACCTTATCTCGAAGCATCATACATAGACAAAGTGTTGTCAAGGTTTAAGATGCAAGATTCAAAAAGGGCTTGTTGCCTTTTAGACATGGAATCCATTTGTCTAAGGCGAGGTCTAAGACACCTCAAGGAGTTGAGGATATGAGGAATGGATTCCTACGCATCAAGCTGTTTGGAGCAGATGTGCGCCATGTTATGTACTAGGCACGATATCTCTTTTTTTGCGGATTGGGATGGTCAATAGATATCAATCCAATCGAGGACTTGAACAACTGGGCGGCGGTTAAGACAATCCTTAAGTATCTTCGGAGAATAAGGAACTACATGCTTGTGTATGGGGCTAAGAGATTTGATCCTTATAGGATACAGTTCTAACTTTGGGTGATAAAGATTCTCGAAAATCTACATCGAGTCGATTTTCACTCTTAACGGAGAAGTTGTAGTATGGCGGCGTCAAAGCAAGGATGCATCATTTGATTCCATCATGGAGGCGAATATGTGCGACTTGTGAAAGCGACTAAGGAGAGTCGTTTGGTTAAGAAATTCATGCTAAATTTGGAAGTTGTTCCAAATATAACTTTGCCCATCATGTTGTATTGCAATACTTGGTGGTGCGATGGCAAATTCGAGGAACCAGAAGTCGAGAAGGGGAAAGCACATAGGCGGAAGTATCATCTCATTCGGAGATCATGCATAGAGGAGAGGCGTGATTGTCACGAAGATAGCCTCGAGCACAACATTGCTTGATCCTTTTACAAAGGCTCTCACGGTTAAGGTTTTTAGAGTTACCTAGAAGGTCTAGGTTTACAAGTCTTCCCCAACTAGGGCAGAGTGGGAGTATTTTTGTACAAAGGGGTTTAAATGCCTAGTTTATTGTATTTACATTATTGTAATGTTTAGTACTCCACAAGCTTTAGGTCAAGTGGGAGATTGTTGGGATTTATGCCTAAACTTGTGTAATTTTGATCAATTAAATAAAGTGTTATTTGTCTTGATAAGATTACGGTCTTGCTTTTATAAATCCAATAAACTAAGCTCTAAGGTTATAACGTTTATCTTGAAATCGAGGTGTAGTGGACACTATTTGAGTTGAGTTCAAGATTATAACCTAAATAGTCTATGGTATAAGAATAAGGTTGGAAACCTCATTACAGTAACACCATGGATCACGACCCACTTTGTAATTAGTAAAAATGAGGGTAATCCAAATCATTCATGTAGTTGACATGCGAGTGGGGGCATCACAACATGAAAGAGTTCATACAAGGCCAGGATCATAAATTATTAGTCTAACTTGATTAACACCATTAACATGATAAGACTTATAATTTATAGATGGTCATTAGTGACTCGTCACGAATGTTGAGCAAGTTAAGAACTCTTGCTTATAGGCATTTGTCCTTACGACTAGTATGGGTGAGAGTGGCACATGGCAGAGCTCAATAAGCCTACCTTAGGGAGGGCAGAACCTCGTGAGTAGTAGGAACATAAGCTTTGTGTAGATGGAATTCACTCATTCCTCTGTTGAGAATTAGATGAGTTATTCCCTTAGGCGACTCGGGTCTTCAACAGAGGCCGCCCTCCTGCTGTGAGGGTATGAGTACAGGTAGGACCTTAGACTTGTTTGCTCGATAGAGGATCGGTGGTGTTTAAGGAGCAAGAGGTACTCCACGAGGGAGTAAAGCGGTAAATTGACCCGGTTGTGATTACAAACAACCTATGAAGAAGGTCGACTCATGGGTAATGACTACATCATTAGACACAATAATATCTCTGATGGGGGCGTGACTACAAGTCTATAGTGGGTGACTCGTAGTTAATGAATATTGATTAAGCTGGATCAAAGGAGTTTGATTTGTTATTCTCACATCATTGGAGCTCATGATCTGCATGGGTCCATTAGATCCCTCAGTTGGCTCAACATGGTAATATTGAGGGTATAAAGTTAGGAGTGAAATTGAAGTGTTCAATTTCATGCATGAGGAGTTATATCAATTATATATGATATAATTGATATAATATATAGTTGTAATGTGAATTAGATTCATATATAAACTATATACTAAAGAGAGATTAAAGGAGGGTAGGATGAGTCATTTCCATCCCATTCCCTATATATATGGTTGCACATGAGATGCAACTAGGTTAGAAGATTCTAAGTTTTACTAGCTCCTTTGTTGTGTTGTTGGAAGAGTTCGAAAAACACACATCTCTCTCTAAAATACCTCACCACTCCAAAAAGGAACCCACATACGTCCCTCACACAGAGAACAACGAAGAAGATCCCAGGTGGCGATGTGTCGGTGTTAAATGCGAGTTCGAGTTGTTGTGATCTTGATGCGTGAGAGAGAGCACACTTGAAGAAAGGTTCTTCAAAGGTAATTTCTTCTTTGTCAATACTAATTTTATACTTAATCTAGTGTTTCATGTTCTTGAATTTACGTTGTAACTAAATCAAAGTCTTGCGATTCACAATCGCTTCCATTGCATGAGGACTTTGATTCCCTTGGAGAGGGGCTGAGAACTTAGACTACGCGAGATGGAATTCACTTGTTCTGAATGAGAAACTAGAAGGGTTGTTCCCTTAAGTCTTTGCATCACCATGGCGTGGAAGCAGGCACCCACCCTCTCACTTGGCGAAAGGGATGTTGTTTATGGTTGGACCATGCAGCGTTGTTGTTAGTTAGAGGCGGTGGGACTTAAGGAGCGAGGAGAAGTGAGACACATGGGTTAAGCGGTAATTTGACCCAGCGGTGCATACAAACAACTTGTGAAAGGTGCGACTCATGCATTGAGATTATATCGATGAACCAACTTTGCGTACAATGATGGGAGTGCAACTACGAGCTTTAGTGAAGTGTTACGTAGCTAATGAATGTTGAATAAGCAAAGTCAAAGAGTTTGGCAGGTTAATCTCGTATCATTGGAGCTCGTCATCATGTGGGTCCATGAGATCCCTCGGTTTAGCTCAGCCCCGAATAAATTGAGGTTTACAGTTTGGTGTGGATTTGAAGTGTTCAAATTCATTAATGGAGTATTTATGCCATTTATATGTGATATAGTTGACATAATCTATAGTTTTATGTGAATGAGATTCATAATAAACTATCGGTTAGTCTAATTGATTAATTAGTGTTAATTGGAGAAATTGGAATGAGAGAAATTAAATTGAATGTGATTCAATTTAAAATTCCTAATTATACAAATGAGATTTGTATAATAAGGTATAGAGATACTTTATTATATGTAATTTGAAAATATGATTTGCATATTATAAAGTTGTAGTAAAATGGTGAGTTGGTGTGGATTAAAACTTCATCTCTCACCATTATATAAAACTTTATGAAAGCCTTTGGTGTGAAGTAGTTCATTTTTTTAAGGTCTTCACCTTCCCATCTCATACATTCCCATCTACACCTTCCATTTGGAATTCATAAAAATGCTTTGATGGATTTACCTAAAGGTTCTCAACCTCGGTTTTATATTCCTTGAACTTTTAAAGTGCCTCAGTTTACGATGCATTAGGTAAATGCATCCATATCTTGAATAATCATCTATAAGAGAGATGAAGTATTCCATACCCACCTCGAACTTTACCACTCATCGGGACTACAAAAGTGCGAGTTCACAAGCTCAAGGTTTCCTATGCCACATAACCTTTTCACTAAAAGGTTGTTTGGTCATTGCCTTCAAGGCATGATTCACATCTGAGTAAAGAACTTTCTTCTAACTCGTTTGAAGTCAGTTCTTCACAAATATCTTAATCTATTGAGTTTTATATGACCTAATCTTTGATGCCCAAGATGAGCATTTTGTTTAGAATACTTTTGCTTTTTATTAGTTTGCGTATTTACTATTTTAAATAAGTCAAATATTTAAAACCATTTTAAGCGAATTAGGTCTTAAAACATACAAATTATTTTCATGTAAGTGTATAAACAATTCTAAACTTTTCAATAAAATAAGCGCTTTATTAAATTGAAGCAGAGGATTGAAATACATTGTCTAATAAGGCAAGAAAGCAGAAATGAGGTTTCTAGCAGACCCTTGAACTATATACCACGTTATCTAATGGTATTTTCTTGCGGATAATGTAGCTCCACTTTATGCCCTTGCTACTCTGGTGAGACAACATCTTCATTTCCAACTCTGAATGTTATCTCCCTTCCCTACGAGTTGTTTGCCAAGAACTAGTTTCATGAAAGAAAGAGCAAACATGGTTAGTGGCCGCTTGAATCAAATATCCATGTAGAGTTATCGGTCTCCACTAAGCATGTTTCAACACAAGGCAAATCAAATTTACCTTTTTTCTTCTTATCGACAAGGTATTTGGAGCGATTACGCTTCCATTGCCCATCTACGTTGCGGTGAAAACATTTTCCTTTTTTCTGCGGCGTCCTTGACCTTATCCCTTACGGTGGTAGCGTGGTTTATCTTGTTTCCCATTGGCCACCTTTCATATTATTCTTCTTCCCTTTGGACACTGAAGAAGATAAGGCTATAGATTTGATCCCAGAGACGAACACAAGAAAAGATGGATTTGGGCAACATTTGTCTCACCCTCATTATCGCTTTGACTTTCGCCCGGAGACTGGAAGGTTTGTAGCTCATTGAGAAAAGTGGTTGAAGTGTAGCTAAGCTTGTTCATACTTGAGTGTTGCTACGGAATTGCGAGAAACTATACGGTAGAGTTTCCAAAATGGCTGGACTGAAGTAGACTCATCGATAGATGCTCATTCATCTCACCACGTTGAAGTCGACCAACATGTTGAGAACATATTCCCTCACATCGCCTC